>JAODKM010000118.1:22665790-22678712 GCA_026780845.1 Petrocephalus sullivani
TTTTTTTTTTTTTTTTTGTGTGGTGTTGTGCTCGGGGGCGGGGTGGTGCGGTGGGGGGGGTGGGTGTGCGGGGGGGGGGGGGGGGGGGGGGGGGGGGGGGGGCCAGTGGGCGTGGCCGTTTGGAGGCCATCTGCACGCCCGCACGTCCTGTTCTTTCATCCTTTGCTCAGCGTCATGCCCAGGGGTCCCGTCTCTCGTCCCAGACGATCCCCGTGGATCCCGCTGAGCGCTGTGACAGTCCCCACCATGACAGCTGCCGGCGTCTCTGAAGATGGCACGCCTGCCTATTTGCATGTCTTCCTGCCGATTCCTGCTCCTGCCGCCAGACGCTTCCTCCGTCCAGCTACACAGTCTGGCCTTTTGATCCTCTTTGCTTTTCATTTCTGAGTGTTGAACAAGTGTAACATGACGTTAGAGGACTTGCTTTTCATCTCCGCGTTTAAAAGTCAGTGTGAACTTCTGGAGATGCAGTGATGGAATCCACACTGTCCCTGACTGTCTGGTTAGCGATCCTCTGTTAATTAGCCTTGATTGTCCCCCCCCCACAGTGAGTACTTAGGGCTACATCTCAGGGGCAGGAGGGCCTGGGACGCACTTGACAGAAATGTCATACTCGGCTGATGAAGACCAAGCATGTACGCACAGCAGGTGGAAGAGACTGAGAGAAGTGTTTTGAGGAAAATTTCTCGGCAAAGATCATAGCAGCTGGAAAAGCAGATGTTACGACTTCTGGGTTTCTAGTTGCACAATCTGTTAAGTTGGAAAAAAAAAGTTTACATTTTTCATATTTTTGGATTTGATTTTTTTTCTGAGGGTGAAATTAGACTGTGAGACATTAGTAACATTGAAACCAGGTTTGCTTAAGAGTAAAATAAAGGTTTGTGTTTCCTCTCTGTGCTGCTGACGCTCCATCGGGCGTGACGCCGTTAGTCCTGCTTACATGTGACTGCTGCGGCTGGCAGGGCTGCCTTTGTGAATTTCATGCCAGTGATGTCCTTTGAAGTGAAGCTAGGGGGGATTACGGGGGGAGAGCGATGAACCGGCGCTGAACCTCAGAGAGTGAGGGAGACGATAAAGGCGGAGAGGACTGGATGGAGGAGAGGAGGGAAGGACTGTCATACACTTTATGCGGGCGACATGGCGCTCTTTGTGTGGCACAAGTGAGAGGAGTGTGTGTGCGTGTGAATTGTACATATTACATTGTGGGGACCATGTGTGTGTGTGTGTGTGTGTGTGTGTGTGCATGAGAGAGAGAGAGAGTGTACAAGCTGTAAGCCCGGCCTATTTGCTTTCATCTCCTTTTCAGCTGTAATTAGAAGAGGGAGAGGGTAGATTGATCTATCATGAGTCTAAAGACTGCTTCAGTCTTTCGCTGTTTGTGTACGTGTGCGTATCTGCTCTTACTTTGAATAGCTGCTATTAAGAGCTGGAGTCTTAGGTTAGACAGCTCATCCAGTCAGTCTCAGTGTTCTTTGTGTGTCCTCTGAAGGCAGATAACTTCACAAAAGAGAGCGAGAGAGAGAGTCCCTTAATGTCCCTTCTGAGTTAATTGTCAGCAGGTTCCCAGTGCATCTAAAGAAGACGACTCGTCTTTGCACAAGGAACATCTTCAGACTCTCCTCCACTTGCATTTTCACCTGTCACTTGCTGATTTTGTTTTTCTTTTCTTATTACACGTGACATTCTCCCCACAGTGACTAGAGGAAAGCTGCATATATATGTTGGATTTTCTCTGTCAAGTGACAAAATAGTTTGATGTGATGCGTAGCTCTACAATGGGGCTGTAGTTTTGATGTGGGAAACATTTATGGATATGGAAGCCGGCAGAGGAGCATCTTACCCAACGTGACGGTGGCTCCCGGGGACCCGCGGCCCCAGCTGGAGGACAGGTGGCTGCTGACTCGTGGCAGTACCCCGTACAGCGGACACCTGTTGGGGTTTCGGGACCTGCTGTTTGGGGTGGCCATCCAGCCATGCCCCAGCGACTCAGGGTTGCTGATGGATAATCACACCGGCTGACAGCTGGCTGCCCCAAAGGATGCCGACCTGAGAGCAACCCGCCCGGGTGTGCTGGGGGGTGTCGCTCATCACATTACCTGTTATTACGACACTGACCGGACCTCGCCGCAACCCCCCTCCCCCCCCGATGGCAAAGCCACAGCCACCTATCTCCCTCATTTCCCTGCTGTAGTAGGAGCGAGGACATCGGCAGTGGCCTCCGGCTTCCCCGGAATTCCCCTACCATCCTATACTGTTGAGCTTGAACCCTGCCAGAAAATCGGGTTATTATAATGGCACAGATTGTGAGTATGTGAATGGAGAGGTTCTTTGGCTGTGTAAGGTCACAATAATGAGGAATTTGTTTTGGCGTGGTGTCCTTGCCGTGACATGTAACGAACGAGAGTGAGAGAACAGTCACCATACAAACACCATTAAAGAGTAAATTACTTAATATGAATGTGCCATGAAATCTAACCAGGTTCTCCTCAAAACTATACCTGCAGACCCTATGTAAAGTTGCATTTTCCAGATCGTTGGCTGTTACTCTTAGAAAAACACAGAATAACGCATTTCTTACATTTATAGACACGTTAATGATTATTGTACTGGTATTTTTAGACGGTGGCGACCAGGGGGGTGGGTGGATGTATGGTGACAGTGAATTTTGTCAACAGGGGGGTTATGGTTTTATTAAACAAGGTTACATGCGGCCCCTTTTTAGCATTGGCCCCTGGCCGTGCGTGTCTGAGTACATGAGAGACACTAATGTGATTGTGTGATGTGCCTGGGGCGGCTCGCACCGTCGCCAAGTCTCTCCCTGCCGCTCCCAGTTTGCTTCTGTACATCTTATGGCTGCTAGATTCCCCAGTTCTGGCTCCTGTCACCCCGCCATGAATAAGACACGGCACAGTGTTGTAATTTGGGAAATCCCTCCTTAATACACTGAAAGTGTTTTATAATGGGGGGGGGAAAAAATTAACAAGCGGGAAGTTTGTCTTGGCAGGGGCTTTTTCTCTTGTATGCGTAGAAAAATTAATACTTTAAAAAAACCCGGGTGTCTGCCCCCCCCCCCCCCCCCCGGACAGGCTGGGATTCAGGAAGGTCTTTATCTGGGAGCTCTGACTCTACTGCAGCTTCTGATCCTGCTGCACGGACACACCTGGGTGTTTGTAGGGAGCCAGGGAGAGGCACACAGCAAAGAGTGAGTGAGTGGGTGGGTAAGGGAGGGGGAGGGGGGGGACGGAGAGACATCTACCACGGAACCACAGCTTACGAGCAAGAGGGAGAGAGACAGAGGGAGAGGGAGAGACAGAGACGGTCTCTCCAGCTAGGGAGGCAGGCAGAGGACATCTCCAACTGAAATACAGATAGCAAGAGGAGGGAGGGAGGGAGGGAGGAGAAAGGGAAGGGGAGGAACAGAGGATTCAGGAGGAGAGAGAGAGAAGGGGAAGGAGTGTGAGACAGAGAGGCGGCGAGTGGGACGAAGAGGAGAGCAGCGTGGGGTAGGGCTGCACTCAGGAGATAAGAGAACCTCGCTGAAAACAGCAGTGTGCTTCCTCACGCCTGGGACCCCAGGGGAAGGGAGGAGGAGGAAGAGGAGGCATACTGTTACCCAACAGTGGAATATCTGCCCCCCCTCCTCGTCAGAGAAGACCAGGGACTCGGCGGTGCTGAGTCTGCCACTGGGGGGTGCCAGGGCGTTGAGAGGCAGGACAGCTTGGGCGCCGAAGGGCCAACTCAGGGGCGTCCGAGACGGGGGAGGGATTCCGTCATTGCGGTGGACGGCCGGGAGCAGAACGCGGGGGTGCTGAGCACTGACCGAGAGGAGCCAGCCTCTGCCGCCTTCTCGCCGGGACGCCACGTCTGCCAGGGAGGCCAGGCATGGACGACACGCTCACCTGCAGCCCCGCCTCCTTCTCCCAGGTGTTTGGCCGCCAGGGACAGCTCATGCAGGCCAGTGAGTATCTGTCGCACCCTTTTTTTACCCACAAAAGTGATACCATCCCTGCCGAGACTGATCAGGCGTGAGCCTGGGGTTTATTCTCATCCCCTTCGGCTCCGGGTTTGAGGAACAAAGGTTTTGGCAGGCGGGGGGCTGGAATTGCAAGTCTGAAGCGAGCGGGAGGGGCTGGATGTTCCGATCGAGTCACCACAGTACCGCTGCGTCTTTCAGCCCCGTGAAATAAGATTGTCTATCTGAACAAGAGCTTTTGTGCCAGGACTCGTTACCTCATCAGTGCTTAATCTGCCGGCCGGCCCTCCTCTTGCAGGTGGGGGCGCTGTGCAGATTTTGGCCTCAAGGTTTCGTGGTTTAGCCTCACCACTTATGGGGCTGATCTATCCGCCAAGTTAGAGTGGCGGTTTAGCCGGACCCGTCTGGCTGGCAGTACTTCCTAGCGCCTGTTTTTTGCGGGTTTGTGTGCCATATACTGCTTTGATGACCTTGCCTTTGAATAATGATTTTGAAGTAAATCGACACTGCAATGCCATGTAACAAAGCATAAGTTGGGCTCAGATGTGGCGACCATCACTTGCTATCATTTGTAGAAGAAATACCCTGTTAGGAAGAGGTGCGCAGTGTTAGCAGACATACCATACCCAGGATCAAGGTGCATAATTCCTTATCACCATGATGAGGTTGTCTTAGAAGGAGCCCAAACGAGAAGTTCCCCCAACGTTCAATGCGTCTGTCCACTCACGTCTGATATTACCTGTGATGACATGAACATGTCATGCTACGGGCAGAGAGGCAGTTATGGTGTTTTCCGCTGGATGGTCCAAACCTTCTCGTTACATCTGGACCTGACCCACCATGTGAGTGCTGTTTTTTGGGTCTGAGGTTTAACTGGAGGTCTCCCTTACTGAGGGGCAAAGGTGAAAGAACTTTGTTTGGCATGTTTCCCCCATCGTCATTAACGATACAGCTCTGTTTCGGGGGGTGGGGTGCTGGTGGAAAAATTCGATTTTGTCCAGCGATCTTGTCAAGATTTGCAGGAGATCAAGGGTTTCTCTACTCTCCCCAGAATGCCATTTTGTGTGCGTGTGTGTGTGTGTGTGTGTGTATGCCTGACAGTTCAGCATAGGCAAGCATTTCTCGATGTGAAATATGCTAAAACGCAACGGGAGAATTCCTCCTCAAAGATTTTTTTTTAAATAAATAATGCTCTTTGTCTGAATATTTCACAGCCTCATTAGTGCCATCGTTGGGTATGCAGGATTGCATCGCTGCTTTCCGCCTGCGACATGATCAGTATTAAAATTCTAGATTTGGCTTTGAGAAGCTGGGAGCCTTCATAGGAAAACATCTGAATGTGAAGGTAAGGTGATATGTCTCTCAGAAAGCAGCAGAAAGGATGTTTAAACCTGCCACAGGCCACTTGCGTTTTTAAAACTTCCTCCGAAACATTGTCAGGGATTCAGTGGCAGTATACTGCGGTTCGGTGTCTCTCCTATTCTCTGTCCCGGTACAGCGGCCGGGGGGGGACTGACCCAGGTTCAGTCCGAAAGCTGGGCTGTTGAGAAGGTCGTGTTTGGGGGGTTTTCTTCTCTCAAATGGAGTGGCTGTCTCCAGAAAAAAAAACCACACTGGAAGGATGCTGAGCTATTTTTGACTCTGCATGCTCACTCACTCTGCCTTGCTCATTTAATTCATGTTTTATTTAACCCCCGGCTGTATCGACGAGGCCGACGATAAACATCCAGCCCTCGCTAGCAGGCTCCGCCCCTGGCTCAGAGGGAGGTCCGCACATCGACGGGATACCAACACTGCTTCTGTCTCAATGGCTTCCTGGGAGACAACAGTGATAATAGCGAGAAGATTTTGGTCCTAAGCCGGTCATCATATCCTGCAGTCCCGTTTTATCCTGAGAAACCTTTATCCCTTCGCGTGGTTTCCACAGGAGCAGCATGGAGTTCCTGGAGGACAGATTTCTCCTGCTGTTCTCCCAATGTCCTGCTCAAAGATGACAAAGCTTGTCAGGGTCACTTACCTAAGTTCGCCAGTCAGATGAACCTTAGTGCTGACGGGCCGTTGGAGTTCTCAGAATAGCTTGGTTCCAGATCTGTTCTGCACTGCTTCAGTGGCTCGACACGGCCAGCTTCAGAATGGAAGTTCAATGAGCCACTAGCCTGTCACTTATTACCTGTGGGTCAGGGGAGTTCATTACCTCTGATTGCCCTTAGTCCCTTCCCGCCAAAAATACTGCACATTGTGACTGTGTCCTTGAGCTCGGCTATGGATTTTGATGTTACGTTTTGAGTTCACAGTGGGATTATGGGACTGTCCCATGGGCCACATGCCCCCTCGGCGAGGTGGGCATGACACATTGCATTTGGAGACTTTCTCGCATTTCCACAGCTTGTTATTTTCACCTTGGTGGACTATGCATTTTGCCCTCAGCATTTCCTTGTACACACTGCCGTTATGACTGCAGAAAAAGGGTGTGACTTTAACATATTTAAACATCCTAGCTTCCAAACAGTCATAACCGGACTATTTTGAGTGGCCAGCTCAGGGACCTCAAAATGGAACAGAAAGACAATGAAGCCCAGGGTTGTCAATGGTAATTTGTAGTACTACTTTTGAGCAGAAGTCTATCTCAAAAAGGGTGGCTTTCTGTCAGGAAGCATGTCCCCAGGGCACTGAGGCAGCCATGAAGGTTAAAGTCTTCGTTAATGAAGCCGTGTTTTATTCATGCCTACACGTGTTGCCTGGCCTTTACCAGGGTGTCATGACACAGAGAGAGGTCTTTCTGTAGGATCAGAGCACGACGGAGGTTGAGGATCGGTTGTGTACATACCGTGTCACGTGCGAGGGCATATGCAGGGTGCGGGCTGGGGTACTGCAGCCCGGTATCTTTGGGGCACCATGACAAAATGAGGCTTAATGACATCATTCTGTGCCGTGTTTTTCACGTTGGGTCTCATTCAGGATTTTCTTCAGAAGCCGAAAAGTAAACCTGCTTTTTCCCCCCAATCTGTGCTCTTTTTGTTGCTGGGTTGGCATGTGAAAGGGCAGCCATGGCCTCATACCCTGACATTTTGAGTCCCAGAAAGGTACCTAAATTATCATTGTAAAAATCGATGAAGGACAGTGTTCTTGCACTGACCACTGACCTTGACTAGAAGGCGTCTGTATGAAGGATAGAGCAGGAGAAGGCTGTAGTCACCCTGAGCCGCTTCACACACACCTCTGGGATCTCCATTCCCCTGATTGCACTTGGCATCTGGGGCCACCACCAACATTCATCTTATCAACTGCAGTTGATCCCTCATGACTGTGGCTTCACGCCTGATTCTGGCCATGCGGCACGAGGTCCTAACGCTGGTCCCAGTTACCCGCTGGCGGTTTTCCTCACGTCTCATTAACGCTGCCTTGGCCAGATGTCGGAGATGTATGTCATTTGACACTCTTATCTTTGGGGCCATTGTTCAGGAAAGAGGAGGGTGCCAGGATGACTCTAATTAAACTCATACTTGGTGCCTTTATCCTGCTTGGTGCCTTTATCCAAAGTGACTTTAATGGCTTAATCATTTTTCACTTGGGTGACTTGCTGGGCCTTGTGCCTCGGGGCTCCGGGTTCAAATGTTTTGCATCTGGAGCTTATGCACCCTCCCTGTTCTTCTTTGGGTTCCTTCTGGGCCTCTGGGGTTCCAATGAATCCGAAGCTCTAAAATTGCCCGTAGGGTGTGCGTGTGCATGTGTGCACTCACGTACGCACACTCTAACTTTCATGACCTTGAGCAGATAAGCAGTTTCTGAAAACCAACTGTAAAAGTATTATGGTAAAAATTTGTAAACCTTTTTAGAAATTCTTTCAGTTCATGACAGACGAGTCATTTCTTTAAAACACTTTTGATCATATGCACTATAGTTAGGAGGCACTAAGACTGAAGAACCAGCTGTGGCTAGTTGTTAGCTAGCTTGGAGTTCTCTCCCCAGGCCTTGAATCTTCTTTTTCCTCTCTTTGGGTGTCTCGTGGTGTGTGGAGACCAAAATGACCATGAAGAAGAGTAGACAGTGATGGGAACATGAGGGCGTAGTGCGAGTGGCATGATTGATTCTCCTGGGGGATAACATTTGTGTTTAGACGTGGGTCTCCACTGACAGGAAGTAGTTTTGCTCCTAATTGGCAGGTAGTGTGTGCAGAACTGGGTGTGTATTTGCAAGCAAGGATCTGGGGAAAACCAGGCCTGGAATTGTCCTCAGCAGATAACTCTAACGCCATCTCTCTTCCAGGAACTTTGACCCGCCCTACCACGTGCTCCCAGCACTTACAGGGAAATCACTTACAGGAAAATCAGCGAGAAAGTCTGAAAAACACCATCTCCTGGTTTTAGAACCAGAAACATGCCAATTTCCTTAGCAGAAGCTCCTTTCCCCCTCATCTCTGGATTTATGAGTCTCTTATCCTTTTGCACCCGATGGACACCAGGCATACACCCTGTGTGGCATGTGAATGCTTTTCTTGCACGCGTGACAGCTTCAGGGAGCGTGTAGCCGTAGATGAGCAAGCTGAACCCCTGCCAGGGCTGAAGGCCATAGTGGTGGCTTGGTTTGGATTCGCCCCGCCAGCCATCAGCGTAACCATCGGCCTGTTATAGGGCCCCGACCCGCATAGACAGAGGGATTAAACAGTATGAGACTCCTGTCCCCGGAAGGAACAGATGTTTGGCATCGGAGAGGCAAAGATAGGGGCCTCCTAGCCCTGTTCTAACAGGATTACCCTCCTCCAGGCCGTAACCCAGGCCTCCAGTGTCGTTATGCACCTGCCCAATGGATATTACATTGCTGTAGACGATCTGATTTCTGATTTTACTGCTTTTGTCCAATGGAAGTCGTGGAGTTACTGTTCCACTGATGGGATTTACTGGCCTTGGGCAGAGAGGGAGCTCAGAATGGGCACTGACTCGCTAAGCCCTTAGTGATCATTTCATTGCCGATTTTATGTAGTATGGAAATCATCTGTCAGCTGGGGTTTTCGCTAAAAATAATTTAGCTCAGACAGTCAGCCAAGGGCTCATGGTAATCAATCAGTAATGCTCGTATGTCTGGGTCTTTTCTGAGGAAAAGGCCAATTTTGATATGAGGAACATTCCAGAGTAAACTCAAGCACGAAATCTTATTTTGGTGTTTAACCCCAACTGCCAAACATTGTATACATCAAATATGTATAAGCTGAATATTTTTATTCAAAATGGTATTGAGCAGCTTAACAAGCCCAGATGGTGCTTTGGTGGGGGGGGGGGGTGATGTGGTACTATCAGGCTGAATTTGTTACCCCATTTCCTTTGGCACGGAAAAGTCCTGATGTAGCGGAAAGTGTGGATTTCACTCTCGCAGGCTGATTTCCTGTGGGATCCTGCATCCAGCGCCCGGCCTCTGTGATTTGCAAGCCCTTCATACTTCACCTGCTAGCAAATTGTTCCCGCATCCTGCGGACTCATCTCTGCCAGGGAACCTGTCTCCGGTGTCGGGAAGTGTGTGTCCGGGCCACTGGGGACAGGGATGGAAGGACCCCTGCTGAAAACCACCGCCTCTAAATTTGGTTGGGTGAGACTGAGACGGGCGGCATATAGTGAGGGTAGGTCCCCATCTGGTCCATGTCCCGCTCACATGAGGCGCTGGTGGTGACCGTCCAAGCTGCTAGACAGGAAATGATGCTGCTCCATAGGAGACGGCCTATCTGCCTGACTGTCGTCAGCCATTCCTGCCCTTCAGATGCTAGCTTGCGCTAACAGCCTCCCCAAGTGCACGATGACACACGAAACGTGCTGCTGCTTTTTAGCATGGGGAATCAGCATGGGGGAGTACAGCCTGTCACTGGATGAGCAGTCTCCTGTTTCGGGGCCCGCATGCAGTGTGCAAGGGGAACGTCTCGCTTAATAACATTTGACACTGTGCCATGGTGTTTATCGTCCGGGGCGCTATTCGTCTCCTATTTCATGTCTGTTTCGCGGCGTCAGCTGACATTTCAGCACACGGCTTTACGGAGTCAGCTTAACATCAATGACAGCTTAACATCAAAATCAGCTCTTACTCGTTACACATGACACAGCCAGTAAAGAAATATCCCATGTTTTCTGTCACTGAAATTTTCTCAGATTCTACAAGTTTGACGTATTAACAAAGAGTGCTTCGCAGTTTGATTGTGTGTTAAACTTCAGCTGAACGCTTTGTCTACACAGTGTGGGGAAGCAACAACACAGCCAAGGAAACACGGGGGTTATTCAGTCAGGACGAGGGAAATTAAGACATTAAATACCTTTTCTACACATGGCAATGCTGAATGATAAATGAAGGTTACTCTAAAGCTACTCCTATTGTTTGTGTGCATGGTTATCCTGCCAATTTACTGGTGTCCTGTGCAGAGTGTGTCTTGCCTTATGTTTGCTGGGGTTGCTATGGCCATGACTGTCATGCTGAAGACATGTGGACATAAATTCTACTTATTAGCTTAGCAATAAAACTGTTTTTGTGTGTCAAGAATATTAATCACGTTTTATGCAGAGCTTGGAGTTATTCCAAAAGTAAGGTCCCCAGGGACCGCTGCACAAGATAGGGGATCATAATAAGCAAAGGGTTTCATCGCTGAGCTTTGACCACTAAATTGCAGTTTCATCCACTCACTGCAGGGGGAGCCACAGCACAGCAGACCATTTAGGTTTCACTGCCTGCAAGATGGTTTGGGCTGTTCGTATTTCATCGGTATTCTACAAAGAACCTCAGCACCTGTCTGTGGAGTCACACTGATTTTTTTTCCTGGAAGAAAAAACCCACTAAGAAAAATCTCAGAATTACACGCATTTACATCATTCATTTGCGAAAGCCCTACGTTCAAAGGGGCGCAGGTCTCAGCCATCAGCCTGGCTGGTTTCTCAGAGCTCCTAAGAAGTTTTGAAACCCATTTTTCTTGCAGTGTGACAGTGGCGGTTGCATGCAAACACTTCCAGTCTAGTTTCTGTTAAGCCACAGGCTCCTTCTGCTTACACTTCCAAGTTCTCGAGAAGTTTGCTGTGCGCTGCGTCCTCTGAGTAATATCCCTCCCCTCTCTCAACAGGTCATTGGTCTATTTCACCAGCATGGGAATATGATTGGTTCCTTGTTATCAGGCTGCCTTTAATTAGCATCCATTGGCTCATGTGTTCTGTCATAGCCCACCTGTGAGCTGAGAGGGCATTGCCTTCATGTAATGTGTTTTGGAAAGGGTGCAATGTCTTAAAAATGGCAAATTATTAGCCATATTATGATACCTCTATGGTGGCACATAAAATGGTACTCAAAAAATGGTTCTTTATCCTCCATGGACACCAATATAGAGTAATGAAACCGAGGCTTATATTAGTGATGTTTTGTTGGGTGAAGTTATTATAGCTGGGTGGACAGAATCCTGTAATGAGTGCAGGTTCTAAGAGGGCTTTAATTACACGCAGATCAGTAATCACCAAGGTATTTCCATTGTGTTTACGTTAATGAGAGTTATTGGATTAACCTTTTTTGTCTTGGCAGAGTATTTGGTTCAGCCTCATTAGCCTTTAGTCATTAGTTTGCCTGGGCTTTTTGATGTCCATGTCATACATTAAGCTGCACTGCTGCTACATCAGTGTAACATTCACGACATCCTGATAAGCCTTTTCCTCCACTCTGCATTCATATCACAAGGTGGCAGTGTTGCGTCATGAAAACAAGGTGTATCTTACAACGTCTCCAGTCCCTTCGCACTGGCTCCGTTTTCACGGCCGTAAACTGACAGCGAGCGCGAGTGAAAGTAAATAAATAATGTTCGCTGCGACGAAAGCAACTCTTGTGATTAAATAAAAATTGGGATACTTAAGGGTGTTCACGCGACAGCTACATGACACCAGCATAAGCCCTTCGTGACAGCCGACATAACTTGTCATTAGCATTTATAAAGGCTTCTTCCAACTTTTGTGGCTGTCATAAGTGCTAAACTCCTGTGTCAAGTTCCCTGTGTCAGAATTTTTGACAGCCACAAAAGTTGGAACAAACCTTTATAAATGCTTATGACAAGCCAAAGTCATTGAGGGGTGACCCTTAACTTTGATGTAGCTAGCCTGAGTGACCTTCTCCAGTAAATTGGAAATTTTGGTCAAAATGTTGGGTGAGCAACAATTGATACTCCAGCTGTGATTGGTAGTAAAACGTGTCAGTTGGTTATTTAAGAAATGACACAAGGATTGTGGTCATGTAAAGGTAGCCGGAGGTACACCATGTCTGACGTGATCGTATTCTTTGATGGACCAGTTCATTCATATTCCAGCTAGATGATGTTGGGCATGGGAATGCAAAAGAGATGCAGTTTTTGCTACACAGCAGCCCGTGTGTCAGCCCAGGGATTGTATGCAATTTTTTCCTCATAATGTTCAAATGACTAAAGTGATTTTGCTGTTCCTGTCAAACTTTAATGTGCTTTAAAGTGCCTGGCCTTTAAAGGGACTATTAGTTATACAGAAATCCTGCTCAGTAAAGGATAAGAATTATTTTGAAGCTTTAAAAGTGGTATTAGTGTGTACTGTCAATCAGTGTCCAGATTAACCCAATGGGAGCCAATAAAGTAACCAATCAGAAATTAAGCCAATCCATGACTGACAGCACACAGTAATCCCACTGTGGGCTCCAGAGCCTCCCTGCCTTCCATCACGAAAAAAATAAACTAATCCACTTGCCTTCACAGACCATTTTTCCTTCCAGATTGCAATTACATTTTTCATGAAAAGAGTGTTTCCAAATTGTGCACTTGTTTATTGTAAGATGATATCAGAACAGAGAGAGCGATGTCTTTACATAAACGTCGCTTTTTATGCAGGGAGCCTTGGAGGAAGCTTGCTGAGCCTGTTAGCTTGCAGCATCTTGGCGAGGGCCAATAAGGCGCGTGCTGAGCCTGCGCGTGCTGAGCCTGTT
>JAODKM010000118.1:22683060-22697823 GCA_026780845.1 Petrocephalus sullivani
CCCGGATATGGACCGCCCCCCTCTCCTTCTCGGTACCTCGCTTACCCCCCCCCCCCCCGTGCCCCGCCCCTCCGCCATGACAGTAATGTTCCTTTCCTAATGGCGTCTTAGTGTCCTGAGGGGTCATTAGTAGCAATGACTGAATTCCCCTCCGCTGCTCCCCCCCCTGCTGCTGACTGCCCTTTGAGTCACCCGCACACCTTTTGTGGCTGTTGCTCCCTTTCTTTCTCTTTGGCCGTCCCTTCCTCCGAGTCTCTCTGTCTCGCTCTCAAAGGCGCTTAATTGAAACTCGAGGCGCACGATCCATACCATATGTGACCGATCCACGTCCAATACTTACTTACTCGCTTTTCAGCAGTCTTTAAAAAGATAGCTCCTATTTCTTGTTAAATTGATTTGTACAATAAATCGCGCGGCAGCTCCTTCCTATTTTAGATGTGCTTTTTGAGGTGAACGCTAATGCTGCCTCTCAGTCTATTCGCCACCCGCTGGGTGTGAGCGCAGTGACTCACGCCTCCTGTGATGTCATGCGCATACCCTCTGCAGTAGGAGCATAAGAACATCAGCTCAGAACAACTAGTAACACATTGATTTACAATCTTTTCAAAAACAAAAGTTTTGAGAGGTGGAAGTAGCGTTTAGTGTAAAATTCCACTAAACTAAGCGCATACGATTGTGCAAGACAACACAAGTAATATGGAAAAAGCAATGGTATAAATCAGAAGTATAAATCAGCCTTTACAGTCAAGGTTTTGTTCCTCTGTAAAGACCTTTCAAGGTGAGAACTGAGAATCATGATATAAATGATTCAGTTGAAAAAAAGAGCCTAGGTTTCAAGTACGTAAATAAATATATATATATACATTTACTGAATTGTTACTATATGTATGCGTGCGTGTGTTATGTTTTGTTTTACAAAGTTAGAAAAGCTTTAAGTTAAGCCTGATAGTGCCTTACACATAAAAAATGATCACAGTCTCTTCCACACATTGAGGCAAAGCCTGTAGCTTATTAATGAAACACTGGTATCAGATCAGTACTTGGTATCGGCCGATACCCAAAGCACACGTGTTGGTATCAGGACAGAAAAAGTCAGATGGCTGCATTCCTAATTGGAACCCCTGTACCCTGTCTATATCCCCCTGCACATTCCTCGCATTCACCACATGCCCCTAACCCAGGCCCTTATTGTGTGACATGCCTCTGAAACATCTTGAACAGCCACTGAAGCAGCTGGTAGACCATGTGGCTCTGCTGGTTTGGCTGCAGCTTTAACCTCAGTGCTAGGCTTTGACTTGGAGTCTGCTTGGCAGAGCGCTGGGTGTTTCTTTGTCCTGTGTTTTCTTCTGTGTCTGTTTTTTTTTATTATTATTTTATCGCTTTATGTATAAAGACGTTGCTGTGTGTGTCCTGGCTGCCGACTGAAGCCTGCTGTAGCGCGGGAAAGCCCTGACCGGGGCTGTCGGTCAAACCTGCCACCATCCTTTGAAGTCTCAAGGGCTGCGAAGTGGGGAGTGTGTCCCAGGGGCAGGAAATGAGCCGCGAGTCGTCGCCATGGCGATTGGTGTGGTGTTGCTTGCACAACCTTTTATTTTACGGATGTGACTTCTGAGGGTGAGGATGTGTGTATATGAAGGGGGGGGGGTTCTCCTTCATTTTCATTTTAATTAACTCCCCATTTGAAATATTGAAATTGGCAGTGTAGAAAGAGGAATCAGATCATCCTGTCAAGCTCATTAGTTTGATCTTCGCGATGCGGACCGGTGGCCACAGTCTCGGGGTCTCTCCGCACCTGAAGTCCGACCTAATGATTTGAGTAATTGGTGAAGCCTCCACCACTTGTGGCAGGGTGGGGGGAGCTCCCCAAGTGCTTTAAGGCCATTGTGGCAGCACAGACACGGCTTCTGTGATCCTGATGAGATGTTTTTCAACTTTAGGCGGGATGTCGATTTGATGGACGGGTCCGTGTGTCCGTCGCTGCTTAAGCCACGCCTTCATTGCAGCCACAGTTCTGTGGCATGCCGGCCTTTCGGTGTTGTTAGAGATATTCCGGGAGCCATCCCTCCGTGAGGAAACGTGGCTGTGTGTGTGTGTGTGCGCCATTTGTGTGTCACTGGGGGGTGTGCATGGTGGGCCAAAGTAGAGGCAGGAAGGTGAAAGGCTCTCAAGAACAACGCAGATCGCTGCTTGTCCCAGGTGGAGAGGAAACGCTGTGATTCAGGTCAAAGCCTGTATGGTAATAAACACCGCGGAGCTTGGCTGTATGGCTTCAGAGAGCTGTCGCCCGTAAAAACAGCGCTATTCACTTAGTCTGCTTGTTATGAATTCCTGAAGCCACCAAGCTTTTCTTCTTAACTTTTTTTGTGTTTGTGTGTAACGGTGGAGAACTCCAGCTGGGGTGACAGATCTGCTGCAGCACCATTTCCGCCGTCGCCTCAGTTAGTGCTGCCGAGCAACACTGAGTCACTCGGCTTAACCCGTCGGAGACTGTAATGCCGACTCAGAGACGTCTGAGGATGCGACCCAACCCTAGTGCTTTTAGATTATGTAATTTGGGCTGTTCTGCTGAACAAAAATGTTTGGGGCTTTTTCAGGAGAGGATCGAGCACCAGAGGGATTCCAGAGTCTTCCACTGAATCCCATGACAGTGAAACTGGAGATTATGAGTCTTAAGCACTCCTCATCGGGAATGTTATGGGTTGGGTTACAGTTAGAGTTGGCTTAGGAGTTGGCTTAGGCCTGCTTAGGGCTCAAGGGCACTGTAATAAATTGCCTGTTCCCGATCAGTTCTGCTGCTCGCGGATCGCCTGTATCCGGACCTGTTATGCCTCCCACAGGTGATATTAATGCCACCCCTGTTTAAGATTTATTGGTTACGTCAGTACAGGATGGTAATGGCTGAGTTGCTCCATGACATTTTAAGAAATTTCCATCGTGTTATAAGACCATTTAAGACTGAAAATATACTGTTAACCACTCTCACTCCTGACTTGGTAATCTGTGAATTTTTATGCTAAGACTTTATCAGACCACTTTTTCTGACAGGCAGATGCATTTGTGTCAGGAAGAGTGACAAGCGGGGCAAACTGTGCCTTTCCAGATTTAGGCTGGAAATGAGAGAGTGTGTGTGGCTGTGTATGAGTGTGTGTGTGAGCGTGTGGCTGTGTATGAGTGTGTGTGTGAGCGTGTGGCTGTGTGTGAGTGTGTGTGTGAGCGTGTGGCTGTGTGTGTGTGACTGTGTGTGTGAGTGTGTGGCTGTGTATGAGTGTGTGTGTGAGCGTGTGGCTGTGTATGAGTGTGTGTGTGAGTGTGTGGCTGTGTGTGTGTGACTGTGTGTGTGAGAGTGTGGCTGTGTATGAGTGTGTGGCTGTGTGTGAGTGTGTGTGTGAGTGTGTGGCTGTGTGTGTGTGTGTGTGTGTGTGAGTGTGTGAGTGTGTGGCTGTGTGTGTGTGTGTGTGTGTGGCTGTGTATGAGTGTGTGTGTGAGCGTGTGGCTGTGAGTGTGTGAGTGTGTGGCTGTGTATGAGTGTGTGTGTGGCTGTGTGTGTGTGAGTGTGTGGCTGTGTGTGAGTGTGTGGCTGTGTATGACTGTGTGTGTGGCTGTGTATGAGTGTGTGCATGTGACTGTGGCTGTGCGTGTGGCTGTGTATGACTGTGTGTGTGAGTGTGTGGCTGTGTATGACTGTGTGTGTGAGTGTGTGGCTGTGTATGAGTGTGTGTGTGTGGCTGTGTGTGTGTGAGTGTGTGGCTGTGTATGAGTGTGTGTGTGAGTGTGTGGCTGTGTGTGAGTGTGTGGCTGTGTATGAGTGTGTGTGTGAGTGTGTGGCTGTGTATGAGTGTGTGTGTGAGTGTGTGGCTGTGTATGACTGTGTGTGTGAGTGTGTGGCTGTGTATGACTGTGTGTGTGAGTGTGTGGCTGTGTGTGTGTGGCTGTGTGTGTGAGTGTGTGGCTGTGTGTGTGTGACTGTGTCTGTGAGTGTGTGGCTGTGTATGAGTGTGTGTGTGAGTGTGTGGCTGTGTGTGTGTGACTGTGCGTGTGCCTATGAGTGTGTGTGCATATGACTGTGGCTGTGTGAGTGAGTGTGTGCATGTGACTGTGGCTGTGCGTGTGACTGTGTATGAGTGTGTTGCCCTCTGCTTTCGCTTAGTCAGTGACTGTGAGCTGCTCCTGGTGTGTGACCTTACTGTGTCATGGTGGCAGCAGGGACGTCCCGCCCTGTGAGTTACGCACTCTGCTCCCTGTGCAGCCCGTGTACAGGCCGGGTCACAGTGGCCCTGTAAGCCGACAAGCGGCGGTTTGAGCAGACGGGCTGGTGCCCGCGTGCCACCTCAGCTAATCCAGAGGAAGGCTTATGGAATGTAAGTGAGGCGTGTGTCGCTAGGCCAGGCCGTCGGGGGGCCGGAAGGCCGTCCGAAAAGCAGCAGGCGTGTTTTTGTGGTTCATTCTGAAATCAGTTTGGATGCCTTCCCGCACCCCGCAGGATCGGATGTTTGCAGGCGCGCGTGCAGCATCGCGTGGGGTGCAGAGTGATCCGTCCCCAGGCCTCAGCCTCAGGTGCCCCCCCAAGCACGTTTCTGCTTCAGCCAGCAGAGAATCGGTGCCGGATGAGAACCACATGTCTGACCTGGGCCCCGGGGAATTCCCCCACAGGCTGGGAAAACGCAGCAGACCGCTCAGCCTGGCGAGTACACGGGGGGGGGGGGGGCTGTTTGTTTTGGAAACGTTGTGAGAGTCGACTGTTGCGAATTCCTGCCTCTGCCCCACGCTTTCTCCCATGGAAACACAATCGCACAAGAATCCCCCCTCCCGCCAAGAGCTTCCTGGAATGCTCCCCCCATCCAGCCGCAGCCTTCAGCAGATCCTGCGCCTTGTGAAGTGCCTCCACTCACTGCGTCTGTCTCCTCTGCCGGTTAACAAGGCAGTGCTCATCGCCATAGCGACCCTGCAATGTGGCCCCCTCAGGCCGATATCGCACAGATCATATACTGCAGGTGTGCAAAGCACTTTTGTTACTGCCGTAAGTGGCTGGGTTTTTCTCTCCTCTCCTGGGTTTTTTTGTTTGCCTTTTTTTAAAGACATCTAGCACTAAAAATGTTTAAATGATCCTCCGAGAATCCTGTTTCCTTTCTCACCATTTTGCGAGCTGGTCATGTTCTCCGCGGCCAGTCTCCCGGAGGCTCCTCGGCACTGCTGACCGGGGGATGGGCAGCGAGGAACTGTGGTGTGCGTTTGACCCGGGTCGTTGCCCGGATCCCGAAGCGGCCCCCAAGCCGAGGCGTGTCTCAGAATGTTTTCCGGATGTTAGCATCTCAGTGGCTTTTTGGTTGCTATCTCAAAGCATTTCCTCTTCTGCTCTTACTGAATTATAGATGGTGAGGCTCTCTTACTGCACCATTTTAACTTTAAATGTTGTCCTGTGAATCCCTCTGCCGCAGTCTGCTTCTTCCTTATCGGACCACCCCCCTTTTGCCGATGTCTGCTTGTCCTGCTATGCAGTCAACCACTCGCTGATTCCCCAGCTCAGCCTATATGGCTTCCCGCAATTTGTTTTCCAAATGGAGTCAATTCTTTGAGCAGCATTTTGACGAGCGGTGCAGGGCTCCATGGGTAATTTCGACGAAGTCAGACAGGGGGATCGGATCTCTGGAGGCTTTCCAGATCCTCCTGCCTTCGGAAGCCAGTGAGAGCCGCTCTGTAATACCCAGGCGAGGCTCTGCTGAAGTCTCCACCATGGCTTCCGGTCCAATAAATGTTTTCTTTCATATCTTCCCAAACAATCCTGCATGGGGGGGGGGTGGAATCCGTTTAATGTACTTAAGGCTTTGAAAATATTAAAAAGAAACAAAACACATTAAACTCAGTTTTTTGTTCCTTTGTAGTTCATTAAATTGGCTTGCCCGTTTTAAGTACTTTCTCTTTTAGCGTGCTGGTCTTAGTGTCTCAGTGAGAAAAATGTGGATTTATGAGGATGGATGTTGCTGAGGACCAGACACAAATGAAATATCTTTTTCCATTTCGCCAGTCCCTAATGAAAGGTGCCTTCAGAAGCTGCTGGATGGTTTATGTGTAGCTGGGCAGCTTTTCATTTTTGCCGGATTTGGCAGTGTGTTTTGGACAGGCGGCTAGAAAATGCTTTTAGCTGTGGCAAGTTAGTTATGCAGACTGCATTTTAAGATGTAACAGGGGCATGTTGGTGGAAGTGCAGGCAATCTGCCTCCGGGCGTCGAGAATAGCCTGCTAACTGGGCAGTGTCACGTCCCCATATACCACATTCCCTTCATTTACTGGATCGCCGATTATCGTCTCCGGGTCCCTGAAAAGACAGCCGGAGGGATGTGGCTTGAAATGGGGGGACTCCATGACCAGTTTGGGTAAGAGACGGCTCCCTGTATCCTCACAGCACCCTGCAGAACCCCCGGTACCGAGGGTTTGAATCTCTGAAATGATGGATGCGGTGCTGGGTGGAGAAGGGTGGAGAAGATACAACGTCTGGTGGGAGGTGATGGTCAACAGCGCCGCAGTCCGGTTCCACGTCTTCGGGGTGGGGAATTTGTTCTATTTGCTATTAAAGAACAGCACTATTATGGGTTTGAACTAGGGACGCACCTATTGATTGGCTGGTGTCTGGAAATGGCCAATTTTCTCTCCGGTCGGCGCTGACTGTCAGTCGGCCAGTTAGTCTAAATATGG
This sequence comes from Petrocephalus sullivani, assembly GCA_026780845.1. Lineage (NCBI taxonomy): Eukaryota > Metazoa > Chordata > Actinopteri > Osteoglossiformes > Mormyridae > Petrocephalus > Petrocephalus sullivani. The sequence goes on from JAODKM010000118.1 coordinate 22,689,751, forward strand.
CCGATTGGCCAAGTAGTTTACCAACTAATGTTACATTTTGTCTCGAGACCCCAACTCACCAATTCAATTGGACACTTGCAGAGCCATTTTTTAAGTTTATTTTAAGTATGTGGCTTGCAGAAAGCTAAGTTCATTAAATAAGTGTTAGACTACTAATTATTATTACACACACACACACACACACACACAAAAAAATCTGAATCAACCAGGATTGGTATCGGCAAGTCAGGCGTTATATACAGTTGGGAACGGAAAAAGCTGCCGGTGCATTTCTAGTTTGAACCCCCCCCAGTAGGCGATATCTAATGAGGGGGCCCTTTTGGTAGGGTTGCCAGACACCCCATGTCATTTATCCCCGGCTACAGACCTGCACGGTACCAGAAAGACAGAAGTGAAAACTCAATAGACACTTTTTAAAACACATTTCAGTGTGATCTGTGGTAGCTAAGCAGGCAGGTGGATGCGATGGTAGCTAAGCAGGCAGGTGGATGCGATGGTAGCTAAGCAGGCAGGTGGATGCGATGGTAGCTAAGCAGGCAGGCGGATGCGATGGTGCTGGGCGTGGCCTACGCGTGCACTTCATCCTCCATATCTGATGGGACCAGAGAGTAAATCACTGAGAAGGAATGTTTTACCTTTTATCATATTCCCCCAATGGGGAATACATGTTGTTTTGTGGCTGGTCTGCCACAGAGGACACTTATCTTGTTAGTGCAGTAACTCAAAAAGTATTTCACATATGTTTTGCAAACTTCCTGTAGATGACAATCTGGGGCCAATTTCATTTTGAGACTGATTGCGGCAAAATGTAAGTAGGGTCAGATAGTGGTGGTACATGAGACCCAGGTCTGCTGAACCTAATTACAAGTCACACAAAGATGGGGTTTTAAAAAGATTTTGTTGGAGAGCTGGGGAGAATCTGTAGGGGGGCTAGAGTCTGTAGTGGTTGAGGGTGCGGGAAGGGTGGTGGTCACTGTATTTAAAAGGGGCGGGGGCTGAGGGTATGTTCCATTTAAAAGCAGATTGCACTAATTGGTCTCGAAAGGAAAGCTTAGGCCTGGATACTCTAGAGGACACTACCTAGTTGCTGAACCTAAGATTCAGTGTGGATTCCGGCCTGGCTGTGGAACAGTGACCCATCGCTTCTCCCAGACGCAGCTTTGTCAGGGTTTGTGGGAATATGCTGACAGTCTCCATGTGCTTTGTGGACCTTGAGAAGACTTACGATCATGTTCCTCAGCACCTACAGTGGCAGGTGTTACAGGAATACAGGGTCCCTGTGTGAATGCAGTAAGAGTTGGATAGTTCAGGTCCAGACAGTAAAAGTCCAGACCAAGATTTTGTTTCAACCAAGCAGTTGAGTTCTCTGTGACTGTGGTTTACCCAAAAAAGTCTGGTACAGCGTATTATAGCACTGTCACCCAAGTCTAGTGATGGCAGAAGTGGACTGAAAGTAAAAATCCAGACCAAGACTTTGTTTCAACCAACCAGTTGAGTATGTTATGACTGTGACTCTTCATACTCAACAGGTTGGTTGAAACAAAATCTTGGTCTGGATTTTTACTTTCTGGACCTGAACTATCCACCTGTGCTCCTAAGGGAGATGTTCTGGACATGTCCCATGACCACTGTAGCACTGCACATGGCTCTCCATTGATATGGAACAAGCTGCTCCCCAGCACTTCCTCTGCCAGCGGGGTAGCTATTGGCCAGCCGCATTACAGTTGTGAGCTGTCTTACATGCTGGTGGAGCCGGGGGGCACCAGCCCTCTCGAAATTGGATTCCAACCCCTCCGCCCCGCCCCCCCCCGCCCCCCGCCCCCCCCCGCTCCTGCATCCCCGCGTTGCGTCTGGCTGGATGGTCCATCGCCACCTGCATTTAGTTTCTCAGATCCGCTACCCCCTCCACCCCCCCGCGCCGCGGGGGGGGGTCTGCGCCGCGCCCCCAACGGTGTCGTGCCGCTTCCGCCGCCGGGGCCCCCGCGGGCCCCCCCCCCTCCGAAAGGGGAGCCCCCCCCCCCCCCCCCCCCCATTTCCATTTCCATTGGCATTGCTGATGTTGATCACATGGAAGATATTTTACTGTAAGTTATCTAAACCAGTGTTTCTCAATCCTGCCCTCTGGGACGGTTTTGTTTGGGAGGTCCCTGGGGACTGGGTTGAGAAACGCATGAACAAGGAATTATAACATAGTTATTTAGTATTTTAAGAAAATGTGATTTCTATTTTGTGCACTTTGTAAAAAGATGCTGACTGCCTCTTCGTTATATTATTTAACTGTCACAGATCCCTTCCTCCTCGGGTGACAGCCATGTGACCAGGGAATGTATGAACATGCGTGACCTCCGATTTTCAAGGCTCCATAAAACATGTCTCCTGAAAGGCGTCCCTATTCAGGAGACTCTGTAAGTGGGATCTCTGTGCTTTTAAAGGCCATTAAAAGGGCGATTATATAACATTTCATGAATTCATGGTTTTGTCTTGTGATCGGGTTGGTCCAGAAGTCCACCCCACCCTACCCAACCTAGCTGTTTCCAAGCTCTCAGTGATGACCGGAAACCTGAGTGAAATACCAATATAAGTGCCCACCTGACAGCAGTAATGGGCTTAGGGTAATCCCTGCTTACGAAGGGAGTCACCCTGGCCAAATTCCAATGCAGACCAGCAGGTGGCGTGACCTGCCAGCACCTGGGGACTGTTAGAACATCAGGGTGGCACTTGGATCCTGCCAGAGCATGGAGGCCTAGTCGGCTTCCACATGGTGCTGTTACAGTGATAAACCTCCCGGCAGGACAGCCTGACTCTCAGCCCCCGGAAAGCAATGAGACTAAGGGAGACCCTCCCGCTCTGGGTCTGATGTAACTTTGTTCTGGCCATTATCTGGTTAATTGTGCCCTACAAGTAAATGGATGTAAATGTACATTGCATAGAATTTTTGGGGAATTCTTCACACGAAGTGGAATGTTTCTGCACCCATTAACTTAAATGAATATTAATTGACGGCTGTATGGTGCTGCAGGAGCGATGTGTTGCAAACTTCATTAGTCAGTCCGCAGCCTTTTTGATATGGCAGTAGCTTAGTATTGATTCTCTCCGCTAATCAGGAGGGGAATAATTAGCCCGCGTCTGGTAGAATGCAGCCGTCTACGAGTCCTCTGTGGATTAGCTCTGAGGAGAGGCCTGTTTATTTTCCTCCGCACTCTCGTCTGTTTGTTTTTGGCTGTTCGGCACGTCTTGTATAATTTGACAGAGTTAGCAGGTCTGTCAGATAGCTAATGTAACGTTTTGAAAAGAGCTTCTTTCTTATTTATTTATTTTTTTGTCTGTTTTGCTGACGGACTCTGGCTGACCACGTGCGTATGTACGTGTGATTGTGAGATGGAGATTGACGTCATCAAGAGTAATATCTACCTTCAGTGCTCAGCTGTGATGATCATGAGCCTGCCAGGTGCATGGGGATTGGTCAGCCTGTTTTATAACTCGCAGCGCCCTGTTGACAAAACCTACATTTTACTCAACACCCCGTTCTTTAATTACCGTCGGATGTGAACAGAAACGCTGCGGGCTGCCTGTGATTTTCTCTCAGTCTGACTGAGTGATGTTAGTTACATTTAAAAGACAGGTGCTTAGCTGAAGAGCGTTGTGGTCGATCTGCATCTTTCTGAAGCCCGGAATCCTGATGATGTGCGGTCGCATCCACATGGATGGTGTGAGATGCTGTATGCTCCCTCTGTGCCTCTTGGAAAAGAAATGGTGTCTCGTTTTTTAAGCCCTGTGGAACGGTGATGTTGCAGGGATGAAGCTGGCCTGGATAGGGTACGCTTAACATGGCTGTGTGGTTAAGTAAGGCCTTGGTGATGTGGTCCTCAGGTGTGCTGCATCATCCCCCGGAATTACGTGCAGTGAGTCATAGCGTTTGAAATGTTGTTTATATATATGTATATATATATATGCGCTGTGCAGATTTCTGTAAAAACTTGACTTTGTTGACAGTAGGTTTGAGTGTTATTGAATTTTTCAAACCATTAAAACATTAGCACTAAGTCACAATATACGGTGATTTTGATGGTATTTTCAATAGCAATGCTGGGGAGGGGTCCCTCACTAATTTTATCACCAAGAATTCAAAATTCAAAAAAATCCGGTACAACATTTAACAGCACAGTCTACTGATGGCAGAGGTGGACCGAATTTTGTTTCAACCAACCAGTTGAGTATGTTATGACTGTGACTCTTTATACTCAACAGGTTGGTTGAAACAAAATCTTGGTCTGAATTTTTACTTTCTATATCGGAAATGTCCACTTCTGGTTGACAGTATAGTTAATTCACTGCATGCTTATTGAAAGTAAATTCTGCAGCATTTCATTTTACGATCATTTAATTTTCATGGATGGGCATTTCTTCTGAGGAAATTCAACATTTGTTATCAAAAGCACAAAGCCAGAGATCCTGACACAGCTTGCTTCCCACTGCTTGGCCATATCCCTGTTATCTTAAAACCAGTCCCTGCAGCACTGTTTGTGTTGGGTACCTTTGGAGAAGTCTGCCTGGAGTAGCTTACACATGGCGTAAGACAGACCAGAGAGATCGGAATCATACTTGAAATTTTAAATTCAGGTTCTGTGGATGAACCTGATAATTTGTTAAAGAAAATATTACAGCTCATTTAAACTTCATGATGATTTGCTTAAGAAGCCTGTGTTGTTGCAAATCATCTAGTTTACATAATATTTTATTCATAACACGTTAATTGTGGTTAATGAGGTAGAATGTACAAACCCTTGAGTTTTTTCTCTGCCTGGTCAGTCAGCCATGCAGTAGCCCACGCTACTGAAATCTCCCTCCTGAATGCAGAATAAATTTCACGTCCATTTTGAAGGTTAGTCGTCCTAGAAGGCAGTGACTGGGGAATGACTGGGAATATTTTACTGCTCTTGGGAGTTTTACTTACACAAAAATCTTCTGAGAGCAGAATGAAAAATGATCAAATTGTAGAGTAGGCGGGTCCAAGCAACTAGAGGAGAAGAGACCAAGACATCTGATTGGTTGGTCTGAAATCTGACAAGATCTGATTGGTTACCATAAGCTATTTTACTGAAGGGAGTCTAGGCTTGGAGAGATCATCCATTCATCAGTTCATTTTCAGTACCCGCTCATCTAGCTGGGGATCTCGAGAACTGGCCCCAAACGCGGGCAGCGTGTGCATCCCAATGAAACATCGGTTGCAGTGCTGCTGGGGCTCCAGGCTCCAGCAGAAGGTTGCTTCAGTGCACTGCTGCCTTGATTGTGACTGGCGGCCGACATTGCTCTTCTTCTCTTCCCTCCTCATCCTTCCAGCGGTGCAATCGCTCACTAGCCTGAACGACCAGATCTCCCACTTCATGGTGAACAGGCCCCAGTCCCTGGACCATGAGGACCATGCCTTCCTGCCCAACGAGAAGGACACTCTGAAGAAGTCAATGACCTTGATGAGGCACCTGCTGGTAGACGCCCAGGTAAACACAGCTGTCCCTATTTGCTTTGTGTTATTACGTTGTTAAAAGTCATTTTTAAGAGCCCTTATCATATTTATTGCTTGTATTTTGGTCAAATCTGTTTAGACTCAGAAATAAACTGGTCTCTCCTGGTTACCTCTACTAGTTACCACCCTGTACAGAGAGGAAACTAACCCAAACCTTGAAAGAGCACAGAGTACTCCCCCCCCTCCCCCACACACACACAAACAGCTCAAACACTGGGGAACATGTTAACCATGCAACACCAGTGCAAAGAAGAGTCCAGTTGCTATGGTCTCCTTTGCATGGCTCCTTAACAGCCCCCAGGAGGCCCCAAGACTACAATCAGTGTGCATCTCCATGACTGTGTCACGTCATGTCTGTCCCTCTCTCCGAGACATAGGATGTGTGGTGGGGGGTTCAGGGGGGCAGGCGGTGTCACAGGAGTGAATGTGCCCCCCCACCCCCCCTCAGGTGACTCTCCCTGCGGGGATCACCACTCCGGACTCCCTGAATCACTCCGGTGAAATGGAGTCAGCCAAGTTGACTCGCTGTTAAATGTCAACATTTGAATAATTGAATGTCTCCTCATTCATAGGCGTGAATAAATAATTTAATGAGCCTGGAATCTCCAGAGCTCTCCATTTTTAAAATGAATTGTTGAAAATCATTACCCCAAGGCCCCCGCTATGACAACACGGGCCGGTGTGGTACGCTCGTTAAGTGGCTAAGGAGGGGGCTAAATAACATGAGTGACACAATGGCCCCCGCTACTCTGCGATACATTTACACTCACAAATACCGCGCCTGTGTTTTCACCCAGAATGCTTCTTTTGCTGTCTGCCCGAGTTCTGATGCTGAATTCTTAAACACATGCACGATTCTCCAGGGGTGTACAGGAGCTGAGAGCTTTTTCTCAGATGAAGTGGCTTTTGTGACCTTTTTCTGGAAGGTTTCCTCTTGTACTTAACAATCTCATCTTCATGTCAGGAGGGACACTGCACACCTAAGTGTAAAGAAAGAGGTAGTCTCGAGTCAGTGAACCGCAGACATGCTCTTGTGCTCTTGGTAGTCCTTTGTTTGATTGATTTACCTGCTCAGTTGTGTTTGTCCCACCATGGGCCAGTCCTCCTCGCCTCTGCATGTGATGAACGTCTCCCGAGACTCCAAACTTGAACAGATCAGAACGTCACGTTGCGGGTTAGCATGACGGATATAGTGTCACTCTGCTTGGCACTCCCGGGAGCATTTTATTTGAATTGTGAAACCTTCTCATAAATTGAATATCATGCAGCTGAAGGCCCCTTGGTGTCTGCTGGCACATCAGCAGTGAGAGAGACAGGCCTCGCAGCTCCTTTGGGATGCTGTGAATGGATTTTTTAGGCAGTTCTTGGTGCCATTACAGTATGGAAGCTCCACGACTTGCATGATGTCCCTGTGGGCTTTGGGGACAAAGGGTCAGGGCTGTTTGACTGTAAGGTGTAGTGCAGGGCTCTTCAAATCACAGTCCTCAACGAGCTTGCACTGCTGATTTACCAGCCTTCCTTTACCTGAGAGCCAGGTGTGAAGCCCCTCAGAATCAGCGATTATTAAGCAAATACCTTGGAGAACGAATTTGGAATTTGGAATCAAGGGCCAGATTCGTAAAGCCCTGGCATAGGGTATTGGGATGATTGTAGCTTCATAAGAATGGAGTTCTGAGGATCCAGCAACACGGGGGAAGCAGCTGACCTTCAGGTTACACATCCATGCCATCAACCACTGCCCTGTACGCGATAACCCAGAACTGAATGAGAACCGTACATGAGGCTGATGACAGTCTTTGTTATGTCATATTAGGTGAGTCTTTTTAGGGGAACAAAGGTAGAGGCGTCGCCCTCACTGGCTGCCAAGTGCCTCTGCTTTGGCAAGCTCACAATACCGGCTCCCTGCTGCATGCTGAATCGCTCCCGAACCGCGCAGGTGTGAAAGTTTGAAAATATGCATGGACTTATCATAGGTGTGTGAATATGAATGGGATGATCACAGGTATGTGAATATGAATGGGATAATCACAGTCATCTGAATATGAATGGGATGATCACAGTTATGTGAATATGAATAGGATGATCACAGTTATGTGAATATGAATAGGATGATCACAGCTATGTGAATATGGATGGTTGATCATGGCTGTGTGAACATGACCGTGATGATCATGGCTGTGTGAACATGACCGTGATGATCATGGCTCCTTGAACATGATTGGGATGATAAAACTGTGTGAATGGGAGGATCAAGTTGCGTAATGATTATTGGAATTTTCAGGACTGTGTGAATGGGAATATGAGGCTCTCTGGTAATGAATGGGATGATCACGGCAGTGCGAATATGCATGGTAGAATCACTTAGGTCCATATAATTTTAGTGATGCGGAAAACAGGCAGAATCATGGAACTGAGACATGAAAACGGTATTTACTTATCAACGCAGAATCCCTTGGAATTTGTGGATTTCGTGTTGACATTTTTTAAACCTATGAATTTTTTTCTCATTTTGCGATTTTCCAGATAGTGTAAAATACCCTGACAGTAGG
>JAODKM010000118.1:22714174-22727925 GCA_026780845.1 Petrocephalus sullivani
GCTTGCGGGCGGGGCCTGGTGTGGCTCTGGTTAGGTCGGGGGGGGATCGGGCGGGCAGGGTGGCGGGGGGCGGGGGGGGGTGGACGGGCGGGGGGGGGGGGGGCGGGCGTTGGTGGCTTCACTCAGGGCTGCTGGACAGCAACATTGAATCTGTTAAGTGAGGAAGGCACATTCACTGAAAGAGAGATGGTAACACCTAACAGGGTGTATATGTGTATGTGGGGGGGCAGTAAGGGATTGTCTGGTAGAAATAGGTACTGATTGTACAGCAGTATTATTTCAGAATAATCACGGAATAATTTGCGTCAGCCAGTGTCTGTTTCTGCCTTTTCATCTTTAGATGAAAGAAAGGAGAACGTCGCCTTTATTTGGTCGCGGGCCGCCTCGACCTGTCCAGCGGCTCCCTCAGTCGTGCTTTTTGAAGGAAAGGAGCTTCTGAAAGCCTGGCTGGCGACTTCCTATTGGACCCGCCTTAAGGTGCACCAATGGCTGCTGGCATCCAGCGAGCAAGAACCATAGAGGGTCTGGGTATCCTTAGGCCTGCTGCCGGTTCTGATTCTACAGTGTCTCCTGGTTCTGCCCGACGGCGCTGGCCCGTTCTCGATCTCCTGTGACGGGCGTGTTCTGATGGCCATGTGACTGAGGCCTGAACTCTGATGTTGTCCATCCGGCCTCTGCTGACTTGCACGCCGTGCTGAGGGAGTCTGCGGCCGTTATACCAAAGTGTCAGCTTCTCCAGGAACACTGGGGATGTAATTAAGCACATCAGCTGACAGCTACATTGTTAAGTACAGAGAAATCTCATGACCTGTGTTATCTTCCAGTTGTCGGAGTTCATCCTTGCCACAGTTACATTTTTTTTATTTAGCTTAGATGATATTAAATTACATTCTGGGCCTTCTCTGGCCCTATTACATTAATAATTGAAATGTCTGAAATGCACTTTTGGGAATTGTCAAATTGTGTCAGATTGGTGCCTTATAGTTATGGAACGTAATAGCAGTGATTTTGCTACAGTTTAAATTCCCTTGATTCCTCAGTGTTTAAAAAAGGGATTTATGTATCTATTCTGATAAACTAAACTCTACATACTACAAACGAAATGGGTGTCATCCATTAGAGAATGAGAAATCCCCGGGTTTTCATGTGTATACATTGCTGGCAAAATGTAGCTCACTTCAGGTTAATTCCAAGACCTCTGGCTGTTTGTCATGAATTAATTTAAGAACAAAGGCTTAACGTTTGCCACCTCTTTTGACGCCAGTGCAAATGTGGCTTTAATGTGAGTCACGCTCACACTGTGATGTGGGGATGAGTGCAAGCCTTATCCTTATCTGGGAGCTTAGACAGGATCCCTCCAGGTCCTAAAGACCTGCCACACTCAGTTGAAGTATTTCTCTGGCATGGGGACACGTTTTTGAGGTCCAGTAATGTTTGCATCATGCAGAATTCTCTCTGTTCCTTTTCAGAAAGGCCAGTTCAGGTAGCATGTCTTCTCTGATGCAGTGATCATCACTACCAGGTCTTTTAAACGTTTAGATTGTTGATGCCTTTTGGTGCAGTACCACACCATCGGCAAGCCATCTGCTCTGAGATGTCCTTGTGAACACGTTAGTCAAGAGTGAGCGTTGCACGTTGTGAAACAGGCATTCCTGCCCCCACACAAATACGTGGAGATGGGAAGATGGCAGAGCTCTCCTCTGCATCCATGGGCAACCTGGAAGGTGATAGCAAAGTTTGCTGCTAACCTTTGATTGCTTGACTTTTAGAATCTGGATCTCCAGTTACTGACTGCAGTCTCGCTACCCGCTAACCGCCACTGTGTGAGTGAGTGCGATGTGATGTGACATCACATTAAATGTAAACATTCCTAGCTGAATGGAAGTAGACTGATAGATGGGGCTGGTAGTTGGTTGGCCTTTTCCCAGGGCAGCTGCTGTGATTTCTGGATGGACTATCACCCTCTCATGCCCCCAGCTTTGATTGGCACCCATTTCCATATAACATGTACTGGCAACGTCAGAATGGTGGAATGGCACCAGGAGAGGGCATCCTTTCCGGTTAGCAGGTAGCTAAGCCTCCAATAGCTGTCAGCCCATGAACATCTGCAAATCTGTCACTACTCCCTCACATTGTTCCTCATCCATGACCACGTCTTTCATTTCTGTTTCATGCCTCTCTGCTTTGATTAGCCTCTTCTTGAGACGAGGCTGGCATCGATCCCAGCGGACGGTGATGATTCTCTGGACGAGAAGTGGATTAGCCTCTCAGATCTGCGGGAGGTCCTGTCTCGCCGTCTCGCTCGCTTCATTCAGTCCTGGTGGGATCACCGCTGGGTGAGGAGGGCGGCATCCAGCCAGAGGGATGGAGAAGCAGAAAGGGCTTCCCTGGTTACATTGCTGCCTATCGTGGGCACTTCAGGCAGATCCCTGGATTTGAGAGGACACCACAGAGCTGCTGGTGCCGTGCATGGGGATGTTACAGAGCCAAAGGGGGGGTTGCCCCCTTTTTTGGAGGCTCACCACTTGCCAGTCGCTGATCAGAACCTTTGTCTGGCCAGAAGGTCCTACCTTTATTTAGCCCGAGGCCTGGGGGGTCAGATAAGGAGTGTAGCTGGAGTTGGTTGAGTCGCTACAGTGGAGGTGGGGGCCGCGGGTCATCACTGCTGTTCCTGCTCGCGGCTCTGGTCGCCGTGCCGCGAGTTCAGACGCGCCAATGACGTCAGGCACATGGAAATCCAGCCACGGCGCTTCACACTCTGGTCCCCCTCTCTGACTGCCGGCAGTGCTGTAGTGGGCTGTTTACGTCCCTGTAGCTTTTTGGCCAGGAGCAGCTATGCAGAAGCGGGCGGCAGCAGGTCCAGGTGCCGTGCGAATGGAGCGGGTGTACCTGTGTCCATACCGTAATAGTAACGATCCCCGGTGGTCATAAATACAGAAGGATACTGAGGAAAATGTCAACTCAAGGCCGAGACATGGAAAATATATGCAGCCCAGCAGTAGCCATCATCCCCAGAACCAACCACCTCTGTCACGCGTGGACAAGGGCTCTCTGATTCCAGATGGTCTGGATTGGTCAGCTGCTACTGAGGCTGAATCTCCATCACAAAGCCACCAGTAGCACGCTGCTGATGTTAACAAGTCTGTGTTGAAAATGACATCATATAGAATCTAACAAAGGTGTAATTTCAGTCCGTCTGCAGTCCCTCCGAGGTGTTTGATGCAGACTATGTGTTAATATATTCAATGTGTTTTTAAATGAGTTCTCTACGAGTCGGGTTTTGAGAAATTTTTATAAGTAGACAAAGGTGTGCCCCGGAATGATTTCATTTAAATTAAAAATGTATACCGAACAAAAGCAATTAAATAAATATCGTTGAATGTGTGCTAAATTCGACTGAATGACGGTGTTCTTAATCCTGATTTACTCGTCAGTTTCTGTTAAACAGTCCTTTATCACTTTCCATGAAAAGCCGAATTTTTCAGTTTTTCCATTAAAGCATTTTTTAGCCCATAAACTTTGATCTTTGAAACAAGGATTTCACATTTTGTGCCCATGGCTGTTTTAATTACCATTAAACTAAGGGGCCTTAAAATCCATTTTCTCACCTCATTTATATTTGTACCTGTTGATTTCTTTAAAACAATTACAGAATAAAAGTGGTTCTGATGAAAAGAAACGCCTTTTGTGTGGCCCCACTGCCCAGTGACCCCGCTACATAGCCAAAGGCTGCCTCTGTCCCCAGGCCCCTTCACGAGCCCAGGGACCCCGCTACATACCCAAAGGCTGCCTCTGTCCCCAGGCCCCTTCACGAGTTCATATGTAGGTGTGAGGTATCACTGTGTGCTTAAAGGTTCCTTAGGGACTGAACACTCCTGAGTATTTCTGACCTATGACACTAAGACTCTGCACTACTGTACCATGAGCTGTCATCTGCAATGGCATATAGGGGGCGGGGCCATTGGGGCACTGGCCTCAGGTGAGCTGATTGGTCCTTCGGAGTGGCTCCTCCCATCACTAACTGATTCAAAACACATCATTGGCTAATGATAAGGTTGGCCCCTTTGTATGAATTATAGCCCCTCTTATGTGCCCCGGGTTAGTTATCTGACCTGATACAGTGTCAGCCCACCAGACTCACAAGCTTAAACAGCATTCAGCAGATGGAGGAGACTCCTTTCCATCACTTCAGAGCTGTTTTCTCTCTCCAGCAGATTTTCTCATCTGTTACAGTGGAAATTAGAGATGACTGTAAATGGGCAGAATGGAATGTTTTCTTTTGATTGCATGGCAAGAGCTTTAAACCCACTCAGAATTTATCTGACATTTTGAAAAGGCAGGAAGGTAATTCATATGTTCTGTGATGAGTGGTCCGGCGATTTTGTAGCAAGTCAGCAGTTTTGAAGGTGGTCCTGGTCCTTCGCATGTCACAGCCTCCGCTTCACTGTTTGCTAAAGCTGTGGGTATGAATTATCTCTGATTGTGGGCAGTGCACTGTGGCCATTTGCAGGTGGACACCCCCACGGCCCCTCCGCAGCCTGGCTTTCTGCCAAACACACAGACTGACGCCCTTCCTGAACTGTGCCCTGGTGTGTAAACACAGCTGTGTGAATTTTTCCTTTGCTGACGTATTGCCCCCCGCAGGGATGTAAATCATAGGCTCCTGGCTTGGCGATGCCGTTCGCCCCCCGCAGGGACGTAAATCATAGGCTCCTGGCTTGGCGATGCTGTTTTCTTCATGGATGAAACCATGTGTGTGTGAGGTGCGGGGGAGGTGTAAACCAAAGTCTATTGATGAAGTTGTGGTCCATTCTCCCACAAATCCCACGGCTCTTTATCGACTGTTACTGCTGTGGTTAGCTAGCAGAGGGAGCCGCTTCTGAAGGCTCTGGACCCATCGTGTGCACTTACCCTTTCCTGATGGAACTGCTGCATCAGTGGCATGTGAGGGGGCATCATTCATACAGAGAAGCCAACATTATCATTAGGCAATGATATGGTTCGCTTTGGTGAGTGACAGTGGAGCGGACCAGTCAGCTTTCAGCGGGAGCCAGTCCCGCCCCTGAGCCCCAGAGTATCTCTTTTCCCCCCTTCCCTTTGCATTTGCCCTTTAGGAGTGGGATGCTTCTGAGCGCCCCTCAGTGCCTTGGCCCCTCATCTGTCTTCTCTGTTAGCTTTTAGCAAGCATTATGAGCTCTAGGGCAGCGTCAGCACGTTGGCTTATCGGCCAGCCGTGCCTGTTCAGCAGTAGTGTGTTTTCTTTCTTCAGGCCAAACTTAGTGGATTCGATTATAGTCTGTTATAAGCAGGATGGAAGCAATCGGCAAGCAAAGGAAAATTCGGAAAAGAAGCCGGACTCTGAAAAGCACGACAAAAGATGTGAGCACGTTCCACTGAGCAGCTGCGTCGAGCACGCGCTAAGCAGTAATTACACATTCCCGTCATTTATTACCCGAAACGAGGCCGCAGTAGGTCCCGTCTGACAGGTCCGACCGTGAATGAAGGAGGAGAACCGAGAGGCTGCCTCGGGCCGACCCGGGCCAGCGACTAACGGTGCTGCTGCTAGTTGTTGCTAGCTGGTTCATTGGTTTGGGAAAACAAAGGATGACATTTGTGGACACTGGTCCCGGGAATTGGGGTCCACAGCGGCCGGGTGGCTCTTTGCTGCACTCACCCTCATACGACGGGTCGCTTAGGTGTTCATCCTGTGGTTAGCGCCACGCCTCCGTTCCGGGTTACCAGTCTTGCCCCAGGCTTTGGATAACGCCACTCTGCAGTACATAGTGACAGGCAATGCATGCTGGGATTGCTCATGTGGGAAATCCCACCTCGCTGGCATGGAATGCGCTGGCTATGGTGGGGCAGATGTGCATGTTCCCTTGTTAGATTTCTCAATTTCACCTTTTTTGAAATTACTTTTCCAAAACATAACTGTGATTTTTTTGCCACTGGAGATCCTGTATTTGTTTTGAAGTGATTTGTAAGGGTCTGACAGGTAATAGCGGAACAGCATTTTAAGCACTCACTGTTGACAGGCGTGGGAATGAGACGGGACAGATGGACAGACCTGGGGTCTGTCCGTGGTTATTTATAAAGCCAGTCTGTGCCGATCCATATTGTGTGCGACTCGCAGCGCTGGCAAGCGACAAAACAGAGTTTAAATGCAGAAGAATGGAAAGTGCTGGAAATCATCAACTTCTCATCTTGTTCTCTGACAATCAGAGTGTCCATGGCCAGTGATCATCTCAGCCGGTGCCAGGACAGTCGCAATCTGTCAATGGGCACGGCACACCAAGAAATTACCATGGAGTGGCGAGGCGGAGTAGCGGTCTGACTCTGCTACAGGACAGGTGCGGTAATTCATACAGTACCAGCAGTCTGCTGTACATCTGGCTAACGGGCCCGTTGGTGATGGCCTTGATCACTCTTCTTCTGAGCAGGTGGCCCTTTGGTCGCCCCGTTCAGCAGTGGGGCAGGTGAGGGGCCAGCTGATCATCTCGCTCCGGGACGACAGACAGCCCTGCACCGGCTGCTCTCCATATTAATTCTCCCGCCCCAGTCCTCACTGGCGTCCTCTGCAAAACACAGGTGATAAGTAACAGGTTCAGGCTGTGGGCCCAGGAAGTCGGGCCAGGATGAAACACGGCCTCGGACATGGCCGACGCAGGGACAGGATTAGCAGGGACATGAGGTGCAGGGACAGGAGGAGCAGAGACAGGAGGAGCAGGGACATGAGGAGCAGAGACAGGAGGAGCAGGGACATGAGGAGCAGGGACAGGAGGAGCAGAGACAGGAGGAGCAGGGACATGAGGAGCAGGGACAGGAGGAGCAGGGACATGAGGAGCAGGGACATGAGGTGCAGGGACAAGAGGAGCAGAGACAGGAGGAGCAGGGACATGAGGTGCAGGGACAAGAGGAGCAGAGACAGGAGGAGCAGGGACATGAGGTGCAGGGACAGGAGGAGCAGAGACAGGAGGAGCAGGGACAGGAGGAGCAGGGACATGAGGAGCAGGGACAGGAGGAGCAGGGACATGAGGAGCAGGGACAGGAGGAGCAGGGACATGAGGAGCAGAGACAGGAGGAGCAGAGACCCTGAGCCTACACGCTGTCCTGATACTGATCTTATCGATTATTCCGCTTCTCTCCTGGGGGTGGGTGATGCAGCAAAGCAGTACTGATGGCGCTGGGCTTCCCTTTTCACTTGGCTGGGAGATGACTGGGGGGGGTTCTGGGACTACGAAAAGTCTCTCACTTGGATCTTCGGGCTGAGCGATCGAACTACGTAGGATGGCTGCTCCACTGTTCTGACGGTTTGACTGGAACCTGTCACAGTTTTAGTTCTGGGGCTGACAGGGAACTTTAAGGTCATGCTTATCTTGCAGTCTGGAGCACCAAGCTCTTCTGGGGGGGGGCTGTCAGCAGGTGTTGGGTTGTGGGTCAGTGTTCAGCTTTGGAGAGAGGACATCCTTGTTGGGTTGGTTGGGGCTGAATAAGGTTGGGTCTCTTTTTTATTCCCATGGATGGTAAACAGGTCCGGGCCACCGGATAAAAATAATTTCTGCCGGGTGTTTAGTAGAGAATAGACTCCTGCTGTACATCTGTACATTAGGCCAAGGCACAGTTTGACTGTTCTTTGTCTCGCAGACACTGAGCAGGACCCACCAAGGACTGGGGCACCCAACATCACACTTAGGTATGACATCTATGGGCCAGGGAGAGAGGGTTCTTTGGGGGGGTGCAGATGGAGCAGGAATAGTTCTGCAGCAGCTGGGAGGAGGTGGAGTGTCCAGGAACCAGCAAAGCATGTTAAAGAGCTGGTGACCTTGATCAGGAAACAGGACAGGAGCGCAGTTTGAGATGGGGGTCTCAGAGTGGTCGCCAGCTTATGCCCGAGTCTGATGGCATGTCCACTGAACATCCCTTATGTCTGTGAGATGAGCCTTGCTGATATTAACTAACCAGCGCCTCATCATTTACTAGCAGCCAATGTGCTACAATGTGAATGTACCACCCCCCCCCCCCCCATGTGCACACAGCACTCCACTTTAAAAGCAGGGTTTCCAAGCATCTCATACCCAGCGGAAGGACTTGTGATGATGTGAAGCTTCTTTTCTCTTACTGTGTCGCTTGCCGCCCGAGGTCTGTGTCCTCCCGGGTACCGGCGTCGGTGACCTGCAGTGGCGAGCGTCCTGTCTTAGCACCAGCACTTTGATGAAGCATCCGACGTTTTAGCCGTTGACATTAAAAGATAAGCTCCCTCCTGACTCCTCCAGCGACCCCTTAAAGAAAAAGGGACCCTCTTCTGGCTCCCGGTGAGCCGTGTGATCTACATCTGAGGTTGCAGAACGGATTACGTGGGATTGTTCGTGTGGCTCGTGACAGAAAACGGACGTCGGGGGCAAGAAATGAACATGAAGGGTCTATCAAAGGCCAGTACGCAGCAAGTCAATGTATGAAACTGGCCAAAAGCTATTGCCTACACACTGCCTGGTTATCTTCATTATTCAGAGGAACTTGCAGCTGAGATGAGGACAGGTGTCTGGGCGTCAGAGCCCCCTGCACTTTCAGGTTCCCTTCTCCCGGCATGCCTTGTGAGCCAGGCTCTGCACTTTCAGGTTCCCTTCTCCCGGCATGCCTTGTGAGCCAGGCCCTGCACTTTCAGGTTCCCGTCTCCCGGCACGCCTTGTGAGCCAGGCCCTGCACTTTCAGGTTCCCATCTCGCAGCACACCTTGTGAGCCAGGATCTGCACTTTCAGGTTCCCTTCTCCCGGCACGCCTTGTGAGCCAGACCCTGCACTTTCAGGTTCCCTTCTCCCGGCATGCCTTGTAAGCCAGGCCCTGCACTTTCAGGTTCCCTTCTCCCAGCACGCCTTGTAAGCCAGGCCCTGCATTTTCAGGTTCCCTTCTCCTGGCATGCCTTGTAAGCCAGGCCCAGCACTTTCAGGTTCCCTTCTCCCGGCATGCCTTGTGAGCCAGGCCCTGCACTTTCAGGTTCCCTTCTCCCGGCATGCCTTGTGAGCCAGGCCCTGCATTTTCAGGTTCCCTTCTCCCAGCATGCCTTATGAGCCAGGCCCTGCACTTTCAGGTTCCCTTCTCCCGGCACGCCTTGTGAGCCAGGTCCTGCACTTTCAGGTTCCCTTCTCCCGGCATGCCTTGTGAGCCAGGCCCTGCACTTTCAGGTTCCCTTCTTCCGGCACGCCTTGTAAGCCAGGCCCTGCACTTTCAGGTTCCCTTCCCTGCGGCTCGGCGATCCTGTGCGGCGGCCATAGGCGGGAGCTGCTCCTCCAACTTCACTGCTCCTCCTGCGGGGGTTTCTCAGCGCCCCTCCCTTGCCTTGTTGCTGTGTGTGTGTGTGTGTGTGTGTGTGTGTGTGTGTGTGCGGTGTGGGCCAGGGGCAAAGGGTCATAGGACAGAGCCTGGAATCTGTAATGAGGCTGGGGAAGTGAACACTTGATGACTGTTTGTCAGAAGGATTGTCATTATAGCCAAGCCCTCAGTGTGGGGGTGGGGGAGACGGAGCTTGGGGGGGGCGGTGGGGAGGTAATGGGGCCTCTCTCTCAGCGCAGATGTGAGGATCGCTGACTCATTTCAGGCTGCTGTGTACAGGGACCTAGGACACGTGTGCGCTAACCCCGGCCCCAGTGCACTTTCTCCAGCTTGGTCGCGCTGGCATTATTTCAGCTCCCCCCCCCCCCGGTCCACCCCCCCTTACCTCCTGGCAGATGGTACGTTCCGTTTAAAACGGTTGGATCGTCATCTCTCACTGTGTCCTTCCAGGAGCAGCTGCCGTGAGCACATTCTTGCAGGGGGAGGATTCTCCTTCTTGTTACGTTACTACAGTCCCGCTCTCGTGCACACACACACACACACACACACACACACACACACGCAGCATGCCGCAACGCACAGCAGGGTGAAA
The DNA here is from genome assembly GCA_026780845.1 of Petrocephalus sullivani. Lineage (NCBI taxonomy): Eukaryota > Metazoa > Chordata > Actinopteri > Osteoglossiformes > Mormyridae > Petrocephalus > Petrocephalus sullivani. Next base: position 22,724,094 of record JAODKM010000118.1, read on the forward strand.
CCAAGGAGGAAGCCAAACCCCCCCCCCAGGATTTCAGCCGCGTGCAGGGGGGAGGAATTAAGAACTGCAGGAGCGCGGGAGGAATTGGGGAAGTTGCGAGTTGCTTGCCTGACACCATGGCGCTCGCTGTGGATTCTGTCCTCAGGGAAAGATCCTCAAAATGATGGATGACAACAAGCAGCTGGCGCAGCGCATTGACGGGGCCATCCAGTCGGCCAGCCAGGAGGTGACCGAGCTGCGCTGTGAACTGAGGGCCCCCCCTCGCCGGCTGTCCGAGCTGGGCTCCACCGACACCCCCGGCGTGGACGGCAGTCAGCAGCATCGCCACGGTAATGCGGCATGCATGGGGGGCGGGGGGCGTGTGGGAGCACTGGGGGTGTGTGTGTGTGTGTGTGTGTGTGTGTGTGTGCTTTCTGCCCGGGGAGTCCACGCTGGGATGGGGGCGGGGCTCTGTTACCCTCCTGGAGCTTTTAGCAGCGTATTCCAGCGGTGTGAGATGGGACATAAACTTTGAGAAGGAGTCAGGCTGTGGCTTCTGCCCCCGCCCCCAGCCCGTCCGGCAGTGCTGAGCCCGGGGGTCCGACTCTTTGTATGGCTCCAGGAGGGAATGGGGACCGGCATCGAGCAGAAGTTCCGAAGCAGCACATGTTCAGAGCGCTGTTTCACCTTCGCATTAGGAGCGCCCAGTGTGCTACTGGACCCGGCCAGCCGGACGGAGCTCTGTGGGGTCGCAGCTCCAGAGCCGCCTGTTGGAGGGTCGTGTGCTATTGGCCTTGAAGCCCACCCCCGGGTGTACCTCAGTTGCTGGCACTCTGTCTCAATGATGTCACTCTTGCCGGTGGCGGATCGCAGGGCGATGCAGTCAGGTGACTGTCAGCGCAGCGCGAGGGTGACAGCCGCCTGACAGCGAGGACTCTGCCTCATCCCCGAGGCTGGCTGACACACGCTTTCGGGTCACTGCTCTCTCCGTTTCACTGGGGGGAAGTTCCCCTGGCAGTCCCGGCCTCTCCCTTGTGTCTGGCGGCATTTTTACCCCCCCTTCCCCCAGGTCGGTGTGAACTTTAGATGGCTGAGCACATGGGCGACGCACTGCGGTCTCTGCTGCTGTGAAGCGGGGTCATGCTGCATGATTCAGGGCCGCTCCTGTCCCAGTGCTGGCATCCTGCCGCCTGCCACCTGCCACCCCCTCCAAACTTTCCAAGTCTGATACAGGCTCAGCTGGACAGGCTGTATGTTATGGGACACATTGTATCCTCTAGGTGGCGCTGTTTTAGAGACCTACCCTGCTTTCTTCATAGTGGGTTTTTTTATGCAGGGGGCAGCTGGTGTGGGTCAGGGGTCTGTGAGCGGCCAGGGGGTGGGGGTTTGGTTCCTCTCCTCCAGTATATGAACTCCTCCTCTCAGATGTTTAAAATTGCATGTCTGTGGACTCCAAGGGGTTTCACGTTTTGCGAAAGGCCCGCACACACACAATCCCGCACACACACAATCGTTATTCAGCCAAAACTCAGGCCCAGGTTAGTATGAACCGAACATAGCTACTTGGACCCAAGACAGTTTGAATGACACCGGATGGCACTGCTGGGTGACGAGTGTTTATAGACAGCTGTCCGTATGCTCAAACGCCTGTGCCCGTTCCCGCGATGTGCCCGTTCCCGCGATGTGCCCGTTCCCGCAATGTGCCCGTTCCCTCGATGTGCCTGTTGCCACTATGTGCCTGTTCCCGTGATGTGCCTGATCCTGTGATATGCACATTTCCGTGATGTACGCGTTCCCGTGATGTGCACATTCCCGTGATGTGCCTTTTCCTGTGATGCACACATTCCCGCAATGTGCCTGTTCCTGTGATGTGCACATTCCTGTAATGTTCCTGTTCCTGTGATGCGCACATTCCCACAATGTACCTGTTCCTGTGATGCGCACATTCCCGCGATGTTCCTGTGATGCGCACATTCCCGCAATGTGCCCGTTCCCGCGATGTGCCCGTTCCCTCGATGTGCCTGTTGCCACTATGTGCCCGTTCCCGTGATGTGCCTGATCCTGTGATATGCACATTTCCGTGATGTACCCGTTCCCGTGATGTGCACATTCCCGTGATGTGCCTTTTCCTGTGATGTGCACATTCCTGCGATGTGCCTGTTCCTGTGATGCACACATTCCCGCAATGTGCCTGTTCCTGTGATGTGCACATTCCTGCAATGTTCCTGTTCCTGTGATGCGCACATTCCCACAATGTACCTGTTCCTGTGATGCGCACATTCCCGCGATGTTCCTGTGATGCGCACATTCCCGCAATGTGCCTGTTCCTGTGATGCGCACATTCCCGCAATGTGCCTTTTCCCACGATATGCCTGTTACTCTCCCTGCTGCTCTGATCGGCTGGCTGCCTTTAACACGATAACCATCATTACTGACTTGGGTCGTAGCATCGGCGCCCTGCCATCTGAACACACGGGAACGGTAGCTTTGCCCCCACAAAGGGCTGCACAGCGATTCAATTAGCGGGGGCGTGTTGCATTATTTATGGATTTGGAGCCGAGCCTCCTTTGGTTAATGAGCAAACACACGGCAGACGCTGAATGCCCAGGGGTTCAACACACACCCTCCTCTGCCTGTGCTGTTGTTTGGCGTGTTAATGCTTTGCCAGGTGCCTGCTGGGGGTCATGTGACCATCACCACCGTCACTGTAGTCTTGATTTTGCCTTATTGCTTAGCATTCTTTTTTGAAGAATGTCAGGCTTTGAAGAAACATTTTATGATGTGATCTTAGTACTTTAGTGTCACCTTGAACTACTGCTCTGCCATTGTGTCTGTGTATATTTGCTGCAATATACTCTTTGTCGATGTATTCTCTCCTGCCTTCACTGCTTTTCTGCTGACTGTCCTGCAGTTTTAGGAGCTCTATGCTGCACTGTCCTATAGTTTCAGTGGCTCTTCTGCTACACTGTCCTGTAATTTCAGTGGCTCTGTGCTGCACTATCCTGTAGTCTCAGTGGTTCTGTGCTGTACTGCAATGCAGTTTCAAGAGCTCTGTGCTGCACTGTCCTATAGTTTCAGTGGCTCTTCTGCTACACTGTCCTGTAATTTCAGTGGCTCTGTGCTGCACTATTCTGTAGTCTCAGTGGTTCTGTGCTGTACTGCAATGCAGTTTCAAGAGCTCTGTTCTGCCCTGTCCTGTAGTTTCATTTTCTTTCTGCTGTGCTGTCATGCAGTTTCAGTGGCTCTGTGCTGCACTGTCCTGTAGTTAAAGAACATAAGAACATATGAACTATACGAACGAGAGGAAGCCCAAGCTCGTTTGGAGAGAACTTAACTAATAGCTCAGAGTTGTTAAAATTGTATCTAGCTCTGATTTAAAGGAACCCAAGGATTCAGCTTGCACTACGTTATCAGGAAGACTATTCCGTACTCTAACTACCCGCTGTGTAAAGAAGTGCTTCCTTAAATCCAGTTTGAAATGTTCTGCCGCTAAATACCACCTATGGCCACGAATTCTTGTATTCGAACTAATGCTGAAGTAATTATTTGGTTGAAAAGCATCCAAACCTCTTAGAACCTTATAGACCTGGATCATGTCCCCCCTCAGTCTCCTTTGCTTGAGGCTGAAAAGATTTAGTTCAGCTAACCTTTCCTCGTATGACATTCCTCTAAGACCAGGAATCATTCTTGTAGCCCTACAATGTCCCTTTTAAGATATGGTGACCAAATCTGCACACAATATTCTAGGTGAGGTCTCACCAAGGAATTGTATAATTGCATTACCTCCCTTGACTTAAACTCCACACACCTAGAGATGTAACCCAACATCCTATTGGCCTTTTTAATTGCTTCC
>JAODKM010000118.1:22743916-22774400 GCA_026780845.1 Petrocephalus sullivani
AACGTTAAGAGAGAGGTTAAGGTACAACTTAAGAACTACTTAGCGATAAGAAGGTTTTGGGAAACCGGGCCCAGATCTTTTGCTGCCTTTTTCCAGAGTATGCAGGTATTTCATTAGACTTCTGGCAGACTGTGAAGTATTTTTCGTTTTCGTGGCGTTTGTGGCTCTGACACTTAGCTATAACGCACTTCGCATTTCTTAATGACTGTGTGCCACGAGCATTAACACAGCTTACTTTATTCTAACTACCGTTAATGAGGATTTTAATGATCACTGAGCTTCTGCTTGCCTAATGAACCTTCAAAGCATTTTGTCATGAGACGAGAGCAAAGAGCTGCCATTGTAGCTGTAACATGCTTTGCTTTGCTTTGCTTGTGTGATATGTGATAGGCTGCACCATTGTGGGAAAGAGGGACTCACTTGGGGACAAAATAGTGTGAATTAATTTTTTTTTTGGGGGGGGGTGCAAAAAATAAATGAAATAGGGGAAAACAAAGTATTTTGGTATATAGTTATTTATACTGTCATACCGTCCAAAAATTATATGGAATTCTGATGGCATTTTCAATAGCAAGCCTATTCTAGTATTCTTAAATCTTGTTGATAATTGCCAGCTAATTTGGCTGCCGAGATTTAAAAGTACCGCAGTATACCTGAAAAACCGTGGCATACCATAATACCGTTATACTGCCCCTAGTCATCATCTTGAAGATGAGCAGAAAGCCTCCATTTTTGCGGAGTGTGAAAAAAAATCAGCACTAGTGGCACTGGTGGCAGGACAGCAGTTAGTGGCGGCGCGGCGAGGGCGTTTCGGCTGGTTACAAGGCCAGCTGTCATTATCTATAACTAACAGTGTTCATGCTCTTCTGCGAGTAGAACATCTATGAAGGTGTTGAGTTCTACAATAATTAACATCACCCCAATGTATGTCGCATAGACTCCAGCGTCACTGTCAGCAAATCACTAGTGTTCCAGACCAAATTTCGGAACCATGTGTCTTCAGTCAGCCACTGTGGACCATGAATCACAGAAGGAGCGTCAGACTCTCTTTCATGACGTCCGTCTGCTACACCTTGAGGTCCTGCATGTGAGGGGATGCTCTCCTGCCTCCCCTTCTCCCCAGAATTGCATGCTATCAGCTGCCACACTGGATGCAGATCATGGAAGCAGCTGTTGGAGAAATGCGACGGAGTATTTCCTGACGTAAAGCCGCCTTCCCTGGGGGAGCAGATGGTGGTGCGACTTCTTGGAGGAGAGGCCAGGGTGGTTTTCATCCTCCAAATCCACTTCATTGTTTGTTCTTACGCTCTTCGCTGGGGCCGTGGTTCTGAGTGAGAGCGCTGGACGGATTAATCTGACGCTGAATAGGAGCTGTGATCAGACACGAGGACTGATCAGCCAGCGGCCCGTATAAAGTGAGTGATTAATTAGACACGCAAGCTTTTATGTGCGCGGGAAAAAATAGAAATGTTCCTGTATCAGGCTGGTCCACTGTGACACATACAGCCTAAAAGAGGTAATATATTATGGTGACTTATACAGTATACAGATCGTGGCCGTGCATAACAAGGGATTGATCATAAGGCTTGAGGTGCAAGTCGATACAGGCTAAACACAGCGCTTGATACATATACAGGGCATTTTACATACAAGCACAACTCGAAGGAAGGCAAGAGGATGCTGAATATGCAGTTAAAGAAACTGTAAACTATATCAATAAGTAATAAAAGTGTAATTAAACAGTAAGTAAGTAAGTGCCAGGTGTCGGTGGAGAGGGGTGCAGGTCCGTTTAGGTTTGGGCAGGTATGGAGAGGGCTAGTAAGGAGATTAGGGTCCTGACTTGGGAAAGAGGTGATTCCAGGATCTGGCAGGACTGGCACAGCTGCCCTGGCCCTCTCTAACAGGGTGTTCCCCAACCCGGTCCCCGGGGACCCCCAGGCGCTCCATGTTTTTGCTCCCTCCCAGCTTCCTGTAGCACCAAAAACATGGATTGTCTGAGGGTCCTGGTTGGGAAACACTGTTCTAACAGATAGGCGGGGGGCGGAGATTCCATGCGTGGGGTGGGAGGTGTCCTCCACAACACTGGAGGCCTTGCGGATGAAGCGCTTGACGAAGATGTCCTGCACAGAAAGGACATCCCGACTCTTCCTGACTTCGAGCGCCATGGATTTTTAGCTACATATGCCTTCCTTAGGACTATGACGACATGCTGAGAATGGGGAGTGGAAGATGTACCCTCTTCAGGTTTTCAGATATTAATAACAGCGTCATTAATTAGAGGATTACAAGTTGTGGATGTTGGTCATGAGGTCCATCCTAGCTCATCTTGTGTGCTTGCCACCGTGCCGAAGAAAACATCTTCTTAAATATTCTGGTGATGTGTCTGAGATGCTTGACATGGTTCAGTCTCTCTCCTGGCTGCTGGCCTGACCCCCCTACAGCTGGGCCGTGGTTCTCCTGGTACCCCTGACACCCGACCCAATGCTGCTGGCTGTCGGGCTCCAAAGGGCAGTGTTGGGTAGGGGGGGTCACATGCTGGCTGACATTCTCCTCCATCCTTCAGAGGGCTCTTGGAGATTCATGCGAGGTGGCGACTGCAGGAATGTTTGATCGGTCAGTCATACTCCGGTGAAGTCACCCAACAAGCTGGCTTTCAAGTCTCCCATGGTGCACAGACCATGGGAGTCTTCCACCCCACCCACCCTCCACTCTGCCATGGAGTTAATGAATGCTGCTGTCAGCCCCTCATGCTAATTACAGATTGGTTTGGGGATGCAGTGGAAATGAAGTGCGTGGTGAGAATACAGCGTGGGCGTGGGTCTGACATTTCCAAGCCAACCTTCTGGCCGATGTATCGTTTCCATAATGGCGTTCTCCAGTTCCCCGGTTCACTGGCTCGCGGGAGTTTTAAATGCCTGTTTAATTACAGTCCGCAACCAATAGTGAACGTTTCTGTGGAATCACACTGGTGCTGCTTTCAATCTTGACTCACACAGGCACAGAATAAATGAGCATTTTATAAAGTCTCAGAAGTTATTTCTCATGCAAGGACAAATGATTTCCCATTTTGAATATCATTTTAATGTTACTTGGATTGTGCTTCCAGGTCATGTTTGTACACACCAGAAAATTAGATTTCTTCATTTATATGAAGGTTTGTTTATACTGGAAATGACATTGCATAAATGCAGTTTGAGTAGGGGTAACATCTTTCCGGTCTGTTTATAGTCCATTTTTCCCAGTTCATTATCAATGAAAATCTTGTGCTGTTGTACTGTACCATAAAAGCTGCATAAGTCACCGTCTTAATGTTGCGCCATCTCATTGTTCTGCTGGGTTCTCATGATGTGAAGATGGATGTATCCCACAATGCCCCTGGTGACCTGAGTGGGGTCAGGTGGCGAGATGCAGTGTTTCTGTCAGAGCCAGTGCTATCTGGGGCCTCCAAACAGCCTTTCTGCATCTGTTTTATTTGCCCTCAGAGGCCATGGTTTGCTCCTGAAAACAGCTGTTGAGAAACTGAAACTGCTGATTTGGGAAAGTTTTTTTTTAGATAAGTGGTTGGGTAATGGATGGATGAATGGATGGATGGATGGATGGATGCTTCAGGGAACCGGAGCCTGTCACTGCATTAAAACTGGGTAGATGTATACACATCTAAATACCTATCATAGTTGACATCATGGCTCTGCACGCGTCATGTGAATTGCATTCCCGATAAGTTAATTTAGAATAAGTTGTTTCCGATTGGACTGGCCTTCAGTCCCTTCTACATAAATCTCCTCCCTTTTCCATCACATTCTTGTCCCACTTGTCATCCTTCTTCTAAACCATTATTGTCTCCTCCCCTTTTGTACTTAACCCCTCCCACTTGGTTATGTAGCCCCTCCCACTCCACCTGTGATGTCAGGAATACCTTTTTCACTGCAAAGTAAGGTATTTGGTTAATGTGGGGAGAGATTGTGTGCCGGAGGTGGGGGGGGTGTGGGGGTGTTAAATTTAAGGCAGGAAGAGAGTACATGAGCTTGGAGGGGCTTATCTTGCAGCTTAGATGGAATTAACCAGATAAAAGTGGCTCATTATCAAAGCTATCCACCTGTCAGTCTTCCTCTTTGCGATTCTCGCCTTGCGCCATAATTCTGCTGCCTGCTTCACCTCTCAGAGTCTGTAGGGCCCTTGCAGCTGAATTGTGAGTAAGTCTCACTCCGGGCACTGGGCAGCCCACATAGCTGGGATGAGCGCTGAGACTCTGCAGTGACCTACTGTGCAAATCCAGGCGCTTCTAAAAGCAGAACCTTCGGTGCTCCGGAGCCTCTGCTTAATGAGCGATTATCTTGAGTTATTTTTATGGTCAAGCTGAGCCTTTGGTGCCCTTTTTGACTGGATGTGTAATTATTTGTCTGGCAGATTATATTTTTGTCATTTTATCTGAATTTTCAATCTGATATTTAATATCTGGGGCTTGGCCTCACACTGTGCCAATGTGACCCACAGGACGCAGAGAGATACTGATGTAAGCCGCTCTCTCTGCCCCACAGACCCAAAAAGAAAAAACAGGAACTGTATTAATATGGTGCAAAGATGTGATCAGCGAGGGCCCCAGTCCTTACCGAAGCATCGGCAGGCTATTGTTGTGTAATTCTTGTTTTTTTCTTAATTATAATTTTGTAAGCAGGTGTCATTTGGACCAGGCAGCTTGAATATATGTTTAGTTTAGTTCTGCAGATGCTGGTTGAGATGTGTCTGCAATTTCCCAGTAGTTTCCTCATATCTGTAAATCATATCTTTTTGTTCTGTTCAGTTTCTCAGGGAGGAAAATGAAGCTGTTATAAGATTCATGGGTTTCTGAGGAACAGGCAAGCCTGCTTGATGTCTGTAACTGAAAGTCGCTTGGAGATGCATGCCAACTATGCCGCAAATCAATGTTAAAAAGAAGGTAACCAGCTTCCAAGGGAAGTCGGAGGCACTTTAACCTGTCCTTTTACAGTTTTATCTGGTGTTTGCAGTCTTGTGGCTCCAGGGCCGGATGTAGCATGAGATGTATTTGGCTTGCAAATTGATGCTCATTTTTTTAAGCAGCTATATAATTAGATGCTGTAAAGTATGTCTCTTCTGCATCTACGGTGCGTCATTCAGACTTGCCATTTCCAGAGATAGTCACCATGCACAGACCAGGTGTGTCGCATCTCAATCTGAGTTTCCTGGAAATGCATGTTAAGATAGACCAACGGTCAGCCTGCATAAGGGAATGTGCTGTTGCTCCCTGTTGCATGCATTTCTGTATTGTTCATACATTCCTTGTGGCTTGATAGGAAAGAAGATCAGAAGGGACTTCAAGGATCACCATTACTTCTTAGCACTAACACTATACAGAAATGAGTAAATCATAAAAATGCAGTATGCAGGTAGGGTACCTAAGGCCTTCTCTGTGCGATAGTGTCTACGGGGTCTAAAATTCTAGTTTCAAAAATCTAGTTTCCATCTGTCCGGTCATCTGAAATAACATCAGGCTCTTTTATTACAGCAGAGAAGTCAGTCATGTCCACCACAGTTTGTTTCCACAATCATGTGACAGCACTTGTCCATGCATGCCGAGAGGTCTCCATAGCAAGAGGACTCCACACCAACGGGACACCTTCTGTCTTCTTAAACAGCCTCCACACTGACATTACACCTGGAAATTGGGCTCCTCTGGCTGTCTCCACAGCAACACAACAACTTGCATACTGTCCATCTAACAACCATTACAGTTTCTGTTCTATCTACCAAGGAGGAAGCCAGGCAGGCGTGAGTGAGGGAGAGTAGCAGCTGGTTATTTCCTCTACCGTGGAAAATCATTTTAAGTCTTCCGTTGAGCATTTAGTCAACTGTAAATCACAGATGAGCCCTTAATTGCATTAAAACACACTTAGTACAATTGTTTGCATGGAATACGTTCCACAGGGGGTACACAAACAGCATAGTAAACATACACAACATGCAAATGAAGCAGCATGTCATGCATCAGGTACTTTTTAGACTGAAAACAAAGGCGGTATGTAGGGAACAGTGCCGTTTTTTTGTGAGAGGCTGAGAAGTGCCATTTTTGACTATGTGCAGAATTGTCTGTATATAGTACTTATTGCCTGTGGAATGTTCTTAGTTGGCATATTTTATATTTGGCTCCTTTTATGTGCTATGGTGGTTATAGATGTGCTTTCAAGCTGGGATAACTTTATATTTCCCCAACTGGAAAACTTCTGTTTTATCAAATTAAGCCTGGGCTGTGCAATGTCACTCCCATTCAAGATAAGATGTATAACCCCAGTTGGTTGTAACCGGAAGAACTCTCAGCTGTATGGAAAGAAGGAAACCTTAGCTTCCAAATGAGAAGTCTGGGGTCAGCACATGCAAAATAAGCGTCATAGCCGGCGAGGCAGAGGAAGCAGGAGCAAGTCAGGTAGCGGGATAACAGCGATTTTATTAAATGCAAAAGAACTAAACCAAAAACAACAATGATCACGAGGGATCCAAACAGGAGGAACTGAGGAGGCCAAGCATGGACAACACCGGGTAACAATATTAATGACAGCTCAAGGGAGCATGGGACTGGGAAGCACTTAAATACTAAACTAACAAGGGAGCAAACAAGAGGCAGCTGGGAGTGATTAACAAGAGGGCAGGAACACGAGGTAAGACAAACAGGCACCAGGCGTGGCTCGTTAAAGCCATGCCACAGAGGAAAACAGGAGGGCGCAGCTGATAGGACAGGCAGGGCATGACAATAACAAGCAGACTTTCATGATGAAGTGAGATTTACCAGCTGCCTAGAGCTTCTGCTGGTCCAGCCGTGTTGAACAGGGCCAAGTATGGCTCTCACACATGCTAACAGGCAGCTTAAGATACATTTGTTTGCTTGCTTGTTTTCAGCGAAATGTGGAAAGTTGCCATGTTGAGATCTCTGGTGAGGAATCATGTGACACGCTATTTGAGATGTTTAGCTGGGTGGGGGAATGTGATGAAGATGGAAATACCTAAAAGGAGCTTCATGAGCAAAGAAGAATGGATCAGGGGTCAAGTCTGAAGAGGGGGACCAAGGAGAGGCTACGGGTATGTGAGGAAGGAACAAGAACTTTATTTGGGGAAATGGTTTCGTGGCACAGAGCAGTGAAACGAAAACGGATGTTGATTTTGGTGATGGGGCATGTCTGTGATGCTAGGGCTGAGTATTTGGTGTAGGGCCTGGCGATGGAGAAGACAAGCATTGCTGATAAATAGATTGATAAGATCTTATTGATCCCACACTGAGGAAATTTACTTGTTGCACCAGCCAGTAAGTAAGACCAAAAAAAATGTCACCTTGGAGTCAGATGCCTACCCCCAATCTTACAGGGCTTTAGGACTGACATTCAACTGGCATTAGACTTACCAGAACAAACCATAGCAGAACACATTGGACAGGTAGATCAAATCAATGGAAATAACTCCCGGTCACCCCCCTCCTCAGATAGCCGGAGGCCTCCTCCCCGCCCCACCCTTAGCATCCACGTCGGATGTGTTGTGTTTGCCTTTCTTTCCGGGTCTTGGGATGACAGGCCCCGCAGCGGGAAAGGGGGCGAGTAACAGCCTCTGTTCTTGAATCGCGACGCCGTTGTGAGTGTGATTCGCGCGACCCGATGCTTCCTGGAAATGTATGCTAATGTTATGCTAATTACCGACATGACTAACACCGTTTGTTACTGTGGAAATCCGCTGCTGCCATCCGGCGTCCATTAGGGCCCCTCTGGCCTTGTTGGCGCAGAGCCTCTTGCCCCTTAACGTCGGCCACGGTAAATTAGCGCCATGTGATTTTTTTTTTTTTTCGTTTCTGGGCGCGGCGGGAACGCGACGACCTCACTGCCAGCACCTCATATGCGGCGCATCTCCATCAACTGCAGAAAAATGGAAGCACTCAAAGCTGTTTTTTCCTCATGCCTCTGGAGAAACGCTGCATGTCTCATTTCCGCGCTCAGAGTGTCTGTTTATGTCTGAGTCGCTTCTGCGAAATCTTCCATCAGAGGCACAAGCCGGCACTATCAGAGCACAATAAATGACATGCATGTCTTTGGACAGAGATATCAGAGATATATTATTGGTGCAGGTCAGAAGCAGAGAGCTAAGAAACTATGGAGCTAGGAATTTTGGAGATACGTTCTTCAAGAACCTGCAGATGTATTTTTTTTTGTCTTTCTGCTTTCTGCGGCTTCTGAGACAGCCCTGAGAAATGTGGCTTGAGGTCACCACAGTTTTGAGACCCTCCTGTTTTTCTTTTTTAATTCAGAGAATAACGGTGCCGGAGCTCCGAAGACCTCACGAAGATTTCGCATTTTCTGTGTAGTCCTGACCTGCTGGGGTGGCCAGCCTCTCCTTCAGCGGCTTTTTTCAGGGCTGCACTGAGCCCCCCTCTCATGGGCTGCTTTGGCGGTGCTGCCGTGCCGCAGCGAGAACGTTCCCATGAGTGTCCCGCCATATCGACCTCGCCGGGCAGGACCAGCCACTGTGCTGAATTTTACCTGCTGCTGCAGCAAAACTCTTTAATTCGCTTAATTCTGTTTGGAGTCCCTCGAGTTCTGAAGTGAAAAATAGAAACAACATGGTGAGTCCTGAGGGGTTTGTCTCCAGTCCTACCATCCCACCTTGAGATATTGAGACTGATGACTGTAATGCACCCCCCACCCCCTCGGACAGAGCGATCGTGCTATACTCCTCTGGCACCTGACCAGGGGGAACATTTTTCTAACTGTTATCATGACACTTTTGAGGACAAACTGCCCTCCCTAATCGACTTTCAAGGAAATCGTAGGTGCCTTAAAAATCTGAAGGCACAGAATAATTTCATGACTGATTTACTGTACATTTTCCAAAAGCTCCAGAAAAATTCTTTAATTTAATCCTTCCATTGCTTTGTCTTGCAACCCCCCCCCCGCACACAGCCAAATGGGACCCCTCGTGTGCTCCTCAGAGGCAGGCGTTACTTCACTTCATTCTATCCTCTTGCTAAATTGGTGCTATTCCATAGATGTCAGCCAGCTCTCTCTGTGGTCAGGTCAGGTTAGCTTGGGGTGGTTCCTGCCTGTGGCTCCGGGCCTCTTATTCATCTGGGGAAGGCAGCTGGTCTTGAAGGATTATCTTGTTCATTACAGCCCAGTTACATCCAGGGGCACAACAGCTGTGCCCCCAGGTACCAGCTGCCTGCTTGCTTTGGCCCTCCCTCTCCCGCAGGAGGCCGTCGCTTCCCCTGAAATGAGCCAGATTTGGGGCAGGGGTACTTTCAGATCGAGCTGTGCCAGCCTGTGGTTCTTGGAGATGCCTGTCTGGCTGGTGGGGGCGATGAGAAGGACGCCTGTCGGCATGGCGACCGGATGCAGTCATCCTCTGCCGCCCCGGTGACGCGGGCTCCTATGCCGCTGTCGCTGTGGTGGCTCGCAGATGCAGGAAAGTCTGAGACATCCCTGCGGGTCCCTGGGAGCCTCCTGAAAGCCTGTGGGTTCTTACCGGGGGGGGGAGCTTTAAGTCCGACCCCTAAAGCTGACCTCAGAGCCACGGAGGAGTCACAGCTGCCTGGCTTCCTCTCCTGTCCCCCCCAGCCAGACTCACATCTCACATTTCCCCTTGTACACATGTGTACTCTGAGCTTTTATTCGTGTTGCCCCCCTGCACACTGCTGTGCCGTGATCCCGCCCCCTCACACGACCCCCACACCGCGCCTCTGCTTCTGGTACAGTCAGCAGTGGGAGACTCTTCCACATTGCCTCTGATCTTGGTCTCTGTTACATCGCAGCAGATGCTGCTGCGTTCCTGCCTCTCCTAGCTGGCTTCTCCTGCACACTCTCAGCAGCCACGACTCGCAGAACCCGTCTGTGCAGAGGACTGATGCTGATCTCGCAGCATAGTGGAGACCTGTAGCATGTGACAGGAGAGACTGTGGCCTGATTTCTGTTAAAGCTGGAGGTCCTCTACTGCTCAGCGTGTCCTGTGAAGGGAGAACCTGCCCTTAGAAACCGTGTGTACCAAGGGCTGAAGACGTGCCACGAGTTGGGACAGAGCCTCAGGTGGCCAGCAGGTGGCGTGATGCCATAATGCCAGCGGTGGTGATTACTCTTAATGACAGCTAGTGAGCAGAGCTTGTGAGAAACCAGAAGCTGGCGCTTAGTGGACTTTATTCGGTGCACGATTGACCTTGGAGAAGCTGCAGGAAACCACCATTAACAGCTGTGCTAAAAACCTGTCCAGAACAGCAGTGACTCTCTGTGGCCAGGCTGGTTTGTTACATGCGCGACTCCCGGTGGCCAGGCTGGCTCCTTAAGCGTGTGACTCTCAGTGGCCAGGCTGGCTCCTTAAGCGTGTGACTCTCAGTGGGCCAGGCCGGTTTGTTTCGCGCGTGACTCTCAGTGGTCAGGCTGGTTTGTTACGCGCGTGACTCTCTGTGGCCAGGCTGGTTTATTACGTGCGTGACTCTCAGTGGTCCAGGCTGGTTTGTTACGCGCGTGACTCTCGGTGGCCAGGCTGGCTTGTTACGCGCGTGACTCTCGGTGGCCAGGCTGGCTTGTTACGCGTGTGACTTTTGGTGGCCAGGCTGGCTTGTTACGCATGTGACTCTCAGTGGCCAGGCTGGCTTGTTATGCGTGTGACTTTTGGTGGCCAGGCTGGCTTGTTACGCGTGTGACTCTCACTGGCCAGGCTGGCTTGTTACGCATGTGACTCTCACTGGCCAGGCTGGCTTGTTACGCATGTGACTCTCAGTGGCCAGGCTGGCTTGTTACGCATGTGACTCTCAGTGGCCAGGCTGGCTTGTTACGCGTGTGACTCTCAGTGGCCAGGCTGGCTTGTTACGCGTGTGACTCTCAGTGGCCAGGCTGGCTTGTTACGCATGTGACTCTCAGTGGCCAGGCTGGCTCCTTAAGCGTGTGACTCTTCTGTTATCAGAACATGATGTTTAATGTATTCTTACATGTCATTGTGTAAATCCCAGTCTTCTGTTCTCTTCAATCCTCTCATCTCAGCATACATGAATGCAGAGGGGCTCGTCCTGCTGGGCATTGCTTCTCCAAATAGCGGACAGACGAGCTCCCAAGGCGTTAAATTCTCCTCCCTTCTCTGAAGCATGCCACCTTATCCATGTCTCCTCCAGAACCCCATGTGACCCATTCAAGGTGGACTTTTCTCTTCTGAGGATTCTTTTGTCTTACTGCTTCGCAATAACAGAGGGGAAGGAGGCAGTCAACAGGAGAGAGGCAGGGCGCTTTTGGGGGTACCAGAGGGCACCTGTACAAGGCGGGTGTTCAAAGGAAGGCAGTAGGAGGCTTTGCAGAAACCTGAGCATGAAAGTGGGGTTCTCTGGAATGTCTGTAGAGGATATTCGTGCTCTGTGTTCATGTCCTTGTTAGGTGAACGCACAGAACAGAGGGCTCGCGTGACGTGCAGCTGCTTCTGTTCACATAAAAGCCTCCACCTGCCCTCTCTGATGCTCCGAACCGCTGTTCTCTGCCGCCCAGTCTTGTGTGTAGAAAGGCCTAGCCACTGCGGAGTTGGCGCTGGCTCAATCAAGATCAAAGGGTACTAACAGAGTGCTTGGCGACCATTAACCAAATTCTCCTTTACAATCTAGAGTCTTGGAACTCAGTCTGGTCACTGCAGTCCATGTCTTTTTGTATGAGCCCGCTGTGTATGGCACAAATGCAGGAGCACAGCTCGCGACGCGCCGCGAGTCAGGGGGCTGCTGTAATTTCCGTGGAAATTCCCCTTAATCGACTCATTAGCAAGCCTTTCAGCTGGGCTATAATGAAGACCCTGGTAATTAAATCTGCCCTCTTCGGCTGTTCGGAACGGCGATCACGTTTGTATTATCATTTCCGACATGATTCCGAGCTCTTTTTCTGTTATCATTCAGCAGCTGGGATGATGGGAATCTGGGGTGAGGGGAGGCCGTGCCCGTCCCCTCGTAGGACGTGTGTGTTTCCGTCGCCTCTTACGCGGGACCCTGTCCTTACCGCATTTACCGCATTTCTCCCGTGTCATGGCACAGCTATGACTGCCTCTTATCCCGGGTGGTTGCATCAGCTGTTTGTCTCAGAGATGGAACTAGGACGTTAAGAACATGGTCTGATCGCCTGTTCAGTGCAGGATTGCGGGAGAGTCGGGCGACCAATGTCTGTGCTTCATTCTGATTAGTTCTGCCTCACTCCCGGACGATTTGATGGTGATTTGTTTCGCATACATCCTTGAGCATGGGTTTATGCCCAGATTCCTCTCCCTTGTTTGTGCCAAAATGGCTTCTCGACTCTCACGCCGTTCAGCCTGTGCTATCCCATAATTACAGTGCTCTCTCAGCCTCATCTTGTGCCCTCCTTGAAGATGCTACTTCTAGTGCCGCTTCTGGAAGCTTCTTACGGCTCCTTTATAGGCTTACAGGCCTGCCCCCCCCCCCCACCAGAAAAAAAGCAAAACTGCTTTCAAAGTTTATCTTTGGGGAAAATTTGAGTAATGATATTAGGAAACCCAATGATTTTTACCCCATATTTCTCAAGTAGGCCACTTAAGACATTAGTCAGACAGTTTCATTACCCAGAATGCCATTTCCTCTCATGTAGCCCTTTCCACTTGATGCTTGTTCGGTGTTTTAAATTTCGTTCCGATTCTTTTGTTAAGTGCATCTCCACTCCCAAACTAGGTCCCCAGGCCACATGTGTCCTCTGATTAGAGCAGGACGTGTTTCCTGAGGAACAACGCAGCCAGTACGCTATGCAAACCAGCCATACCCCACTGGGGCCTCTTGGTGCTACAAGGACGTCACCATCTTCCTCCATGTTGGTTTGTTCAGCTGTGCTCCAAAGCTGCGTTGGTAGGATTCTTCATCTTATCTCGCTGCCAGACAGGATTATGGTCAAAGCCAGGAGGGGCACCATATCAGGACATGCTAGTTAGCTGTTTGGCTATGCCATGGAGGGGCTGATGGCGATGGCTTTCCGTTAGCCTAGCGCCGCTACAACCCGAGACTGTTAGCCAGAGTTTAACTTCCATGCTGTCGTCTCTCATGTTGCGAGTCTCTCCCAGGCAGAGCAAGCTGCCAGACACTCGGGAATCAGAAACTCCTGCAGAGAGAGAGGCAGCGGAAAATTAATTGGAATCACTTGGTTTTTAGGGCACGGCGGAGTGTAGTTCAAAGGCCGGGGACATCTCCGTAACGAACACGGCGCGCTGTCAGGCTGAGAAGCCAAACGAGGATTTACATCCGCAAAGGCCTGCCGTAGCGAGGGGGTTGGTATCTTTACCTGTCGGATTCTTCTTTTTGTTGTAAAATTCTTGTAAAATTGTTGGGTTTGAGAGCTGGATCAGTGGCGGCACGGGGCCAGTTTGACAGGCTGGTTTCGGGGCCTCTCTCCAGATACGAGCTCTCCCTGCTTCTGTAAAAGCTTGTGACATCATCCTGGCAGGGGCGTGTATCGTAATCAGACAGGAGGCAGGGTGAGGCATGTTTTGTTTTTTGTTTGTTTGTGTTGTTTCTGTGTTTTGTTTCAGCTCTAATTGATGATTGGCTGGGTGTGTGGAGAGGGGGTGTGTTTCTGAGTTCTCACTCCCATGAATAGTGCCCGTTATTGGGACCTGGACAGGGTCAATCCTGCGGTAAGGTGTAGCCTCTCGGAAAGGCTTGATAAAAACATTCAACAGCGAGTTCCTTTTATCTTTGTCTGCTGCTGGGTTGACGTGGGGGCTGGAGGGGCGGGCAGCCACATGCGGAGGTAGCTTCTCCATTAAAGTACAGCATCATCACCTGGCCCTACCCCCGTCTCACCGCCATCTTGTATTTCATGTAAATGGCGTGGTAATGGATTGACTCCATTGCAAGAGGTGCTATGAAAATGAATTGAATTGAATTAATTCTGATGATTTCCATTGTCAGGTTTTGTTTCCATGCACGGGTTTGAAAAGAGTAATTAAATAAGAGTAATTAAATAGATTAATTAAGAGTAATTAAATATTGTAGGTAAATCCATTCATTCATAGGTCCAGGATAAATAAATTAAAAGTAGCATTCATACAATCAAGGTTAGTAAAACATATACATATAGGAGTGTGTGTGAAGTGCTCTTGCGCAGTACTGTGCTGACGGCTTCTCCTTCAGAAGGTCCTTCCTGGGTTAGAGCCACGTGAACAGCCTGCCTGTCCTTGGTGTTATTGAGATGCTCTGAAATGCCCAGCTGGTCCGCTGACTTCCCCGCTCCTGACCCTCTCTCAGGCACTGCTGGGTTCCCATTGAGGTGTTTGGCACCTAGTGCTTCCCCGTGCGTGGGTGAGGAGCAGGGGAGGCGTGGGAGGAAGGCAGAAGGGCTCCTCCCAGCACCCCAGGGAGGGCAGGGCAAATCGGGTTTGGGAAAAGTTGCAGGCGGCCTTTTCCAGCCGGCCTTTTCCCGGGGGCCTTTTCCGGGCGGCCTTTTCCAGCCGGCCTTTTCCAGGAGGCCTTTTCCAGCCGGCCTTTTCCAGGAGACCTTTTCCCGGGGGCCTTTTCCAGCCGGCCTTTTCCAGGCGGCCTTTTCCAGCCGGCCTTTTCCCGGGGGCCTTTTCCGGGAGGCCTTTTCCAGGAGGCCTTTTCCCGGGGGCCTTTTCCCGGGGGCCTTTTCCGGGAGGCCTTTTCCAGGAGGCCTTTTCCGGAAGGCCTTTTCCCGGGGGCCTTTTCCAGGCGGCCTTTTCCGGGAGACCTTTTCCGGGCGGCCTTTTCCAGGAGGCCTTTTCCAGCCGGCCTTTTCCAGGAGGCCTTTTCCCGGGGGCCTTTTCCGGGAGGCCTTTTCCAGGCGGCCTTTTCCGGAAGGCCTTTTCCCGGGGGCCTTTTCCGGGCGGCCTTTCCCGGCGGCCTTTTCCGGGGGCCTTTTCTGGGCGGCCTTTCCCGGGGGCCTTTTCCGGGCGGCCTTTCCCGGGAGGCCTCCAGGCGGTGATGGGGCTTCACTCTCACCGGGTCTCGCCCTCCGAAGCTGTGCCATAGTGAGGTCTGTGCACTGGTGAAGTACAACAATATAAACAGTCTTTATTGTTATTATTTAAACAAAAACATGCAAAGAGCTCCTTGTGGAGGCCATTTAATCCCACCCTTTCCTGGTACAGAGCACTTAATTCACACAATTAATTCCAACATTTATCAGAAAATTGAATGGCTCTACTTAGCTTTCATCTGCGGGTGGGGAGCAGGAGGACAGGGTCGGGGGAGAGATGGTAGATGGCCGCAAAGCACACACCTCAGAGCTGGAGGCTATGATGGTGACATACTAGTGCGTAGGCGTCCGCTCACTAATGAGATGCCGGTCTGCAGTAATTCAGATGGAGAGTGACCATAACTCGATCTATCTGCCGGCCGCGGTCACCGGCTCTATCGTCCTCAATCTACCTGCGGCCCCCAGCTCATCTCGTGATCCTCTTATGAGCACCTGCGAGTCGAGACTGGGGCTCGGGTTCCTCTCATCGCTCGGCGGTGTGAAATCACGCCTTTGCGCTTTGTCAGCAATGTCCTGACGGATGTGCTCTCCTTCCTCCGGGGCTCTAATGCGAGTTTGGCGGGAAGGCTTCCACTCGTTATTGCGATGAGCTGGCATTTCGCCCATACCGTACTCCGACTTTACTCCCTTGGACTGGCTCCGGATCAGCGTGACCGTAACTCAATAAATGCGGATTGGTGCAACCCAAGCTACTCCTGTGCTGCGCAGTAGCACCACCTAGCAGTCATGAAGAGGACTGGCACCATTTGAGCCTTACCTCTCTCACTTCATGAAGAGCCTGGCACTGTTTTAAGGAGTATTGATTGGCACAGTGGGGTGTGCTGCAGCCAAGATGCAGGAAGTGATGTTTATCCAGTTCAGAACGCCAAGGACTGTTTTAAAGAGCTCTGGCCCAGTTACTCTGGAATCCAGTAATCATCTGTACTGCTGTTCCACTGATTCAATTTTTGAAGGGTTATGTGTGTTACGTTATAAATAAATAACTGCAATACTTTCAAACCCTGCTAGTACACTTGTTTTTTTTTTTTTATTCCTTCTTTTTTAAAATGTAGCAGCCCCAAGGGTATTACAGAGAGAAATCTGACGTGTTTTTCCGTGTAGTTAACAGTACGTTTGATTGATTGTTGTTCATTCAACAGTCACCATATAAATCAAACAAAACCACAAAGAAATATGTGGGAAAATAAAATGACGTGAAAACTTAATGAAAAATATAAAGAACTAATACTTAATGAAAAATGTAATAACCAGTAGGTGCGGGTTGAAGCCCCCACTTATGATGCCTAACAATTCTACTATCGCAAAACTCAACAAATCAATATTATGAAGCGCACAGCTGATAGACATTCTTATCTCCAGGATGATATACAACGAGTAGAAACTAATCTGCAGTACAAACTGAAATCCATTTAACCCTTCCATTTTCACCTCGTATTTTACACTTTTATTTAAAGCATTACTCTGCAGCTTTATATAAGCACAAACTATCCCTTTTAAAGTATATTTTAAATATTTCCTTTTAAATATTTTCTTTGGAGCTGTTTCATATGTTTACTCCCCTCCCCACTTTTTATGTTGGTAGTTTCCCGTCAGGTGCTGAGAATGGTGTAAACGGGTATTTACCAGTGGTGTGCGTTTTCCTATGCATGATAGTAATAGTATGTTTTTTCTCTCTAAAGGTGTGCCTGGGAATTTTAGGCAGAAGACAGTGACAGACGTAAGTTTCCAGAATGACCAATCAAGTTTGATGGATTTCAGTAACCCAGACAGCTCTGTGGATAAAGGTATGTATGAAGGAAATCAAATGAGATCATAAAGGTTTCTGCTGTGTGTGAGACTGAAATGCTTCCTACTATTACCATACTACACCATTATACACTGCACTGCACTGCACTACACCATTATACACTGCACTGCACTGCACTATACTATACTAAACTGTACTGTACTGTACTGTACTGTACTATACTATACTAAGCTAAAGTGAACTATATACACTACACTATACTATACTAAACTGTACTGTACTATACTGGAGTCAAGCTGTTTACAGAGTAACAGGGATGTTTGTTATGCAGATTATCAGAATGGTTTTTAGTATAGAAGTGAAGGGAGAGAAGAGACACAAAGGCGAGGGGAGCGAGAGAGAGAAAGCAGTGCGGAAAGAGAACAGAGGAAGGGAGGAAGGGAGGAAGGGAGGAAGGGAGCTACGAGTGGGAAGAGGGGGCTTAAAGAGAAGTGTGAGGGGACCCAGTGGAGAGGAGAAGCATCTCCATGCTGGTGTCAGGGGTACCGTGTCTGTGAAGGTCCAAGTCATCCAGCCACAAGTCTGCATGGAGCCAGACTGAGGGAGAGACGTGGACTCTCTGGGGAGTCAGCAGCTCTCTGAGGGCCACCTGTCAGAGCCTCACATGGTTCCGATGTGGCAGTACTTTGGCAGCGGGAGCAAACCTGATGACTGCAGCTTTTACCTATTTTGTGTAACTCTATAACAGACAATTGGGTGTTTACACGATAAACCTGTTAGCCTTGGGATTAAAGAGCCCTTTCTGTACATCATTCTTTCCCAAAGTGTGCCCGTCATAGCTTCCTCACGGGGGAGCTGTTGAGACAGGGCCAAAAGATTTGAGGGAGCATTAGGTAGACAAGTGAAACAGAACTTTGAGGCCAGTAGAAATGAGACCAGTTTGGGGTGATATAGGGACATGTAAACAAGGATGAACTAATATTAAAATATGTGAAAAGGATGTAAGTGCAAACAAAGAGAGATGAAGGGAATGGGGACTGAGGAGAGGGAATCCATCAGCCCGGGCTCCTGTACCCAGGCCAGTGGTGTTTGAGTGACTGCCCCATGTGGCATCGATCCATCATGGCGCCGTGTCGTCCCCGTGAGCGCGTCGATCGTGAGTCATGGGCATGTAAGGGTTCTGTCCGTGCCCCGCCATGCGTGGGCAAGGCCCAGCTTATCGACACCAGAAACAGCAGCCATTGGCCAGCCGGTGACAGTGAGGGTCTGATGTTCAGCACTTTATTGCTTTATGTGAAGGGGGCAGAATTGTCGATCGCCCCAAATTCTCAGTGAGAGGGGCAGATTAACACCAGCCGTCACCTGCCCTGCTGGTCTCCACCATGCTGGCAGTGAAGCCACGGGTTATAGATCCGTGAGTGAGCTGCAGGTGGCTGTGCGGCTGCATTTACTGTAATTGAGAGCAATTTAGACCCCTTGGAATATGGGTCTTTGATGGGTATAAACTGGTGAACAGTGAGGCAGTGAAAAGCTGTGGGTCCTGTGAGTGCTGTCTGTGGCACTGCAGAGTCCGACTGGCCCTGTGAGTGCTGTCTGTGGCACTGCAGAGTCCGACTGGCCCTGTGAGTGCTGTCTGTGGCACTGCAGAGTCCGACTGGCCCTGTGAGTGCTGTGTGTGGCTCTGCAGAGTCTGACTGGCCCTGTGAGTGCTCTCTGTGGATCTGCAGAGTCCAATTGGCCCTGTGAGTGCTATCTGTGTCTCTGCAGAGTCTTACGGGCCCTGTGTGTGCTGTCTGTGGCTCTGCAGAGTCTAACAGGCCCTGCGAGTGCTGTCTGTTGCTCTGCAGAGTCCGATTGGCCCTGTGTGTGCTATCTGTGGATCTGCAGAGTCCGACTGGCCCCGTGTGTGCTATCTGTGGATCTGCAGAGTCCGATTGGCCCCGTGTGTGCTATCTGTGGATCTGCAGAGTCTGATTGGCCCTGTGAGTGCCATCTGTGGATTTTCAGAGTCTGATTGGCCCTGTGAGTGCTATCTGTGGATCTGCAGAGTCCGATTGGCCCCGTGTGTGCTATCTGTGGATCTGCAGAGTCTGATTGGCCCTGTGAGTGCCATCTGTGGATCTTCAGAGTCTGATTGGCCCTGTGAGTGCTATCTGTGGATCTGCAGAGTCTGATTGGCCCTGTGAGTGCTATCTGTGGATCTGCAGAGTCTGATTGGCCCTGTGAGTGCTATCTGTGGATCTACCTGAGTGTTTTTCACGTTTGTGTTCCCTGGTGGCCAAATGGCTGTCTCTTTGCAGTAGGCAACTCCAGTTGGCCCCACCCCCTGAGAAAGGTTGTTGGCACTGTGGGTGGGGTGGAAGAATTCCAGAGAGTCTTGGAGGAGTGTCACAAACAGGTACGGCAAGCGGGAGTGAGAGAGAGAGAGAGAGAGAGAGAGAGAGAGAGAGAGGCCGGCTCAGGTGTGCGTGTGACAGCAGCACTTCCTGGTGGCTGACCGGGGAGGAGCTCGGAGTGCAGAGGCGGCCAGTGGCAGAGTCACGCCTGTGCATGTGCTTAGCGTGTGTGAAGCCGCCGCAGATAGATTCACACTGAGCGAACCATGAAGTCGGATGGAGAGGAGGGCCGCTCCAGTGAGTATGGGGGTGTGAGGGGGACTTTTAATATCCGTGGCTATTTACTCATGTGAAAGAGAGAGCATGGGGGACTGTGTATGCATGTGAGAACGTCTGTGTGAATGTGTGTGTTCAGGGGCACCTGTTAGCTTCAGTTCTGTTAATACAGGAATTCACTGTATTTTCCTGAAACACACACACACACACACACACAGAGTGTTGTGTGTGAGGTACAAAGTGTGTCCCTCACCGGCTCCTGGAACTAGCTGTTTCAGCCTCCAAGGCAGAATCGCTGCTGCTCTCGTGTTTCAGGCTCATAAAGAATGAAAGAGTGTAGCTGCTTAGAGGGAATGCAGAGGAGATGCGGCGTCTAGTTGCTTGTCACTGAGGTGAGACTCTGGTGGCAGTAAAAGTGACTAGAAGCAGTGAAGCCTCTATGCCTGGCTTATCGTCTGGAATATTAAATCTGACTTCTGACCTGTTCTGCCTCCCATCCTGTGGGGTCAGGCTTTGTGTCCCAGACTCACCTTCTCCTGGGAGCCTTGTCCCACTTTGCTGGCTTTCACTGGGCCAACCCCAGCACCAAGAAGCTGCTGTTGCACTAATATCATAAACCAGTGGCTTTACTGGCTCACTGAGCCACCAATCAATCAAGCCTACAGTTGATCGGTTTATCTCACTGAAGAGTGTGATGCGGTCATGCTTCCCGTCCCTTTGGGTGTTCCTAGCCGACATGTCAACTGTGAGAGCTGCTGACCTAATTCCTGGAGAACCGGTCTACCTCAGCAGCCCCTTCTGCTCCTTTGTGGCTGTGGGTTTGTGCTGCTTGCTGTTTGTGTTTGCGCGGGTCCTCTGGGCTGCCAGCCCCACGAGAAACGACGCACCAGAACGGCTCTCTGGGCCCTGCTGGCTGGGCCGATTGTGGCTTCACTTTGTGGGCAGCCTGAGTATGAGCAGTCACATCGTCGGTAGTCGTGGGCTGACATTTCTGACTGCCTCTGCAGCACAAGCAAAAACAATAAAAATAAAAAATTTTAATTGGATTACTAAGCAAAACCGCCGGAGGAGATGTTCCTGCCGCGAGAGATACAGTCCCGCTGTAGTCTGCTGTACCTCGGGGGTCACTCGGATTGTTTTAAACTGAGAAGCTCTGCTTTGAGAAATCAAATACTATTTTGCCTTTAAATCATTAAGCTTGGGCCATGTGGGAAGTATTGATCGCGGTGAGTCTTTGTGAAATTTCTTGTCTGTATAAGCTGCATTTTATTGTAAAATTTTGTCCTGCTATTATATGTGGGAACAATCTCTTCAGGAGTCTGCAGTTTTATGTTCATATTATTTAACACTTTGTCCCAGACTCTCTCTGCCTCCACAATGAAAACGGCAGCTGAGGCCACAAGAGGAAAATCCCACAACACTAGGCAATATCTGGATTTACACCACGGCAAACATCTCTGTCTGCCTCTGAGCTGGCCCGGCCTCTGGTACGCGTCACTGATCATATATTGGGACTGATTATTTTTAGGATGATGGGAGTCTACGTTTCCTCCCTTGTGCATCAGTGCGACAGGCTGATAGGGAGCCAGATCCACTTCAGAGGGCGGACAGGTCGATGACTCAGCGCTCAAGCGCTCACAGCCCGAGAGAGGACGGCATGGTGGATCTGTCATTATACACACAGTACTTTACAAATGGATGCCAACAGATTTTTGTTGGGGGGGGGTGTTAGACTACAAGCCTGTTACTGAGATTCTGTCAGCAGATGAGCATTTTATCTTTTTGGAGAGCTGGAGGGTAGCATTTCTTACTGGCATCCAAACACGGGCACAATATTTACTCACTGTATTCCAACCGCCCGGTCCCTTTGGCTTATGGCAGCGAGCGCCAGGCGTGACAGTGGATCTTTCTTGAGCGTTAAAAATACATCTTCCAGTTCAGTGGAAGCATGTCTGCACGTGTGACAGAAGGGAGTGACACTGATTTATGGCTACAGCTTTGCCTTGTTTATTGTGTTTGGAATTACGTAATGTGTGTCTGTGGTTCACTGTGTTTGGTATAATGAGTTGTGTGTCTGTAGTTCACAGTGTTTGATATTACTTACCGTGTCTGTAGTTGGCAGTGTTTGGTATTACATAGCGTGTCTGTAGTTGGCAGTGTTTGGTATTACTTACTGTGTCTGTAGTTGGCAGTGCTTGGTATTACATACCGTGTCTGTAGTTGGCACTGTTTGGTATTACATACCGTGTCTGTAGTTAGCTGTGTTTGGTATTACATACCGTATCTGTAGTTGGCAGTGTTTGGTATTACATACCGTGTCTGAAGTTGGGAGTGTTTGGTATTACATACCGTGTCTGTAGTTGGCAGTGTTTGGTATTACATACCGTGTCTGTAGTTGGCACTGTTTGGTATTACATACCGTGTGTATAGTTGGCAGTGTTTGGTATTACATACCGTGTCTGTAGTTGGCAGTGTTTGGTATTACATACCGTATCTGTAGTTGGCAGTGTTTGGTATTACATACCGTGTCTGTAGTTGGCAGTGTTTGGTATTACATACCGTGTCTGTAGTTGGCACTGTTTGGTATTACATACCGTATCTGTAGTTGGCAGTGTTTGGTATTACATAGCGTGTCTGTAGTTGGTTGGCAGTGTTTGGTATTACATAGCGTGTCTGTAGTTGGCAGTGTTTGGTATTACATTTTCAGCTGTGCTCTCTCTTTAACTTCCGCAGACTCCAGTTCCTTACAGACTGTGGTCAGAAGCGTGTGGCGGCTGGTCTCCGTGTGACAGTCTGAGGGACTTTAACAGTGTCAGTCGTGTTTCCTGTTGCTGCTCTCACTGACCTCTTCCTTCGTTGTTGCTGTTGAACTCCAGTCACTTCCCACACTTCCCAGTTCCCTCTAGCATTGAGCTGTACACCAAGCAAACCCCCCCTTCCTGGAAAAGGGTACAAGCCAGTTCTGGGTTGTAGCAGGTTCGGTGTGTTTTCTGTAAGATGTGTGTGTTGCTGTACTGATATCGATTGGACCGTGGTACCCAGTAGAGCCGAGGAGGATGCTCATGACTAGTATAGTCCAATCAGCCTTCCACCACTGACCTAATTCACAGAGCGTGGCTGAGCTGGTCATCGGATAATTGACCTGTAATATCACTTCGCTCTCCCACGGATAATCGTGTTTGTGTAACAAGATTGGCCACCTTAAGCAATTTGTTCTAATCACAGTTTAGGGTACTGTATTAGGGAGGGAAAACAGTCTTCATACACATATATATTTGTAATAAATCTATATTATAAATAAGTAATATTTGAAGATGGCTGAATGAGTCAGTCGAGCTATCCATTTCCTGATCCAGGCAGATGCCTTCTGCGCCTTCCCTGTAGGTACGCCCATTGCTACATGACCTCTGAATGTTTGATGTCCAGAAAGGACTCGACTTCACCTGCCATGGTTTATGCTCCCGGCTGCTGGAAGCCCCCCCCCACTTGTCACTAGATTAGTCTCTAGCAGCAAGGGGTTCATTTCTTCATTTACTAGGGGCTTCAGTTCCGATTCAGTTCAATTTATTTTTATATAGCGCCATTCACAACAAGACACTTTACCAGAGGCGTGTTGTGATACATTACAACATCTTTAAGCACCTGACCTAGATATGACTGTTTTTGAACAGATCTGCCTTCATTCTCATGAGAGAAATGACTGTGCAGAACCAGTCATTTTATCTGGTCCATCATGTGCTGCAAACCTTAACGTGAGAGAAAACAGAATCAGAACTGAAAATGAATTGAAATCTTTATCCCTTTTACACTTAGACGTAGAAATCAAGATACGCTGTGGTGTTGGAATCTTCTAGGATGTTTACAGAGCTATGCTTTTCCATTACATTGGTTGTGTAATATGCACCAATAAACTCTGAACGCAGCAGAACCCGTTCACAAGCATTCACGGCACGGTGAAGGCGGGGTGGTAAAACTGGCATGTTGGCGCTGATTGCTATGACCTTAGGCCTCGCTGTGCATTCTTACTGCCGTAGCCAGGTATGAGAGCCTCTGCTGCCTGTTACACATGCAGTAAGGATGGGCGAGGATCTCTTACAAGTTACATTCTTTTCCACACCTTATTGTCCTCATACTTATATGTACAGAGCGTACTTTAGGGTCAAAGGTCAGAGAAGCTACTCCAAAGGACAATGGGGCTTTCATGCCAAAATGTAACACAACATTTCAAATACATTTTTATTGCTTTTTAATAAATTCAATGAATTTAATGAATCGCCATTTTAATAAACATTTTTAAATATTAAAGATGGTTCCCCTGTACCCTTTATAGAACCTGGGTGAAAGATCTCATTACCAGATCACCTTGGGGGAAATGCAAAGGCAGGATGAATTCACATTTCTGTTATAATCTGCCAAACCAAACAGCTTCCACCATGCAGAATGAGGCGGTTATGGTAACTGTATCGTTCTGTGAATGAGGCCCAATTCAAAGTAGACTGCTTTATCTGAAAGTTCTCCCCTTCTGAGGCCAAACAGCAAGCATTGTGATAGGAGTACAGCACCAGCAGTCTTTCCTCAGACATGTGGGGGGCAGCTTAATAGCCCTGACATCAATCTGCCATTGGTCCATGGTGATGATCGCTGCCTTGACGTCATGGTGACGGAGGCTCTGGGTTTTCAGCCACAGTCAGCAGATATTGATGGGTCCCTCCTTCAGTCAGTCATGTGGTCCCCCTAATCGTGACCCCCCTCTGTCCCCCGATGCCCCGCCATCCCCCACTGGCAAACTGAACAGATTGTTCTTTTCATCTGAATTGACTCCATAATCCTCCAAGCTGCCATCCCCGGTGGATAGCTGTTCATCACCAAGCCTGGATGCCAGTCCAGGGACCCCTCTGATGGATTTTGTCCCAGTGCTGCGTTGGGAGGGGGTTACATGGCAAGCCATTACACCCAGTCTGTTGCCCTAATCTAGGGAGGGAGGCGGAGCTACTTCTGTGACCACTGTTAATGACATCACAAGGGAGCCGACCTCATGACTTATGCCGCTTCCTGTAAATGTGCTGGATTAGGCTTGGTAGAGACTCCACTGAGCCCCCTGTTCCTCACACAGCCGGTGGCCTGTAGTCTGGGCCGGACACTGGGCTGTTTAGACAGGGTTGATAGCGCATTCATTCAGCCACTCTTTCAGCTCGCGACGTCGCCATGGGACTGCTGTGAATGAAGTTCACCTGGAACAAAGCCTTTGACTTCCTCTTATTTCAGCTGGAGACTCTGTGGAAAGTTCAAAGGAAGTGATGGCTTTGTCCCTCGCTCATCTTACCCCTGCGATTTGGTGAATGGAGTGCACAAAAGCCAGGCAGGGGCACAATGTCGTCCCCGAATCCATGCGGAATAATGTGATAAATAAAAGCGCGCTTACCTGGCTGAGTGGATAGAAAGAGGTTGTTGTCTTGCCCGCCTGTGATTGGTGGAGGGATGTCACATGACTGCATTCCTTATGGCTGTATAGGCAGAAACTTTAATTCAGGTTTTGATGGGGGTGTAGAGAGTTCAAGCTGCAATGAATAAGAGGCATGCTGACAGAACAGAGATGGGAGATGTTTTCATAGCAAATCAGTTCTCCCCTGTCCATTGATGAACTTTTCCAACCCTCAGAGGAGCTACAGTCTGTAGAAAGAGCCTGAGAAATCAGTGCAGACAGTCCCAGGACAGATTTGTTCCCCTGAAATGGATTTAACCAAACTGAAATGAGTCACATGATGAAGATGGAGGGAAGAATGTAGTTTATAATTTTTTATATGCATTAACACCAGGAGACAATGACCAGAGTGGCTATATTGAGTTGTTTCCTCTGACTTGCACAGGATACCCATTTATTCATTACATTAACACCTTCATGATTCCATTAACAGTGTTAGCGGCCAGTCTTTCACTAGATTCGCTTTGTCTAGTTTGCGAACTGCACCGTCGGGTCTGACGCCGCAGCCAGACAGATTTGACAATGGCCTTGGGAGAGGATGTCGACCTGGCAGGAACAGGGTAGGGTTTCTGCTCACAGGACTTTGAAGTAGCTGAGTCAGCAGAGGCCACCGTGGACGGCTTGTCAGCTAATGTCCCCCATGCCAGGCGTGTGACGCAATTCCATTTCTACTCCAATGTTTGCGTGCTTGCTGCGTCCTGCGAACACGCCCAGCTTTCTCGAGGAGATCCGTCTTCGGCGGGGCCCGGCGAGGTGGGACCGCTTCCCCCTTCCCCAGCGTGAGTCACGGTGAGGGTGGCGGGGGTGGCCGTGTTTGTTTATCCCGCGTGTTTAGGCTCATGTTTCAGATCTGGGTTTCTGCGGCGTGACGTCAGAGCAAGGGGACTTGTGCCATTTCACGCCGGGCTGGGTGACCTAAGTCGTGATATTATGCAGCGTACACTCACCGGGCAGATCACTGTGACGAAAGCCAGATCAGGTGGTGTGTGTGGAGTTTGTACCTGACCATGATCGTGGCCCATTGCCCTCGCGGCCCAGGAATCACGCTCACAGCTCCCTCCATCGGCATGTATTTATGAGATAATTAAGTGTCCTTAACGGCTCCTGATGAGGAGTGGAGGCTGCCCATCCGTAATGCTGTTTGGGGTTATCACTCGACACTCTGGCACACTTTGTACGATACACGTTGTCTTGTTACCATGGAAACAGAAACCATTATGATTGTTTTCCTCTGAATTACTCGGATGTGATCACTAAGCAGGTATCGGGGGATGTGAGGCCGGTGTGGAAAGCTTTACGTGGCGAACCTGAACTGCTTTTTGGACTAAGGAAACTCCCAGATTTCAAGCTCCTGTGTGTCCCAGTTGTGTAAAGGAGCCTGCAATTCTGCCCACTCTCACGGCTCCCTCTGTACCCCCCCAAATCCCTGTGGTGCTGCTAGTCTGTGGCGTTACATCAATGGGGGAGGGCCGGGGGAGCAATGTAAATTTTCACAAAGGCGGACTTGGTGTTGGGTCTCACCCACTGGAGCCTCCACTGTCAAGCCACTGACCCCACCCCCCCAAGTAATGTGAGAAGCCGAGATAGCAGGCAGTCATGCCCCCTCCCTTTATCAAAGCCTCTTTCTGTGGAGTGATCGCCTTTCTGTAAATAGGCCTGTTAAACAGCCATTTTCCAGGCTGGAAATGTGCAGTCCATTATCTGCGTGGCTTGTGAATAATAGAGGGTACCTGCAAATGGAAAGGGCAGCAACATAATGGATGCACATAATTATAATATTTGCTCCCCTTGATCGTTAACTATAAACCTCTCAAATAATCCACCTTATTATCCCAGACAAATGGACGTTTGGAGGCTGAAGCGTTTCAGTCACTTAAAGTGGCACAACAGAGCCGCTGAACTTGAGTGTGTTCTGTATGGGGTGGGGAAGTAGTGACAGAATTATCGTGCATTCCTTTACCCTCGAAGATCGGAGCTCGGAGTGACGTCACATCCGCTAAAAAACCGAGGAAAACCGAGTCTGATACGTTCCATTTGCCGAACTCAGATCCAAGATGGAAGCCTCCAAGAAAGTGGCTCTTGCGCTCGGTCTTTCGGAGTACGAACGGGTCCAAGCGTATGCCGTTCACCGTAGCAACACATCTATCGACTACAATAACGCTGTACGGTGTACACAGCTTACGAGGTTGACTCAAACAGCACTAGAGTGCTTAAAAATGTAAAATATCACAGCACCACCTACAGTCTTTTCACTGGGCAGCCATCTTGAATCCCAAACTCGGTGTACTCTGCGCTGCACCGAGCTTTTGTCTCGTTTTTGGGGGGGGACGGGAGCGCGCATGTCGTCACTTCCGGCCTCGAGGCTCGGAATCCGGCTCGGATTCCGACCTCCCAAGGGTAAAGGAACGCACGATTACTTAGTGCTGGGTTCAGCCAGGGGTCAAAGGTCATGGGCTGTTTTTAGGTGCTTGATTAACCCTGGCTACACATTTTTTTTTTTAAAAAAGGTGATTATTTGCTTGACTCACAACCACAACAAAATATGTCCTCTACATTTCACGCATTTGTGAGAGCAGCGGGCAGCTAATTCAGTATGGGCTGGAATTCCTGTCACCTTGAAATGCAAACACTCCGACATACATGGAAAACCAATCGACAACACGTATTGTGTTACAGCGCGCAGCACTCAGAAACCGTGCCGTGTGGAAATGCAATGCACAAGAGTCACTGCTTTTCAGTGAGTGTCGCGATGAGACCGTGACATAATGCAAAGCAAAACCATCATTCCATTGCTTTGCATCTTATTTAACTACCATCCAGAAAAACAATTAGAAGGGTTTGTATTATACACAATTAAACAAAGAAATCCGCATCGCACCGAAATGCAACGGCCACCTTTGCTGTGCTGCATCGGCTCATTTTCATTTTTGAAAAGTACATGCTGAAATCGTGCCACCACGAAAAGTAATCACTGTCCAATCACAGCTCTCCAGGAAGCGGGGGGCGTGGTCACGGAAAACGGGCCGGGACAATTGCTGGGATGGTCTAATCGATGAGGTGACAGCCGCGGTAGGACAGGCTCAGGCTCCAGCAGGTAGAAAGTGACACTGTGAGCGAACAGTTCTAATCTCACATTGTCCCACAGCAACATTAAAATAGTGTAGATTAGTGCACAGTGCTTTCTGTTAATAATTTGTTCTATTAAGTGTTAATTTAATTCATTAAACATATTTAATATTCAGTTTTATTATAAATAATTGAACATACTGTTGAATTTTCCATTAAAATGGGGGGTGGGGGGGAATCCTAATTCTTTGACATATTTGAACATTAAAAGAACAAATAGTTACCTTTCCTGGTAACTAGTTACTTTTATAATGCTGTAATTCGGTTACTAACTAACTTTTTGGGAGAAGTAACTAGGGACTGTAACTAATTATGTTTTTTAAAGTAACGTGCCCAGCAGTGTCTCTCTCAGCGTCACGTTCTGCCTGCAGGAGTCGGGGGGATATTTCTCATCTAAATATTTATCTAAAAGACATTCCAAAGTGAGGCGGCTGGGCACTGCTGGGGTGTAGCGTGTGGCCGTAGCCTGTCCTACCGCGGCTGTCACCTCATCCATTAGATCTTAAGCGATCGCCGCAGCCCATTCTCCGTGACCACGCCCCCCGCTTCCTGGAGAGCTGTGATTGGACAGTGATTACTTTTCGTGGTGGCACGATTTCAGCATGTTTCGAAAATGAAAATGAGCCGATGCAGCGTCGATTGTTTTTCTGTGAAAGGCCGAAGTCATGTTTGCATTTCAGCAGTGTTTGGGGGAGCAGTGTTTGGGGGGGGCGACACCTTCCTCAGGGTGCTTCAGTGATACCTAGCTGGTCAGGGAATCGAACTAGCAACATTTCAATCACCAGTGTACTTCCCTAACAATTAGGCCAAAACTGCCTCATTACAGTCATTTTATACTTTTAATCCATCATGTTATTATATATTTACATATTTTCATTATGTCACATCTGCTTTCTTGCCGGCTGACATTACAAGTGCATTGTTTGGAAACATAAAAGAAAATATTCTCTATAAAGGCATCATGGCTGTTGCCTGTCTTTGTCTGCTGATTTAAAGCCAGATACAGCACTAAACAGATGTTCTGACTCAAGGCCCTTTGTTATCAGTACTGACTGTAAATTTAAATGTAAATCACTTTTTTTCCAATATGTGGGTTCTCCCGAGTTTCGTTTTATACCCCTGAAATGCATCTCAAACTTATTCAAGCAGAATATGAGTCAGTTTGTGCTTTGGGGCAACTGTGTTGGGAAAGGAACCTAAAAATAAGCTGGAATGAATTGATGGGTAGGAGGCCACGTGGGCCAAGAGAAAACAGGAAAGACGGCGCATTAGATCACAGGGTGCAGTGGCATTTGTGGGACGTGTCGACACACCCATTGAGAGCACTCTGTACACCCCCGAGGGACCGCGCATCACGTATCGCCTTATAAAAAAAGCTGCGATTGTTTTGTGATGTGTAGCCGGGGAGCTGACGAGCGAGGCTGTTCAGGACCGAGGGAGGACGGAGGTACGGGGCGAGGGGGAAGGGGCTCGAGCAGATGGGGCTGCCAGGAGCATCGCCGGCAGCGCCGTCACTGGCATGCGCGGCTGTTAATTGGAATGAAACGGTGGAATGAAGCGACTCGTTGGGGTTTCTCTCACGCCCTTCCTGACTCGGGCCGCTGAGCCTGCTGGAATCTTTCAGGACGACACTCGTCATTTCAGACAAAGGTAACGCGGTCCTTTGATGTTCAAAGGACCGGCAGCCATTTCCAGAGACGCTGTCTGATGTAGAGTCTTAAGGTGACTGGGCGAGTGCATCACTGGGGGGGGGGGGGGGGACTCAAACATTGGGTCCCCAGGAGCAGCCAGTTTGGGCCAATGGGTAGATCATAAGGTCACTTTCACCTTGTCATTTGGGTTCATCGTATCGTATTGGGTCACTCTTGAAGGGGGACCCCAAAACTGAAAAAGGTTTTAATAATATCTATCCATCGAGGTAGTTCTGCTGGGAAATCCCTAGTTTTGGAGATATCAGCCATAGAAATGTCGGGCTTATCTTGAATAGAATGAGAGTGACTGGAATTCCTTCTGGGGAGATTACAGCGCCAGAAATATATATTTCAAAATGATTTTACCAGAAATCATGACCCGGTTACTGAGGATAATCCACAGACTTTGTAGTGAGCCGTTTATTTACTTATACTGATCTCACTCACCAGTCATATCACTGGTCACATCTTCCGAAGCCTGATATTTCTACGACCAATATCTTCAAAACTAGATATCTCCCAGCAGAACGACTTAGATGGATAGATATCCCTAAAATCCCTCTTTGTTCAATTTTAGGGTGAACTGTCCCTTTAACTGGCAATTTCAGCCCATCGTATCTAGAATATCGGCTCATTCTCACCTGGCCGTTTGGGTCCATCGTATCTAGAATATCGGCTCATTCTCACCTGGCCATTTGGGTCCATCGTATCTAGAATATCGGCTCATTCTCACCTGGCGGTTTGGGTCCATCGTATCTAGAATATCGGCTCATTCTCACCTGGCCGTTTGGGTCCATCGTATCTAGAATATCGGCTCATTCTCA
>JAODKM010000118.1:22809782-22828167 GCA_026780845.1 Petrocephalus sullivani
TGTAACCAGAACAGGTAAGCGCATAGGTACCACAGGTAAGCGCATAGGTACCACAGGTAAGCGCATAGGTACCACAGGTAAGCGCATAGGTACCACAGCCCAGCTCCAGGCTCCATTGCCTCCCGATCACTCTGTACAGTAAAGGCCTGTTGCAGAATAACTGTGTAGGTGTCTTGATGCATATGCTAAACCTGTGATTCTTGGGGAGGAGGACCCTGAACCAGCCACTATGACAGTTCTGGGAAACTGACTCCTGCAGCATTGGACTCTTTAGTGGCTTAGTAGCACACCAACAGAGTTCAGTAAGTCCACCTGAGAAGAAGTAGTGTGCAGTTATACCGTCTTATTGTGTATGGAAATGGGTCTGGCTGCAGAACCTCCAGTGTGGGGCTGAAAATCGCATGAGCTCTACTCCGGGCCTGCTCATGACATCATACAAACTTTATCATAGTATTATCATAATCTGTATGATGATATATATATATATATATATATATAATCCCAATTATATAAAACATTTGTAATTTATATATGGTGTGTATATGTGTTATATATTATCACTATATATACATATGTATAGTATTATTGCTAGTAATAAATAAAAATAATAGATTATTTTCTTCACTAGGATTATATCCTATTATCCTCTATAACGGAGGATATACTGTGACTAGGAGGCTAGAAGTCACATGATCTCCACAATAGCACTGGCTATGATGTTAGCGAAACATCGGGAAACTAATTTTAATAATCCAGCCTACTGACTTCTCTTCAGTAGCGTCCTGTCTGGGCCAGGAGTGGAGTTTCCAGCCCCACAGGGACGGTCCTCCTAGCGAGGCTCGCCTGGTCTTCCCCAGCCAGGTGCTCCTACTCAAATGGGGCCCAAGGAGTGATCTGCGCTGAGGCTGTTCCTGTCTGCCGCCACTCGCAGTTACAAGTCCCTCCCCCACAGATAAATGATTAGAACTTGTTGAGGGAGGGACTTGGGTGGGGTTTCTTAATGTACTGCTCTGAACTCTGACCCAATGTTTCTGGTGTTGTAGTAAGTTTCAAAGGCCAACTCGCAGAATGATGTCCTCATTGTGCACGTGATTAGTGCTCCAGGGAGATAAATGTACCAGGGACCATTTTGTATGTAGCACCCAGTGCTAAGTCTGAACACGAGTCTGGCAGCCCAGAAGTCATGGTTTGTTATATATCCCAGCCTTCCTGGATTGTGGATCCTCAACAGTACTCAGCTGCTGGAGGAAATGACATCACAGCCATCGAGATGTCGCTCTCTGGAATGTTCCCAGAAGTTTGTTTGTATTCTGTCTGGTTTCGCAGTTTCAGTGGAAGGTGATAGCTGAGTTTGGGATTGAAGTCCAAGGTTAGAGCGAGACGCACCTCGGGCGTCTAAGAAAGAGCACTGCAGAGCCACTGACACTCTGTTTATGGTGCTGCCCTGCCAAAGCACATCCAAGGTGTAATACAATAAGACTCATCTGCTGCCCCAGAAAGCTCTGAGTATGCCCTGTAAACCCGCAGCGAGAGAGCGGAACTCATACTACTGCACTGCACACGTTTCTCAGTGTGTGACCCAAACACACCCCTTCAGATTCTAGTGTTCTACCTTCTAACTAGTGGGAAGGAATTCCAATTAGATTCGCCTTCTGAAAAGGTGAAGAAATAGAAGGTTTCTCCTTGACTGTGGAGTCTTCTGGACCGTCATGGTGTCCGACACCTATAGTTCAAAAACGTCTTTGTTAAAATGCCACATATTATAAAGGTAAGAAGAAAAAATAGGTTATTCATTTGAACTATTCAGTCTTGTGTTATAAAATTTCAGTATAATAATGGTAAAATCGTTTGGACTGACTGGGTTCTCATAAGATAGCGTTCTGCTGCAAACTGCAAAACAGTCTGCAGACTTCCCTGCTCAAACACACCTTACTGAGCTCACCAGTCAGTTGCCAGGTTTAGTAGATGTGTTTGACACCAGCAAACTGTGTTGAAGACTGGCCTTCCAGGACCAGAACTGGAGAACTCTGTCATTATTGGATAATCTAACTTTATGCAATTAGTTTTCTTCCCCAATGAGTCACATATCTTCCTGAAAAGCTCTGTTGTTTCTCAGACCATCAAGTTTCACAGTCATCTATAATCTTTGACTTGTGTAAGGATTCCTGTCACCTTAAAAAAAAATACGAGCGATCTGGAAAATTCTGCACATCTGACCTACTTCACCAGTGCCCTTTTAACACATCCACCATTCACGCAGGAAATAGCTGAGTTCATGTAAACGCTGTTAGTAATGGTTTAAGACTGTGAAATTTTCTGTGCTGGTGAGGAGACTTCAACCAAGAAGAATACTGAAAACTTTTTAAAAGACTAACTGAATGAATGTTACATTTATATAGCACTTTTCAAGACACTCATAGTGCTTTACAGAACCCGTAGGGAGCCACTTTAACCAGCACCGCTATGTAGCACCTACCTGGATGATACCAGTCTGCGCCAGTATGCTCACTACACAGTAGTTAAGGTGGTGAAGGGGCAGGGGAGGATGATTAGGAGGCCAGATCTGATAGGGCCACAGTGGGCAATTTTAGCCTGGACACCAGGGTACCACTCCTACTCTTTCAAAAGATGCCCAGGGATCTTTTATGACCTCAGAGAGTCAGGACCTCGGTTTTACATCTCATCCAAAGGACAGCACCATTTTTATGGCCCTGTCACTGCACTGGGGCTTTGGGATCCACACAGGCCACATGACGGGCTTCCCTCGCTGGCCACACCAGCGCCTCTTCCAGCAGCAGCCCAGCCTTCCAGGGCTGGTCGCCCATCCGAGGCCAAGCCCAGACCTGCTTAGCTTCATATGCATTATCAAGCCTGACCTGCAGGTGGCCTGGCTAGCCGACTATTATAAGTTCGGCCTCAGTTGTCTGGTGGGAAAAAATACTGATATCGCATTGTTGTGCAGATAAAAACTTCAACACACTGATATTTAACTTGGCGAACAGTGCATTTTTTATTTGCCCGTGACGCCATTAGAGACCCACTAATTAGCTTATCTACTGGAACACCAAAGGCAAAATGTGAGTAGAGAAATATGTCTTCACATTTAAAACCTCCGAGATATTCTATTCATCTTCTCATACATAGTTAATGGATGTCCTGTTTTTCTCGCCCAAAAAAAAAAGGCAGACAACAGTGTCTTTTATTTGCCGTTTTCTCCCTCACAATGATGACAGAGCTTACTTTCCGAGGAACAGGAAGTGGCTGCAGTGAACTTCCTCCCGGCTCCCTGCTTCCATATATGGTAGTGACACAGGTAGCCTGGGGTCTGTGAGTGAACAGAAAGTACAGTGGGTCGCCCCTCACATACGTACGACGTGCATAAGGCCAGGCGAAGCAGCTTCCAGTGGTGCTATGAGCCGACCTCCCCGTAACGTCTCATGAGTAAGAAGCAAACAAAGCTCTCTGAGCCAAAATGGCTTTCCAGAAGCCTATGAGAGACAGTGCCATCAGTACTCTGTCTGAGCAAGAGCAGGCCTTAAGTTACCAACTTTATTGACTTTACTACCGGTTTGTTATATTAGTACCAGTAAGAATCTTTGAGCGTCAGCCAGCTCGTGAAGGCATTAACCCATCAGTAGATTCAAAACAAACTGTCCCTGTGTTAGTCGCGACTGAAACCTTACAAAGTGCCCCGTCTGCAAATAACACAGACAGGCTTACAGTAATGCCTTGGCTGCATTCTCCAGGCATTGTGTATGTGAAACGTAATTAACGGCCATAAGGAGGGTGAACATTACACAGATTCACATGGTTGTGTATTTTCACCTATACAGGCAGTTTGGTATCTAGACTTCATATTCAGTGGATTAGCTGACATCCAGTGTAAATTCTCTCCTACCAGAGTTTAGATACAAACTCGATCCTTAACATGTTAAACAAAATGGCTGACTGGGGCTTAATTTGAAATCCCTGCATTACTAGCTTCTAACGTTTTACAATAAAATGGATATTAATAAGATGTTTGCAGAATTCATGTTAATCTAACAAGCTTCTCCCGTCTCTCCTGTATTATAAGCCTATTCCACAGGGGTCTCCTTAAAGATTTACCCCCGTAATCTGACAACTTTGACAGGTTAACTCGATAGTAAAAGAACCGCTGAAGCTTGCTATCCGTATAATTATATTTCTATGCAGTATTCCGTCATGCGATAATATGCCTTTTCGAATAAATAAATGACACAGCCCAAAGGCTTGTTTTTATTTTTATAATTTAGGACTCTAAGAATTGTATTTTTATAATTTAGCACTCCTTATGGTTGTAGAAATTCTGCAATTTACTTTTAAAATGTGAATTATTTTAAACGTTTCAAATTGAGTGCACTTCATTCCATTGGCCTGGTAAAGATGCTCAGAGGTCTCCAAGTTGTCATGCGAATGGGATCCCCAGCCTGCCGGGTGTCCCGTTCCGGGGTGGGGGGCGTACAGCATGCAGCCTGCGCAGCGCTTCTCTGCGCTGAAACACTTCGCGTCTTTAAGAGGCGTGGCTGCTTGCAGGAGAGGTGCGCTCCGGGGAGGTGAGGCGCCCCTGGGATTGCTCTGCTTCTCTAAGAAGGAAGCCCTCTCGATCCCTCCAGTTGACGAGAGGGATCCACCAGAAACCCAAGACTCCAAGAGGGGTTTTTCGCCCCCCAGCTCGTTTCGCTTTTGATATTTCGCGCATCACCCAGCTGCACTCCAGCGGACCTCAGCGGCTCCTCTGCGGCTCTTTAAAGGAACCATGGCTTCCGACGAACTGGCATCCAAACTGACCCGGCGCCTGAACATCGAGGATGGCGTGGAGCACCCGGTGGCCGTGCACTGTGGCCAGGAGGACGAGCACCAGGAGAAGCCCACTACGGCGAGCGCCGACTCGGAACTGGGGGCCAAACTGCTCCGGCGCGGGGAGCTGAACGAAGGCATCGGCGAGCACCAGCAGCCCAGCTCCAAGGTGTTCAACCCTTACACCGAGTTCAAGGAGTTCTCCAGGAAGCAGATCAAAGACATGGAGAAGATGTTCAAGCAGTGAGTGGCTGTCCCGGCTGACACGTGTGCGCAGGACGCGTTCCTTATAATATCTGTATTACTAGGTGGAATTAATGTAGAACTGTGGAAGTGCTTGACCTATCCTCCAAATAACCGCCCAATAACTTCGTGCATTCATTTCTGGTCGTAAAGCTGCCTTTTTATCCATATATGCAGTGCGTTAAAATGTGCATACTTAAGTTAAAATGTGCAGTTTGAATAGCCGCCTGCGGGTTAAATGTCTGCAATGAGCGCGCATATTATAAGACGAGCTCTCTAAGCGCAGGAGCTGTAAGATCCTCGCGTAAAAGGACCTTTAACTGCCCTGTTATTCCGATTTATGGGCTTGTGCCCGGTGATTCGCCCCTTTGACTCGGCGATCGGGCTCACCGCCGGGCTCAGGCGGGGTGCCTTAGCCCCTTTGGCCCGGGTGGGCGTGACAGGAGCTTGGTGATTTTGACATTTTGAGCGGATTTTCCCCGTCCAGCCCGGAAGGAGCAGCTTCTGATAAGATTCGTTGGGCTTTTTTCGCTAGACGTGTACATGCACAGATGGGCGGGCACCGCGGACTGGAGGAGCGCAGAAGCGCATACGGACCTTATCTCTATGGGGCCACTTAGGGCAGAGACCGCATTTGCTCGCACCGAGAGCCGCTTAAAGGTTACATTTGTCAGGCGCGATGTGGCCATGCATAAGTTGACATTTACATTAAAGGGCAGTGACACAGCTTGTTACAGAGGTACAGACACAGAGCTGTTTTACTGCTTAACTGCCTACAATAAAAATGTTCATATTTCCTGTTCTAATTGAAATAGGTGTAGTTAACATGCCCTCCTCCCCCAAAGCCTTTGGGATAGATGGTGGTTTTCTGAGTTGAAAGGTATCAGGAAGCTGTTCTGAGTTACCACCCCCCTCATCAAAAGCAGTGGGATTAACCACGAGTTTGGGCAACAGTTTGGCGTGGGGCAACTGTAAGCAGGGGGTGGGGTTGGCAATCAAGCATGAAGATGGGGGTGGGTTAATGTCGGTGTTACTGTGGGGGGCTGAATACAGTACAGGAGAGAGAGACTTGAGGGTAAACAGAGGTGGACAGTTAGGACACAAAAATGATCTGCAAATTCAGTTTACATAATAACACGGCTCCTGCTCGTATTGGGTTGGCCCCTCTTTGGCTGGACGGTTTTACGGGACTTGTTGAAGAATATGTTGCCTTTATTCGAATTTTTTTTCCCAGTTCCTCTCTCCCTCACTTTAATCTGTCTGTACAGATTTCTTTTGCTCAATCAGCTTCACGGAGAATTCCCAGAACCCGCTGCAGGGATGAAAAACAGTGCAGGAAATGAAAATATTTTTCTATTTATAGTCACACCATTGTGCCGGCAGTTCACTCCATGGCATCCTGCAGCAAGACATCATCTTTGCGAAAGTGAGAGTTTCTCTTCATCAAGAGAAACTCGTTACCCTGGGGTTAGCTATTCAGAAATACTGGTTAATCCAAAGTGACCGCCCAACTGCCCAGAGGGGCCGAGACTTGATTGTTGGCCTGATAGGGGAGGGAGTTGTTTTCCCCTGTTCACCATCCAGTTCAAAGGACCCTCAGAAACAGCCTAAGGTCTTGATTACAGCTGAGGCTTTTGTGAACCTGGTATCTGCAAGGTGTGGCCCCCTGCCTGGCTGTTTCGAGGGCGGCATTGAGGAACGGCGTGTGGGTGAAATCACTCGCCTTGCCAGATCAACAGGGTAACTGGTCAAAGCACGTGACTGCACTGTGAATAGAATGTACCCCAGGTGGATTGCGGACTCCCACCCCCCCTGCCAGGATATGATGTAGTGCCTGCTGCCTTCTGAAGTTCTTGGGGGGGGGCAGCATGAATTCGCAGTCTGATCTTGGGCTGAATACTCTTTAACAGAAGCAGTGCCCTGACAGCACGTAACGATCATTATCTCCCTGTAAACTGCTCTTCCTCAGCTTTGAAGCAGCGGCTGGTTCTTCCTCCTTGGCCTCCTTCCCAGGCCGACCAGTGCACTGATCTGGGGCCAGTTAGCACTTGACTCACACTCACGGGACGCTGGACTCGACAGACATCTCGTCGGGTTTCCTACCCACTGTTTGCGTCTAGAGTTTCAGCGAGAAGTAATTACCAGCAAGGTTTAAGCTAAATGCTGTTCCTTCCTTCTTGGTAAGCAGGACCCGCAGGACTTGGTTCCGCATTGATCCCGGCAGGACCGGCAGGTCTGGAGCAGGCAGCTGATAGGCTGACTGCAGTTTCTGACTCTCATGTGGGTCAGACCCCCTTTTTAACTGTGATTGGCAGAGGAATGTGGTCTACATAGGACTGTCTGTGTCAGGCTGCCCACATGCTGTACGTTGTCTGTTTTACCAGGCAGCAATTACAGCACCTGACACAGACAGTGGCAACTAGTGGCTAAAACCCGGGGAAGCCGCTGGCGGACATAGGTGTACCACAGCCAGAGCGGATCCCTGACAATACAGACGGCAGTTAAACATTAATTGCAAGTCCTGTTATCACATGGTTTTGTGATAAGAACGGGATTGAAGACTCACCAAAGACCTGCTTGCCCAATGAGATTTCTGCGTTTCTCTCACCCAAGCCTTTTTTTTTTGTTATTCTGAAAAGTGTATCTCTAGCTTGAAAGTGCCCTTTAATATCTCAGCATTGCTGGCTGCCTTTTCTGTAGCTTTACTAGCTTCCCGCAGGCCATGAGGGGTTGTCATGTGGCTAATGAAATATCTCAGGTAATCAACAGAACAGGTGTTTGCGCACACAGCCACAGAAAGGGGGTCTGCTATGTGCACTGAGCATGGGGGGGGGCAGGGCAGGCTGGCCCCCTCCGTGGAGCTGGGTGGATTGCAAGCACCTCTGCTTCTCCTCGGATCAAAGGAGTCATTGTGTTCCCTGTACACATCTGTGTGGGATTCAGCCAATAAGAGGCCTAAAGGCCACGGGGTGGGATAGCAGCCAGGGAGGAGGGAGTGTGGTTGGAATTGTAGAACGTTCCTAAGTGCCAGTTTATTGCAGCCCCCCCAGGTGTGGCAGTGATTTTCGGAATGCTTACTGGGGGGTGACTGTAACTGCAATGATAGGTGAGCAAAAAGGGGGGTGTGTGTCGTTTGGTTGTGGTCTCCCTACGAGTCAGAGGCCCTGGAAGAACACCCCCTCTGCTTAGCAGAAAGCTTAGCTTCATGCTCTGGTATTTGAGGTTGGGGGGTTTACCTGCGCTGAGATGCCAGTCGGTATGAAGGGTGGGGTGGGGGGGGGGGGTTGCATGTCTCTTCAGTCGATAGAGCAGCTGAATCATAGAAACTGAAGGACTGGCAGCATGGATTGCACTACCTTCTGAATAGAGAAAATCTACCAATGAATGAGAATGCACCATGACCACTCTAACCAATGGGAGAAGACATTACCCTATCCAATGAGAGAGTGCACCAAGACCATTCCAACCAATGGGAGAGGCCGTTACCATAGTTGTCGTACAGTGGCAGCAGTGGTAGATTGCGCTGTCCATTTGGAGGAGACCATTTATCCCAGATATGCCGTCCAATGCTTTCAATGCATGATGATGTCCAGTAGAATATGTGTATATCTGTTGCCTGTGCATGACAGGTCATGGACTATAATTCGATTGAGGTTACTGGCTGTTGGATTAAGCAGAAGTTACTGGCTGTTGGATTAAGCAGAAATCTTGATATCCGATG
Organism: Petrocephalus sullivani; assembly: GCA_026780845.1. Lineage (NCBI taxonomy): Eukaryota > Metazoa > Chordata > Actinopteri > Osteoglossiformes > Mormyridae > Petrocephalus > Petrocephalus sullivani. The sequence goes on from JAODKM010000118.1 coordinate 22,818,565, forward strand.
GTGCTTATACTCCAAACATGCTGGTGCCAATCACATTGCTCTAGACATGCCCACCTATGGAACCGCGCCAGCAACACGCACCTGTGCACAGGTCCAATGTAGTGTCAAGCATTGATGGATGCTGATCTGGTGCTGGCCTGGAGGTCATTGTTAGGAAGCTTCTCAGAGCTGTTCTGGGTTAAACTCCAGCTGCAGCACATAACACTGGTAGACGATGGCAGAAAGTGGTGCATCCATAACAAGCTCAGGAAGGACAATGAGTGTGCAAAGGGAGAATGCCTTCATGTGTTAGGATGATGGCCAAGATCTTCAATTCAGATCCAAGAACTTACTGTTATTTTTCATTTGGTTAGATAAAGTTCAGAGCAGCCTCTCAGATCCAACCGGACTTGATATGGGTGTTCATGGGTTATCACACCATGTGACAGGTCCTCTCACTCCTCCGCGGCCTGGAACACAGAGTGTATATTGTGCCTATTGGAGCTCTGCTGGGAAGTCCACTTAGTGGTTCTCATCTGGACAGGTGTGCTGTTTCGTTTATGTGCTGTCTTCTGCATTCTCACTCAAGCACAGATCAGTAATATTATGACATAAGTTCTTTAAGACTATGGAAATGTGTAACAATCTGCTGGTTTCCTAAGTCTCTTTAATCTCAGTTTTAAGAGCGGTATCTGCTATTTGCTTGGATCTGCCGGCAGTGATAAAGTCCAAATGAAACCGACGTCAGCTCTGGCCTGAAAGCGGAACCTAGCTGTGCCTAAAGACAGTGCGGGTGTGGCAGCCTGCCCAGTCAAGAAGAGGATGTACATTTTTAGGAAGCTTGTTTTACTTCTGTGAGTGGCTCACTCCCGGAACGGCCAGTAATCTGTGCGTTGTGCAAATGAGCGTGAGCGATGGGCGGGGTCTGTGGTCGAGATGCACGTGCCATGTGCTTGTGACTAGGGGGCCTGGAATCCACTGTGATGACGTCGTTGTGCATGGTGTTCCTGTGGCCGGTTCCCTCCCCCAACCCCCTGCCTGTCTCACATGCTGGGCCCAAACCGTCTCTCCTGGGAAGGTTTTCCCAGACCCATTGGCTGTTTCCTAGCAACGATTAATTTTTCTTTGAGGGTAGGGGCTTAGGAGGGGTTGTGATGGGTGACTGAAAGTGGAAAGACAGTGGCTAAGTGATTGATTAATCATATTAAAAAAAGGTTAACGCAGTCAGTTGGGACTTACCAGCCCATCTGTAGTCCACAGTAATTCCTTTATGTTCCATCCTCATGGCTGCATTCCACGTTGGTGTGTCATCGTCATGGCCATGCCTCCGTCCTTACAGTCTGCTCAGTGCTCCGGTGATCAGGAGATTTAGCAATGACCTGGCTTTGGAGAATGCAGTATCTCTGGCTGCAAGTACTGTCTCGGGAATTGGAAAAAATTATTTGGGCAAAAAAGTTGAAGTAACAAAGTATAAATGCGTTCTCAATATGAGTATCAAATGGCCCTCAGGTTCAAAGACATGCTTTTCCTGTTGGTAGTATGATTCGAGATGCACTCCGAGGAGACCATCCGTCTTGGAGTCAGTTTGCGCTAATCAGTTTTTTCGACATAATTAGAGGCTGTGAATGGTTGTCATGGCCTTGCTGACCACTGTGTGGCGCACTACTCTGATTTCTGATCAGGCCAATGTCGTACATCAGGGGTGCCCAATCTTACCTGCAAAGGGCTGGTGTGTATTCAGGTTTTCGCTGCAACTCCCTAATTAGATTACTAATTAGAGGACTGATTGGCCGGAGAGTCCTCACACCTGGATTCGAACAGCTGATCTAAAGGTTATCCCGAAAACCTGCATTCACACCGGCCCTTTGCAGCTAAGATTGGGCACCCCTGCCGTACATGGTTTGTTGCATACCCTTGAACAGCTCCCAGCCACACGGCCGACATTTGGGCTGTGGTGCTGTGTGCCTTTTAGAAGGCAGCTTCCGGAAGAGCAGAGCGGAGTCTTTGGGGAATTTGCTGAGTTTTTGCATCTCGGACCCCATGACAATGTGATTGCTGCACAACATCCTCCATCCACCCTGAATATTGCTTACTGAAGTTAATAGTTTCCTTTTTGCTCTGAAGACTCATCTGACTCAGCCCAGAGCCCAGGGCCAGGCATAAGCAGGTCATGAATCACTCTGATACCAAATATGGCTTAATTTCACAGCTCAAGCTGGGGGCCAACCGGAAGCAGGCCTTGTGGTCAGGGAAACCTGAAGTGCTGCTGCTTCCCCTGTGACCATTGCTCAGTTGCGTGATTCTGACCCGGCATTTCCTGTGTACTCGTATATGCCTCCCACACCCTAAAGGCACTGGCCAGATGGAGAAGCTTTCGTGAGGAGAGCATTCCCCACCGCTAACGTGCAGTGAGAACTCTTGTAGATGTCTGGTCCTGCCTCTCGGAGTTTGCCTGTCTAGCATGACTGTGCACGTGCTGCTCTAGGAATTTCAGATGCCATGGTCTTGTGTTATTGTCAAACAATATAGTATAATTATATTTCAGGATGCTGCATCCTAGATCAGGTTTGAGATGAAAGCCATTCTTTCTTATAGGGGTGGCGGAATAGGATCTTGTGCATACTGTACTATACTAATCTGGGTTTGACCTTATGGGTGGAGTCACAGGTGCTTGTTACGCTGGATTAGGCCGGCCTATTTGTACGCGCGCCCTGGAAGATGCACGAAAGCAATCGTCTCATGAAAGCTGAAATTGAGACGCCCTGTAAGATGTCGACAAGCAGATGGCTGCTCCCCATTGCTGCTGTGGCAGTATCGTAACTCGCCGGGTAGGTGTAAACGGGGACAGGCCCTAGCAGGCCTTCGGAGGTGTGGAAATCCTGCACTCCACAGATTCCTCTTCCTCCCCTTTAGCGACTGCCTCTCCTGTCCTGACGTGTCCTCTAGCGGAGCAGAGTGAGCGCAGCGTGCTCTTGCTGGGGCTGGAGAAGTCAGACTCAAGCAGGTTGAACATCACAGGCGGTAATATAATGGAAAACCGACAATGAGTAACGAAGTAAAGGAGACGGGCGTGCCAAGTATCGAGAGACGGGGATCGCTCCAGGCCTGAGTGTAGGACAAGAATTAAGGCAACACTTGTGAAGTTTTCAGTGGGTTCCTGGGCAGGGGAGTTAGAGAACCAGGCATGTTGTGTTGGAGGGCTTCCTGAACTTGGGGCAGCGGGGAGTGGCTTGATGTATAAATCTGGGTGGGAGGGGGGCATTTAACATCGATTCATATCATGCAAGACGGGCAAAGCGGAAGCAGACAGGAGGAGCTGGCAGAGTGGAAGATAGACAGAGTTGTCCATTGGGTATGGGAGGTCGGGGTGTGTGCATCTAATTAAGCATCTATAAATAGTTTTAATGGGTTGGACATTAGGTGCAGGGCCACTTGTTTCTATGTGTACATTTCCAGTAAATTTTAATATGAATAATGAACAATGAATATGACTAGAAATGAATATACCTAATCCATTTACTGGTATAAAAAGTATAATTTTCATTCAGTCTCATTTGCTTGTTTGTTGGTATGTTTTGTTTTTTCCCCCACACTTTTCTGAGTCTTTGTGAACCTTCCTGTGCCAGATACTGGGGTTTTATTGAAGCACATTGTCAGTGATCGCAGGGAGTGGGCTTGTTGTTCCAGTTGCCTTTATTGTCCGAGTTTCAGTTCAGCATTTCAGTTTCCAGATTTCTTAGGTGTTTTTTTTGTACATATTGCAACCTCTGAAAATTTCAGTTTATGACATTAGACACGGGAGGGTTCCTTTGCTGATACTCCACGAGGATCTCCATTCTGTATTTTAGTGCTGCCCTCTACTGGCCGTCCATGGTATTGAGTCCTCTTGGGCAGATTTCACAGCAGAGCTGGTCGTGATCCTCCCCACCTGCTACTTATGTAATATTATGGTACCTCTGAGTCAGAGCTGGCATGGACTTACCACTACACCTCGCCCCGTGGTGACAACCTGCACAGCACTGTGTTTACAGGTTTTATCCATCTGCACATTTTGAAAACACATCTCCATGACGATGCTAACTGAACACATTGTCATGACATCATCACCAGAGACACGCACCGTTGTTTTGTTTCTTAAATATTCAATCTGCTTTTCTTTAACTGCCAATTTTCTTCTGTTATGGGAGGATGTATTGGAAAGTGGTTAGGATTTCTAAAGTTTCTTGAAATGAGGGTCCACACGAAGACTGAGATTCTTGTGTTTGTGTTGGAGACTGACTAGCTGTGTGCCAGACGAGGTGTTTCATGAAAGTATGAACATACTGCTAGCAGTTTAGCTCTGTAACCTGGACAGAACATTACCAAACTTATATCCCCAAAAACCAAAGGACTTGTAACTGCGTATAGGTATGATGCGGGGAAGGATGGCTTCATCGACCTTATGGAGCTGAAGCTGATGATGGAGAAGCTGGGGGCCCCACAGACCCACCTGGGCCTTAAGAACATGATCAAGGAAGTAGACGAGGACCTGGACAACAAGCTCAACTTCAAGGAGGTGAGGCCTTCTCACAGCTGCCGTTTGGATGGAGTGTGGAGCCAAGGCCTCTGTCTGCTCCCTCTGCCTTGTTCACTCCATGTTTTCAGTTATTTGCGACTCTTTTTCTCTATTGTCATAAGCCGGATTTACGTTCGAGTCAGAATGTGATGTTCTTCAGCATATTGGGTTGGCAGTTTGTCAGCAACGGGATTTCATTTCTTCCTGAATGCAAGCAGAGAAGATGTTTAGGGGGTTGTCATCTAGAAACAGACATTGGAAACAGACTGGAAATGTATTACCATAGACCTCCCTTCTCCCCAGTTCCTGTTAATCTTCCGGAAAGCCGCAGCAGGAGAGCTCCCGGAGGACAGCGGCCTGCATGCCCTGGCCCGGCTATCTGAGATCGACGTCTCCACAGAGGGAGTGAAGGGAGCCAAGACCTTCTTTGAGGCCAAAGTAAGCTGCAGATATCCTTCCAAACAGATGCAAGCCATGCGTGCAAAGGCAGCCCACACTCTTCCAACATGACGTTCTCTCTAACATTCTCTGATTCATTTAACTGGTGCCAAAATGCTAACTTTGCAGGTCAGCCTGAACTTTATCTTTGAAGTTCTTCTTTCTCTGTCTCCTGAACAATCACATGGTCAGCAGTTGAGGGGCTTCGGGGCCCATCCGTCCTGACACAAACTCGACCGCGTCCCACTCGTTTGCATCCCGTAGCCATTAAGCTCCCTCTACATCTCCATGAGCCGGCTCCGGTGTGACGCTGGCTGCCACGTGTATCGTGGATCTCACCTTTGCCATCCACCTGTGCAGGTTAAGGCCATCAACGAGTCCAGCAAGTTTGAGGCAGAGATCCGGCAGGAACAGGAGGAAAAGAAGAAGCAGGCGGAGGAGAAGAAGCAGAGGCAGGCGGCCTTCAAGGAGCTGAAGTCGGCCTTCAAATGAGGGGGCAGTCTGTCCTCCATCACCCCGCCTCCCCCAGGCCCCCACACCTGTGTCTCGGGGGGCACTGCTGTCACCTAACATCCCAAAATCCTTCTTTATGAATAAAAACAAACTGCTTTATTGCCTCCCTACTAGCCTGGCCTCTGCATGCCCCCTGGTGGTGGTGCTGGTGATTTTTCTTACCCCTACATCTGTTTGTGTTCTGTGATCAAATCTCATCCCTAGGAGCCGCTCCAGCTCACCTCAGTCAGACTATTTACATGCCGAGATGCATTCCAGGGAAGCCGAGCTGATCTCCCAGCTTGTGTAGCACTGCCATAGCTGCCCAGGCCTCTGTAGTGTTCCCAGGGAGTATGGTCACGTGTTGTTTGTAAAAATACACTGCTGACTTGTTTACAACATGTAAATCACCTATGCAAATGCCCTGTAGCTGCGCAGTTCCTTTTCCCGCTACTGGTTCGTTTTTGTTGGTTTTCGGTCTGATGCTGATATTACGCCCCACGTTTACCCACACTGGCATCATTTTGTTTCCTGTTTCCTTGTTTACTTCCTGTCCAGTGTTGACACCAGCTGCGTGTCACTTGTTGGTGGTGCACATTTCAGCATGTGCAAGAGCAATCTCTCAGCTCTGAGCTCCGAGTTGGGGACTGTAGAAGCGGTAGGGGTACATTTCCTCCCACTTAGTGGGCGCATTTTCAGATCCTGCTCCTCCTGTGTTTGCAACGTTTCTACAGTATTTTCACTTTAATCGCGATATTTATCTGGAATTCTCTTAACTGCTCAGTATCAAAATGGATGTAAATTACTTCTCTAGTTGCCTTTGGTACTGGTAACTGATCTTTGTTGTGACAGTATTTCCTTTTAAATTTATCTTTTAAAAGAAAGCTTGTTGTTGAACATTTTGTCACCGTCTGCATTGAAAACATTGCTGTTTTTATTTTGCCAGGTTTAAGCAAAGCAATGGCTTTTAAGATAAAATGGCAGGCTTCAACCTGAGCCTTAAATACTTAGGATTCCTATCCAGCCATCAGGTCAACCAAATGACATCAATCAGGTAATGGGACAGTTATGAGAAGGAGGTGAAAAAAAAAAAACATGTATTGTAACAGACCTGTCTGTCAGGCTATGAATAAAGTGAACTATTTTTTCACCAAAATAAAAAAATAGTTTTTTAGAGTATCAGATTCTGTATGAATGTCATTTTTTCTTGCATGTCTTTCTGCATGGAGCCATAAAAGAATTGACCTCAGTGACATTTTATGTAATACTGCTCAATATGAGAGAGTGGCTACCTCCCTGTCTAGCAGAGACAGGCAGTTTAATGTGATGGTCAAACTTGGAAACTAGTTGTATGACCTTACACGCCTTACAGTGGCAGTAGGGAAAATGTCTAAATGATATCTAATTAAGAACACAACTATATCATATCACAGAGGACATTATGTGTTTCACAAAATAAAACATAGAACAATGTTTCTGTGTTTAAATGTTCTGATGGCTGGTCACCAGGGCACATCAGTGCCTCTTTTGGGGTGATGATTATGATTCTATTTCATTGCTGATGTGTGTTCTTTGTTACGCTTGTAGCAGATATGTGGGGTAGTGTATCTCTGGATTTAGAGGAACTGTGAAGATTCATAGACACAAACATGAGATTAAACTTTTAGTAGGGAGTCTTTCGTTTCTGCCGCTTACACTGCATGCATAAACTTGTTCCATAACGTCTCACCTTTCCCTGACTGAAGATGTAGTCAAGGTGAAAGACACGGGTAATACTTGTGATACAATACTGTACATGTAAAATATTAAAATGGTATTTGCCAGGTTTTGGAGGCCGCAGATCTCAAGGGATGCCCTTTATGGTGACTACGTGATAACTAACGAACCATCATACAGCTTATTCTGAAGAAGCCCGTTTAGCTTGGTTTCATAAATCAGATGAATGTCATCGTGTTTCCTTTTAGACACGCCGTCGATTTACTCGCTTTGTAACAATTGTCGCTTTATGTTTTATATGGTGGACCACGCATAGTTCTGTGGGCTTTTCTATCTTAATACAAATAAACGTCCCGTATGTTTTTTAAAGTTTCTGACACATAGCAATTAATATTTTTTTGTGGCAATAAATAAAATGTATACAATAACGTGTATTGTATTTTATTCATTTGGGTGCCATTTCGGTAATTATCCCAAACGCAGCATATATCAGGGTTGCCAACTTTGGTCAACTGGCTGGAGTGAGATTTTCAAGTCTGCACTCACATGCACACACATTTATATGTATGTAACAGTTTCATTACCTTGTAAATAGTCTGTGGGGGTTACAAACAACCCCAGCGCTTTTGAATTAGCCAATTTGCGGTTTATGATGGAATAATACAGATTTGCCGTAAGATTCCTCGCGTGAGCGTGACAGTCTGAAAGCGTGTCACGCCTTATATCTGATAGTTGGCAACGCTGAGTAAATATCAATATCCCAGGCAGCATAAGGAACGAAGCAGGAGTACACACTGGACGAGGCTGTGGTGGCATGCTACAATTAGTATTTATCATCTGAAGTAGGGGTGGACAGATCGATCCAAATATCGATAGTATGGATACCAACGTTGGCATTGGTATCGGATCGATACTAGCCTGACGGGAGGCAATCACTTTTTGGCACAACAGGCGTTCCAGTTTTTACACCAGTGGAAAAGCAACACAAAAGAAGTACCGAACTTTTGGTACTTTATTGAGGTACCGAAAGTACCAAAAGTACGGTACTTGCTGCGGTGGAAAACCGAGCCGGTGATCTGACACAACAGCATACCTACACCGGTTCTGAACGATCTGAGCCGGAGCCGCTTTGATTTTTGTTCTGCTACACGATGTTAGGCGCCGTCTGTGCGTCCGCAATAAGCGGAGGGGGCGAATTTTCTTTTTGCAGGGTGGTAGGGGACGTCTCATTAATATTCATGAGAGAAACGCCATATGATTGGTCAAATCATTCATTTTCATGACAGAAGTGGTACCTGACTGGCCAGTGAAACTGCTCCCATCGACATGTGCTTCCTGGTTTTTCTGTCTAACGCATTCAGTGGCAAATCAGGTACTGCTTGTCTCATAAATATTAATGAGATTTCCCCAACCACCCTGCACACAGCACACTAGTGATGGGAGGTTCGACTCAATTAACTGATTCGATTCTTTCGAGCTGGCCGTTGTAGTGAATCAATTCTAAAAGATTCACTATTTTTTTTCGTCTTTTTTTGCGCATGACTCTATGACTCATCAACGAATCATGGGATCCGATAATACATCAAACGGTGTCTCAAGGTTAAGTTATTTGACTGAAAGATGGTGCTGGTGTTCTACAAAAATATTCAGCTTGACTATATTCACAATAAAAAAAAACAATATATAAAAAGCAGAAGGTGTGTCTCATGCATACGTTGCTGTGTAAACGTCAAAGTTAATAAATATCTTAGTTTGTTTTTGATGAAATGCGTATAGTTTTATTATACAGAAATGCAATAATTTACTGCTGTGATAAACTATGAACAGCTGCGCTTATTTTATTCCTTGTAACAGCGTAACTGCATTTCCGCAGTAAACGCCGCGAGGGCTCTTGGGATCGATTCGCGAACCGTTCGTGAGTCACCGACCGAGTCCGAGAGCCGGAAGTTCGATTCGTTCCTCGAACGAGTTCTCGGGTTTTTTGAGTCACCGAGTTAGAGACTGTACCTCCCTTCGCTTATACAGCAACTCGGCCGTTCTCGGCACCAGAAGGAAGTTTAGGAACGCAAAAGTGACGAATATGTAAGTGAGGAACAAAAAATGTTTTTGGATGTTGGATAGCCAAAGATCAGTTTTAAAAACGTTTTAAAAATAATTTTAAAAAACGATTCGTTCAGACTTACGAATCGGTTCGACCCGTTCGCTAAAAAAAACCGAGTTAAAAAGAACGATTCGTTTGCGAATCGTCCATCACTAGCAGACACTGGAAGTCAGATCTTATCTTGAGGAGTCTCTTTTCCAGCGAAATGCAGACCCACTGAGCTGGTCGGAGACCAAGGCTTCAGTCTAGAGCCCTGCGCGGGACTGTTTTTTTCATCCCGCTCCCGCCCGCTCCCGCAGAATTTCTGACCGTTACCGCCCGC
>JAODKM010000118.1:22859357-22900044 GCA_026780845.1 Petrocephalus sullivani
GATGTGTTAGGGATATTCTAGGTGTGTTACTGACATCCATGTGTGTTATAGATATTCGGGATGTGTTAGGGATATTCTAGGTGTGTTACTGACATCCATGTGTGTTATAGATATTCGGGATGTGTTAGGGATATTCCAGGTGTGTTAGGGATATCCATGTGTGTTATAGATATTCAGGATGTTTTAGGGATATTCCAGGTGTGTTAGGGATATTCGTGTGTGTTATAGATATTCGGGATGTGTTAGGAATATTCCAGGTGTGTTAGGGATATCCATGTGTGTTATAGATATTCAGGATGTGTTAGGGATATTCGTGTGTGTTATAGATATTCAGGATGTTTAAGGGATATTCCAGGTGTGTTAGTGATATTCGTGTGTGTTATAGATATTCAGGATGTTTTAGGGATATTCCAGGTGTGTTAGGGATATCCGTGTGTGTTATAGATATTCAGGATGTTTTAGGGATATTCCAGGTGTGTTAGGGATATTTGTGTGTGTTATAGATATTCAGGATGTTTTAGGGATATTCCAGGTGTGTTAAGAATACTCCAGATCTTATGGATATCTATGTGTTATACATATTCAAGGTGTGTTAAAGATATTACAGGTGCTTCAGGGATACTCTAAGTATGTTCTGGATATTTCATATGTTCCAGTGGTGTTCTGTGAGTGTTATTGGCCTGTTGGGGATATTCCCAGGTGTGTTAGGTACATTATAAGGGGGTCATCCCCCTTTTCCATGATCACCCACGTAACCTGTTTGTTTCAGTCATCTTAGGCCATGCGGACCCCCCTGCGTAGTCTGTCTCCCAGCCTGCCAGAGGGCTCAGGGTTAGGGTTGCCTCTCAGCCTGTTCCTCTCACCGCCGCTGTGGTTTTGGGAGACTGTCTGAAGGGGATTGAGCTTATGGAGGCTGATTAATCGAGGGGGCTTTCGAAACGAGCATCAGTCAGCAGTAAATGAGGAAAATGGGACGAAACGGATGGGTCCGCGTATGACTTTGAGCTGTTCAGGGCTGTGTCTCGGGAGAACCTGCTGCGCTAATAAGCATTTGTGCTGTAGCCACAGTCGTGGCCCCCCCCGGGAAACAGCCACGGGGAGGATCTTGCGGGGCATCTGGGCAGCTCTGCTAGAAGGAGTACTGATGGCCCTGTTTTCCCCCTGCTGTCCACAGACATCAACGACTGCGAGAGCAGCCCCTGCCAAAACGGCGGGACGTGTATCGACAAAGTCAGTGTCTACCAGTGCATCTGCGGGGACGGATGGGAGGGTGTTCACTGCGAGATCAGTGAGTCCTTTACCTCTCTCTCTCTCTCTCCCTCACTCACTTCTCATAATGACTCCAACCTGGCAGTGAACCTAATTGTGGGTCTTAAGCCTTCAAAGGGCCATAGCGTGCGGCCCGCAGGGAAGCATTTAGTTTTTTTTGTTATGGTTATGAATAGGCACGTAATGGTTTTGGTCTCCCTCCCTTTTTGCCCCCCTCCCTGCCGCTAGACATTGACGACTGCAGCGCTAACCCCTGTCATAATGGAGGTACCTGTCGAGACCTGGTGAACGATTTCTACTGCGAGTGCAAGAATGGCTGGAAGGGGAAGACCTGCCACTCCCGTAAGCCCCCCCCCCCGACTAACCCCACGTGACTGTTTCCGGCGAGCAGCTGACGGTAGCCCTCTTTTGTAGGGGAAAGTCAATGCGACGAGGCTACGTGCAACGGCGGGGGCACTTGCTACGACGAGGGTGACACCTTCAAGTGTGTGTGCCAGCCCGGCTGGGAGGGGGCCACGTGTAACATCGGTAGGTCCCGCCCCGGTCTGGCACTCAAACTAAAGCTCGGGTTGGCCATACGGCCCACCCATCACGTCAGATGCGACGGCGCTGAGCTCGGAAACTTTTATCCCGTAAAAGCGCCACGCTTCGGCCCGCGATTTGTGTTCCTGAACCATTCCCAAAGAGGAAAAGCGTTAAGTGGAATTAGGTAATGGAATAACAGCAGTGTTGCCTCAGGATTCCCACTCGCTTTGATCCGTTTTCTTCTGGGGGGGGAGCTGCTTGTTAATGGTTTGCTTGCTGTCTCTGGCAGCCAGGAATAGCAGCTGCCTGCCCAGCCCCTGTGAAAATGGCGGCACGTGTGTGGTCAGCGGAGACTCCTTTACCTGTGTCTGCAAGGCGGGCTGGGAGGGTACAGCCTGCACGCAGAGTAAGTGTCCCTGGGGCTCTTCTGTTTGACCACAGTCCTGACTCTGCAGGGACCCCCTATATATTTCCATAATACATTCAAATTAGGTTGCGTTACTTGGAAGCCATTTTCCGTCAATAGCTAGTGGCTACGTGAGCGTCGCTGATGGGCGGCGCAAATTTGTTTTCGTTCGTTTGCCGTGTTTTTTTTAAAGCTTTTCTTTTTATATTTGTGTGTGTTAAATGGAGCGTTCTCTTTTTCAGATACCAATGACTGTAGTCCACACCCCTGGTAAGTCACACCTGTTTATTTTCTGAGGAGGAAAGACTAACACTGTTATCGGTTATACCTCTCAGTGCTAGTAGATACCGGTGTTAGACAGCAGTAGTTTGCTCTGCCGTGTCCAAACCCGACAGACCATAATTACATTATCAAAGAGAGAGAGAGAGAGGATTACAGTGTTCTAACGATGTTGGACAGTGTGGAAATTGTAATTACCAGTTCATACGGTACATGTAGCATATCATGAGTAAAACGAAAGCCATGTCATGATAATGGGCCGTATCGTAATGCATGTGCTTTTTGTTCTGGGACACTCAGCTACAACAGTGGCACCTGTGTCGATGGGGACAACTGGTACCGATGTGAATGTGCCCCTGGCTTCGCTGGGCCTGACTGTCGGATCAGTGAGTATTAACCACTTGGGGCATTGCTCAGTCTGAACTTACTGCCTGTTTATTAACCAGACAAACCCAAAAATCTCTTTGGTATGACATACGGACAGTGAGCTTCTGGGCGAAGTTTACATTTTTTAAGAGTTAATGGGTAATGACTGGCTATATTTTTTGTTACAAAATAACATTTTCAAAGCTACTTACCTCAGAGTTTGGTATTACGTGCCCTGTTTTAGGTGGAACGGCACGTTGCTGGGCAACAAAATAGTACGAAGGACCTGGATCATGTACTTGTATGTGTTGGTTTAATACAGAAGAGCAGCCAACTGTATTAAATGAACGACCCTTAAGGAGCCATGTGTGATTACAGCATACCTAACTCTCAGATACGACCATCCATTCGTAGATATTTACTTTTCTTTGTTTTATTCTTGTATCCTTCGTAGACATCAATGAGTGCCAGTCATCGCCCTGCGCGTTTGACTCCACCTGCATGGATGAGATCAATGGTTACCGTTGCCTCTGTCCACCCGGAAGGGCCGGTCCCAGATGTCGGGAAGGTAAGTCGGAGCTGGCTGTCCCCAGGAGCCTGTCCCCGCTGATTTCTTAGATTCTCACATGAGTATGAGTCTTCAGACAGATCAACCTGTTTCATGGGTATTACCCAATACCCAGGGGTTACCGTTGTCCTCTATCTGTTACTATCAGCTTAAATGGTTCTTGAAGCATCAAAACGTCTGAGACTAGAGTCAATGAGATGGTTTGTCATGATTTACGCGGTTTATGATAAATGGTCTCTGTTGATGTCTGCATGAAGTCCTGGATCTGCCATAAACAATTCTACTTCTGATGTCTCAGTGACGGGCAGACCCTGCACCGCCAACGGACGAGTCTCCGCCAACGGGACCAGGTGGGACGTGGACTGCAACACCTGCCAGTGCCATAACGGGAAGGTCACTTGTACCAAGGTATGCTCTTCCTGCCTTGAATCCCGAATCTTGAATCTTGAGTGGGGATCCTCTTCCATGCCAGCCGCGAGCTTCACATTGGTGTCTTCTCTTTGTTGGATAAAAGTGGGCAGTACTCAGAAGGGCGAACAAGGGAGTCGTTTTGTTCTGCTCGGTCGTTCACACTCCTTCCATATTGTCCGGCAGATTTGGTGTGGTCCCAAGCCGTGTCGCGTCCACGGCAAAGGTCGCTGGGAGTGTCCCTCGGGGCAGAGCTGCACCCCGGTCACTGAGGAGCACTGCTTCGTAAAGCCCTGTACCGGCCAGGGGGAGTGCTGGCCGAGCCCGCCTCCACACCGGCCCAAATGTCACCCTGGCTCCACCTTCATGGAGAGCAGCTGTGCGAACATCACTTTCACCTTTAACAAGGAGACCCTTCCGCAAGTGAGTCATCGTGGCCAGGGGAGGAAGGGAGAAAGAAAAAACAGATTGAATTAGAAGCTCTCAAATGTTCTCCACCCATTCCGAGAACTTGTTTGAGCTGTTGGGGCAGGCAAATGGGCAGCGACATCAAAATCAGAATCTTTTTTGCCAATGAAATTTTTGTTGGCACAGCTTGCTACTGTAGAAACTACCATGACAATAGGAAAATAATTATTAGGGCATGATGCAGATAGAGAATAAACACAAGAAACAAGGCATGTGATACACTAGTTTGTGCAAATTTGTCAAAGAATCATTTATTTTAAGCCTAGAAAGTAGTCAAGGCCACCTTTGGAGAGAGGTCCAGTGTCCTCCTCTGTCGTGTTAAATCCACAGTGTCCATTGTAACTGAAAACTTTGTATACCAGCTAAAATGTACAGATTTATGACTGCAATAAATCGCAGTTGTGCAGCACGATCCGGTTAGCCTGCGCCTTGCTCATTCCTTCAGAGGATCAGCTCACATAAAGCACGCATTTTGTCTGACGCTGGTCTTCCTCCAGGTTTAAGAAGTACTAGGAAAATATGACTGCAGAAAAATGAGATGTGGTAACAGTTCAGCATGTAATGTAAAGCTGTCCTGATTTAAGCCTCGGGGCTGGGAATCTCCCATTCTCAAGGGCAGCATTGCCTGTGTGCCTCAGAGCTATTTTTTAATTAACTTATTTAACTGATCAGAAATACCAGGGGACGAAGTGGGGGCCCTGGGTGATCCCCAGAATGAGCCATTTCTGGATGCCCCTGCCATCCCTCTAACCATTCTGTTGAATTTCAGGGTCTGACCATTGGCCAGATTTGCGGCGAGCTGAGGAACCTGTATGTCTTGAAGAACGTCTCGTCCGAGTACTCCGTGTCTATGACATGCCAACCCTCGCCTTCGGCCAGCAATGAGATCCATGTGACGATAGTACGTTTAAGAAGCTTTTCGGTTTTTCTCTTCCTACTTGTCAGAATTGCTATTTAATACAGGTCTTGTTGCTGTTCACACCAAAGTATTGCTGAGGTTTCTAAACGCCAATCATTCTTGTTTCAGTCAACCGACATTCAGAGGCAAGACAAAACCCCCATCAAAGAAATCACGGACAAGATAGTGGACCTCGTTAGCAAACGGAATGCCAGCAACACTATCGCCATGGCTATAGCGGAAGTGCGGGTTCAGAAGAAGCAAACCGTAGACCCAACCGGTAAACAGCTTCTTGGAAATACACCCTCCGCAACCTTCTCATTCTGTTTTCTGTTTTGAATCATCTCAACCGCTGGTAGAGGAAATGAGAGGCCAGGCCCGGGAGTCAGCTGGTTGGCAGGGAAGCCTGACAGGGTTCGGGAATGTTGCTTCTGAGTTAGATCCTCTGAATTCTGTGCACTGCCATGGTGTGAAGAGAAGGGACAGCTGTGGAGATGGTAGACAGGGTAAACGGGGGGGAAACACAGACCCCTTTGCAGAAGACGACCTGCCCCAACCCCTCCCCTTTTCAATTGGCCCCCAACTCTCGTTATCACCGTTTAACAGTCAGAAACTTAATTTGCCAGGAATTCTATGCATTTCTGCACTCATAAGGGGATTTGGAGCAACATTTGATATTTGGTTTGGAATCGACCTAAACCATCCATCATCGGATGTCTTGAATTTATTAGAGAGTCTTTGCCTTATCTCCTCTTAGCTAAACTGGTTGTTTGCTTTTACCAAATGTTGACATGAGCTGGAACATTATCTCTGACTGGGCAGTACTTCTGAGTAGGGCAATGCTCATGAGATATGATCTCAGAGAACGGGCATGCTTCGTAGTTATTCTCCTCCGGCTTCAGAAATTTAAATAGGGTCCGTTGTTCATGAACATCGGCCTTGGAAAGGCCTCCAACAGATTTTCCTTTGGCTCCAGCTGCTATTTTTATTTTAGTTCTGAGCTTAATGAAGAAGAGAGGCAGACTTCACCCCATGGGGCTTACTGTACAGTACAGGGGCCACGAGGAGCTGTCTCCTAGCCAGGAACAGCCAGGCAAATTAATGTGATTCTGTCAGTAATGAATGTCAGTGTTATTACTGTGGTTCTTTAGCTTGTGCTCGCTGGGCTGATTGAGAGACTCTGTGTAAACATGAACAATAACCAATAACCAATTGCCTCTCCAAGGGATGCGAGCCCATCAGCGTCAGGTTGCCACGGCACCAGACCATCGACCCTCCCAGTGACACCCCTGACCTTCTTCTCTCCTCAGCTAACTACCTGGTGCCCTTGCTGAGCTCGGTGTTCATCGTGACGTGGGCACTGGCGCTGGGCGCCGCATTCCTGTGGTGCGTGCGGCGGCGGAGGAAGCAGAGCGCCCACGGCGGGCCGGCGGCGGTGCCGGCGGCCGAGGACAACCCGGCCAACAACGTGCGCGAGCAGCTCAACCAGATCAAGAACCCCATTGAGAAGCACGGTGTCGGGCCTCCCAAGGACTACGGGGACAAGAACACCGTCGTTGCCAAAAGCAGGACCAATATCGCCGAGCCGGAAGACGAGGACGGCGAGAAGCAGGTGCAGAAGGCCATGTTCGCCAAACAGCCGGCCTACACCCTGGTGGACAGGGAAGAGAAGGCGCTGCAGAGCACGCCCGTCCGGCACCAGAACTGGACAAACAAGCAGGACAACAGGGACTTGGAGAGTGCGCAGAGCCTGAACCGAATGGAGTACATCGTATAGCAGGAGGCCTCGTCACCGTTTCCGTGGGCAAAGGGGCTCACGGTGTTCTTCTTAAACTGTTGTCATCCTTTGACTAAAGGTTATTATTTACATAGAATCCCTGTGTTAATTTAAGTTTTGACAAGCTGGCTTACACTGGCAAAGATCGTTGCTGTGCTTGGCAGGAGCACCAGGCGCTAAGCTAGTCTCAAGTGCCCTTCTAGAAAGCACGTCAAAGGTACGGCGGCGGCCATTTTGACCTCCTTCGGATTCTACTTCCTGTGTGGCTCGTCTCCGTAATGCCCCGTTTGGGCAAGGGAGCGGTCACATGACATGGAGTGTCACCCCACGTGCGTGTTCGGTCCTATATTTGCAGATCCATGCCACAGCAGCCATCTAAAAGTTTATTATTTATAATTTTCTTTTGGGGGGGTGGGGTCACGTTAATGTCAGCAGTTGCTGTCAACATGAAGAATTTAAGTGTCAATTTAGAACACTGTACAGTTATGTAAATATTTTTTTTATTAATCATTGTGTATATTTGATTTATTAACTTAATAATCAAGAGCCTTAAGTATCATTCTTTTTTTATTTATGCGTAATGATTAGATCTGAAGGTTCTGATGGCTTTGTAAGCATACAGCTTTTTTATTTTTTTGATGGAGAAAAAAATGTTTCATGTTTCATAAATGCCAAAATTTGAAGTGTTTCTGAAAGAAAGTTTATTTTTTGACAATATCATAGGCATTTTTGTGCCTCGTCCTGGTGGGGGAGTTGTTTGTAAAATCGTTTTTGAGATCATTTCAATAGCGTCACATCTCGTAAGTACAGACGGCGTGTGAGAGAGTGGGAAAACACAACAAAAATGCTGCTTTGGGTTTTAAAATCTGCTGCTTTCCACACATCGGCTGCCATAAAATGCTAACAATAACGATTTCAAAGGGAACAAAAACGGCATTACCGTACGTGTGCAAAACAAAACTAAAAACATAAAAAGTATTATGTGAGGTATAACAAAACCGAAAAAGCATCTGCCGAACCGGCAAACACACCCTGCGTTACGTGGGCATGGCTCTTCTGTTTCTTTCGTTAGCATAATGTGATAAGCTAGCCCGTGAGTACTTGGACAGTAGGAGGGGCCCACGAGGACTCTGCAAATACGCCGCCTTTGCCAATGGGAGCCTCAACTTCTGTTTTTCACATCCTGTTTTCAAAGAGGCTCTTAAAAGAACATGTTAATCTCATTCTGTTAGAAATGCACGCCAACCGCGTCGATGCCGTGCATTATTCTCACTAGTGTTGCAAACGAGAGAAATATTTTTTTTCTGAGGGCTCTTGGTGGTCATTTTTGAAAGTAATATTTATTAAATATTTTGTATAAAAACGAAAGATTAAACTTTTTTTGAGGTGGATTTATTTATTTATTGTTGGTTCCTTTGCATGTGAATGGCAGTGAATGGCAGGAGGGATGCGTTTCTGATGCAGTGGAACAGACTTTTTTTTTCTTAAATAAGCACTGTATCTGCACGTATGCATTTATAAAAATTGACAGGAACAAGGCTGATCCCACGCAAGGCAAATATGCCGACATTTATGGTTCATGCTGTGCTATTTAGCCCGCGTTTGTTTGACCGTGCGATATTTTGTTTCAGAATCATTAGACATTTGCTGTCTACTTTATTTCAGGTAGCAATAGTCTTAAACTTTAATGCATTTTTTGGGGTCTGAAAGAAATGTGAATTGGCCACAATTTTTATATGTAATTCACAATGGCGGCAAAGTTTTCAAAGTTATTGTTGTACCGTCGTGAGAGACGTGCCCAAAATCAGGGTTCACCTTCTCAGTGTTCCACTTTAACACACTACATGTCACAACAACCGACTCAAGTTTCACTAATCTGCTGTCTAGTCCTGTTAAGTAAGTCCTAAATTAAATTAGTCCTACAAACATAAAGTTTGCCCCCTCTCCAAAACTATGTTAGGTATTTAGCTAGTCTGGATATATTATGATGTTGAAAACATGTTTATTCAGGTTTGTGGTTGTCATGTGACCCGCACATTGTGCAGTTGGAAGCCAAGAAACGTTACATTTGCTCAAAAATTAACTCATGTTAAATGTAGTTCATTTGAAAAACATTTCCATATCTGCCAATTATAAATGTGGACGGAAGGTCGTTAGGTTAATACACATTAAAGGTCTGAGGGTTCAAACTTTTGTTGGCTGTAACAGAAGCAGACCTACATGCTTCTGAAGCCTTTAGCAGGAAATTATACTGACCTCTCGGGTCATAAAGATGGAAGCCTTACAAAAAGAGCACTGGGCGACCTCACTTCCTTTTGCAAAGGATTACTTAAAAGCGAGCGAGTAAGAGTAAAGGCTGGCCAAACACCAGCAGGCCCCGCGGCTCACAAATGGCGGTGTTTCCCACAACTGAGCTTCTCAGCTAACGGCCATACCTGCCACCCCACTCATAAACAGTCATAAACGGACAAGCTCCATGCCGTCGCTCTGTTCACCTGACTTCTGGGTTTGACCATTCTGAGGTTTTGCAGAGAACTTTACAGAGAATTGACACCCCATATTTTTTTTTTGGTCGTTGTGGCAACAGATGTCCTTTTCCAACTTTACTTCACTGTTCAAAGCAGACTTTACCAAACATCCCATAATGGTTGGTGGGTGGGCACATTGTTGATGTACTTATATATACATATATGTGAGAGTATGTTTAAGCAGCGCAAATCAAATCTACGGCTCAGCAGCTGACACAGAAACAGCTGTAGCCAAATAGAGGCTATATTGTATTATACTGATGCAATTCTAGCTGTTCATGCCAAGTTGATGTAGGAGATTCTTTTGGGGTAAAACCTTATTAGAACGATGGAATATTTTTTGGGAGATGAAGACCTGACAGGGTGTGTGCACTTGCTCTTTCTGTGACTCATTGTGTTTGAAAGGCTGCCTGTCCAGGGCTTCACGGTCCAGTTCTACTGGACCCCACCCTCTTGGCACTGCGAATAAAGGGGCACCTCTCTGTGTGGTCTTATTAGCACCCCCCACTCCCTTCAGCTTTCCTTGTGCTAGGAGTCTTCTGCCAAGTGTCCCATGTCTGTCTTCACCACAGCTCCCCCTGCAGGTGTGGAGGGTTCACGACTCCGAAATGCAGAATCCAAACAATGACAAATAAGAGCCTTAGAGAATACACTACCCAGAAGGCTGTGTTCTGCCAATCAGTTAGCTTCAATCTAAAGATTTATATGCGCTGTGTCTTAATGTGCTGCATTGATTCTTTTACAAGAAAACTGTATTAAAACCAAGGACGTAAGTAACAAAGGAGTGCCCATGCATATAAGCATACGCCTAGAGATCTGTTAAAGGAAATTAAAGCTGTAAAAGTTCAGAGGATGCATAGCGACAGCGTCTCGGCGAGATACTTTTTGCGCTATAATGGGGAGAAGGTGATCGGGGCAGAGCGTCAAGGAATTTCAGCAAAGCTCCAACACTAACTTACAACAGAAATAATCAGACAAACAGGGGCCTTCTTGTGTGCAATGCCAATGCTTTGGACACTGTAATGCTGCGATACTCCCTCGTCCCTGTTCCCCTGAAATATGTGAAGTCATTTAAGTGTGGCTGAAGCCAAAATATAGTTATGTGTGTGAAGCACTCCCTCCTCTCAGTTCCTACGAAGACCACCGTAGGCTAGCCTGGTGGCTCTCGTAAGGACAGCCGCAACGTTTAATCTATGCACAGCAGCCGTAGTCTGCATACCACATCTAGACCTCGACGCATTAAATTATAGTTTGTGCTTCAGTGCGTAGGCTTATCATATAAATAATATAAACTACTCGGAGTTGGTGCCCTGAAGTCTTCTCAGGACATCCTGTCATAATGCTCTCTGGCCACGCCCCCCTCCCCTCCCCTGGCCAATGGATGAATGAGAGGGCATGGGCTTGGCAGCTCTGCCTCTTATTCTTGTGGTCTGCCTGTTTCAGTTTGCCTCCCCGCTCCGCGGCTCCAGACGCGGCTTTCCCAGCGCTGGTGACCCCGCCCCCTCAGAGCTCTCGGCTGACTCTGCCAGCAGCGTCACGGCACGCCAGACAAGCCGTCTTCCAGGATGCTTTTGTACAGGGACCAGCACAATCGTTTGTCATTATTGCCTCAGTGTGTGTTTCAATGTGTGTGAGAAGGTGTGTGTGCGTGCAGGGGGTGACATGTATGTATTACATTGTGGGGAGCAAATTCTGGCAGTGCAAACAAAGTTAAAATGCCAGAAGCCTTGTATTTTGATTGATTACTTATCGTTAAGGTTGGGGTTGGGTAGGGGTTACGGAATGCCCATAGGAATGAATGGAGAGTCCCCATAAAGGTAGGAATATGTCGACTGTGTGTGTGTATGGGGGGTCTTGGCACCCCCATCCTTTCTTTTCCTGAAAGACTCAGATTCCCCCTTCCTGCCCCCCCCCCCCCCCCCCACTTCGGCCTGTTTTCGTTCTGCGTGCTGACTCACTGCTGGTGAGTATAAGGCGCCCCCCCAGACTCGCAGTGTACAGTCGCTCAGCTCTGTGCCATGATTGGTTCACCCCCAGCCTTTTATAACTTCACGTGTGGCGTCCCGTTGTCATATTCATACTGGAACTTGGTTCTGTTGTCATGTGACCTAAGATCAGGGACCCTAAAGCCCAGGCAGTGAGTCATTGCAACATGATTTTTCCACGGTGTTTTTCTTTTTTTTTTGGCAAAAGTGACTTGTTGGTGAATCTTAGTAAAGCAGCACTTCTTTTGTTATTGCACATCTATTTAATGGCTATTGAGTTTTATGAGATTTAAAACTTCAGTTTGGCTACTGTCTTACATCTTGAAGTAATAAACAACAATAGTTTCAGCAACTAATGTCCTCTCATACGGGTTCACACTGTGTTTGAACTGGCATTGTTTTCACTATTGGATGAAAGCAAGCAAACATTTCTTTATGCATTTTGCATATTTTTTTTTAATATATCATGAATAATAGTAGTTGTCATTCATGAGAAGGAAAGCAATAAATACAACATAGAAGAATTAACATAAGTATGTATCACCTTGTGACAATTTGATACCATTCTGACATGGTATTGGCTAGAGTATGGTATAGTATAGTATGGTATATTAATAATTTAAGTGTTTTCTTTTCAAAATATCTCTTTCCAGTCTAAAGTTATTCTGCCTCTTTCCAAGCCACACTCACACCAATAAAGCATGTAAATTAAGATAAGAAGTTTGCAAACTAACGACACCCCTTTGCTTAATGGGGGCCAGCACCCCTGAGCAGTGGCTGATGGGTCATAGGTAGTCCAAACAAACTGTTTCGGCTATGTGGGATAGTTCCTTTGATGTTATTCCAGAGCTATGCTTGCTATTAAAAAATAAAAGTGAAGGTTAACCAGGCTCTGTAAACATCTTTCAACAGCTGCATATGAAACTGAGGATCAGCACGATTAATAACGGAAAGCTAAAATGTTAGTTGTTTTTTTTTTTATGCCAATTTGTACTACATGGCAAGTATGATAGAACATCACATCCCATCAGCAAAATGTTCCAGTCTTCCTCTACACATTCACACAGACTATTCCAGACTCATCCAGGGTCTTCTGAGAATCCATCATACCCTTCCTTCCAGCAAGAAGGAAGGTTCAGCTAAACAGGTGGGGACTGGCTTGTGGGTTTTACGACGAATTGGGCCGCGGCCTCATTGAACCCGGCCAGAAAATTCATTTGAAGCGTCACACTTTTTCAATTTGTCAGGCTTTTGCAGGAACAAATTCCCAAAATGCAAACATGGATTAGATTACCACATAAAAAGGAGGCGAAACCATAGCGTGAGGCTTGGCTGCTGTCAGCGTGCCTCAGAACGACACTCCTGCACAATGCAATGCATGTGACATTCGGGGACATGTGCCCACTGCCAAAACCCTGCACGGGGGAAGGGCTGACGAGCGGGCCGTTGTGGTATCCCATGTCACTCTGGGGCCAGTGTTAATGTAGCTGAAAAAACACAGGTTGATTTTTCTGAGCATTCATCTCACAAGTGTCACACCCCAGCTACCTCCAAACGGGCACCGAACTCCGACGCGAAAGTTGACCTTGAAGAGCCTCATAGCCCCGTAGAAGAACCACATCTGTAAGTTTGCTCGTCAGGTTCTGAGCGCTGACGTCCACCGTGGCGAATCTTCCACGCCGCCGCGCCCTCGGGAGAGCGAGAGAGAGAGAGAAGTGTCCTCTGAAAACTGCCTAATTAAAACGAAGAGCATGACTCAGCCTTTGAAAACTCCGTGGGAACTTATGAGCCCAAGTGGGAGGGATGGTGAAACCTCCCCCCGGCTGGAAAACATCCACAAACCAAGCCAGGGACGACCATAAACAAGACGCTTTGAACGTCTGCTGTTTAGACCGGCATATAAAGCTTTTTTTTTCCTTTTTACTTCTTTGCTGCTGTCCTATTATTATTGTAGTGCAATTTAACAACATATCAATATTTCTTTTTTTTTTACACTGTGACACCTTATGTGTCCTTATAAAACTTGCATGAACCGCTTTGACTGAAAAGCAACAGCACATAAAACCAGAGACATAAATCTCTGCCCAAGTCAATCCAGCTCACTAAAAAGTACCGTTAAGAAGACGAAAAAAACATCTAAGGGGAAAATACAATTTAGTCGCTAATCTCCGGCGGTCATGCTCAGTCGGCTCTCTTCCGTCCGACAGGAAAGTTGATCTTCGGCGCTGAAATTAAAAAATAAATAAATAAATAAATAAAGACCGCAACATCAAACAGAGGATGTCGTAAAATTGTATCCCCAAGAGGCTCTTGCGTTTTCATGCGTGGCACATGGAGCGTGCACGTGTAAAATCCTCCTCGTCGCATTCGGTGCTGGTCGCAGGTAGAAGGCATGAGACACTGGCCAAATATGTGCTGTGATACTCCAACAAGCTTTCTATGGTGCAGATTTCTGAAAAATTCTGAAATCGGATGGTGCAGAGATCTGCTATTTTGCCTTATTGCCATCTAACCCAGCTGACACGGACATAGAACAAATATGCAAATTCACACTTAGCCTCTAACTTCCAACTCAAACCCAACTCAGCTGAAACGAATGGTCAGCAGATTGATGCTAATGCTACAGATATTTGTATGTTTTGTTTTTTTTTAAATGTTTATTGTAAAACTGTAGCATTATTATAAATGTTGCTGTCAGTCACACCCAAGCTACCTACAAACTGGTACCTAGTGTAATCTGATCAGCTGGAAACAAATACCAACTGTGCTTCATAAATTCCCAAAACGCTTCACAGGCAGGAACCTCGAGGTGTGCCCAGGGCGCTGGGGGTTAGGGGCCTTGCTCAAGGTCCCACAGACGTGCCAAGACTGGCCTTGAACCGGTAACCTTCCATCACAATTTTCAATAACAAAACAGCATTTCGTGAGCTGTAATGAATTTCTATATAGACGCGAAAATATAACAATAATGTGACCTTTTTTTACGCTGGCTGGTCATTTTCGTACTTCAAACTACGTTAAGTCTTCTTACGTTAACCATACTGATTCATAAGGTGCATTATTAGCTGGGTCCCGATTAACTTGCAGTTCGGTCTGGACTTTGAGAAGCCTTGCTATATATCATTATCAGTCTGATACGATAAATTGTAATAGATCTTTAAATATTCGAATGCTTTCTTACCCTTTCTTTCATTTCCTATCCCCGCCATAACAGACTATATATCAGAGTGGTAACACCAGCTTTAGATTCCGGACAAAGCTTAAAAAGTTAGAAAGGTCATAAGAAGGTCTGTGTGACAGCTACAGGTTTCCCTCTGTGTGTCATGGGGTGGGACGTACAGCGACACAGAGTTAGTTTGAAAAGGTCCTGTCATTAAGCTAGTGGCTAATCCGGTCCGAGTCAGATTGTCACCTGATGTTACTAACCTAAAGCAGCCTAAATGTCCTTCAAACGCCATGTGACACACTCCCCTTTTCTGCCTGTCATTTGTTTTACTGAAAGACAACTATTGAATTATGGTCATTATTTAGTTGTGATTCATAATTAAGCTGCTCTGTGAGTATAATGGGCTGCAATCTTTTGGGAAGTGTGTTTAAAAACTGTGCTTAGTTTGCGGGTTCTCCTCGAGTTTATATGGCTTTTCTGGGTCCCCTGGTTTCCTCCTACGATCCAAACATCTGTGTCCAGGTAAATCCTGAAACTCCCTACTTTTGGGGATGTTTTCTCAGGTCCCCATCTGCATAACCTCAATTTTATAAAAAAAAATTGGCTGAATGCAATCAAAAAATAAAAATGCCAAATTCTTGTATTTGGGTTGGTTACTTATGGTTAAGGTTAGGGCTGGGTTGGGGTTAAGGGTTTCGTGATTGGGATTAGGATTAGGATTGCAGGCTCATATCCAGGCTGCCCCCTGCCTCATCTGCTGAGTTTCCTGGAAAAGGCTCCACCGTCCCTGTGTGGATAAGTGGCTACAGCAGGGATGGATGGATGGATGGATGGATGGGTAGACACATTACCTGTTCAGTAAAGAAGAAGTTTATAGAGCGCTCAGCTCTCTGCCCAGCTTGTTATGACTCTGAACCCAATATGAACAGGCTAACTAGCAAAGAAAAAGACCAAAAGGTTCATGTTTGCTCCTTTGAACATGGATCTGAAATGCACCGGAAATATTGGGCCAGATTTGGCGGTGCCATTACCACGAGCTGCTAATAACGCTTCATTGTACCGCCATGTCTGTCCAGTGATTAGGGCTGGAGTCAGAGGAGTGAGCTGAAGCCAGGAATGAGTAGGTCGGGGGGGGGGGGGGGGGGTCGGGTGGCGGGGGGGGGCGGGGGGGGGGGGGGGGGGGGTTGGGGGGGTCAGGCCGGGCAAGGCCCAGGAACTGTGAATGGATCTTTTCATTTGGAGATCATGTCAGGCCAGGGGAAACCAGGGGGGGGAGGCTGGGGAATCAAACTGGCAAGACTCATGTACAGTAATGTACATGGAACATAAGGGCAGGGGACAGATCTTTCCTGGATATTTCTCCTTTTAATAATAAAGTGATACATGATAAATATTATCAACTTGATTAAGTAACTGATTGTTCTAAGCGGCTAATCACTTTCACTTTCTCTAGCCTTTAACATGTACTGACACTAAAAACACCATCGTCAACTCATACCAAGTGAAGGAATTGTCATCCTACAACAGAAATATTCACCATGGCCAGCTCTGCCCAGTTGCTGTCCTCCCGTCCCAAATACCAAATCACCAAAAATACCTCCTTTCTCCTCTTTTCTATTCAGTTATTTATACGAGCACCTTACCAGAGCATTAGCACATATTGCCAAAATAAATGCTTACGTTTATACCTGTGCCCATTAATTCACCACAATTTTGCATTAGTGTTTCCTCTGAAATTATTTTACTCAGACAACAGTGCTGCAAAACAGAGCTAGTTCAGCCTCCTCTGTAAAGTGCGAGTTAGTTATCTTGTGGTAGCTCCGCCCTCTCATTTTACTACTAGGTGAACCTGCATTAATATTTCCTTCTGACAATTCCGCTGCCGTTACTTGTCTGCCTTCATGCCACTCTTTCCTTAATCTCCAAAAGTTACAGATAGTTTCTATGTTAGCATTCCACCTGTCTACTGTGCTCCTTCTGTGTCCCCATGCCATGAGAAACAAGAAAGGCCTGATAAATCTGAACATGGTGCATCCCACACTGAAGAGGTACAGGGGCTGGACAATAAAACTGAAAGCCCTGGCCAATAGGGTTTGAGTTTCATGCCTAACTTCAATCTTCAATGATGTAACTGTGGATGCAGGAGGAAGCTGTCTGAAAGGGATGTCCAGGCAGTAACCCAGATTGTATCCAAAAAAAAACATAAAACTACAGCTGCCCAACTCACTGCAGAATTAAATGCCCACCTTGACTCTCCTGTTTTCACCAAAACTGCTAGTTGGGAACTCCACGGGGACAATATTCATGATTGGGCTGCTATAGCCAACCATTGGTCACTCGTGCCAATGCCAAACAACGGTTTCAACAGTGCCAGCAGCATAAATCTTGGGCTGTAGACAATGTGAAACATGTATTGTTCTTTGATGAGTCCACCTTCACTGTCCTTTACACACCTAGGAGAGTGATGGTGTAGAGAAGCCCCAAAGAGTCTTACCACCCAGAATGTTGCTTACCCAGAGCGCAGCACAGGGGTGGATCAGTGATGGTTTGGGCTGCAATATGATGGCATTCCATATGCCCACTATTTGCTCTAGATGGGAATGTCACAGCCAAGGACTCCCAAACCATTCTGGAGGATCATGTTCACCCAAAGGTTCAAACATTGTATCTTGAAGGCGGTGCCATGTATCAGGATGATAATGCACCATACACAAAGCAAGACTAGTGACAGGGTGGTTTGATGAACATGATGAACGTGAAGTTGAACATCTCCCATGGCCTGCACAGTCACCAGATCTGAACATTATTAAGCGACTTTTGGATGTCTTGGAGGAGTCAGGAAACGTTTTCCTCCACCAGCATCGCGTAGTGACCTGGCGACTGTACTGCAAGAGGAATGGCTCAGAATCCCTCTGGCCACTGTGCAGGACTTGTGTCTGTCATTCCTAACAGAAATTGATGCTGCATTGGCTGCAAAAGGATAATAAATTATCATGGTCTAAGACCAGGTGTTTCTGTTTCTTTGTCCAACCCCTGCAGTCTGCTAATATGTAACAGAGAAATATAAATCTACATTAAAAAATAATTTGCTTCTTCTTCCAACCAAATGCGAATTTAAATCTAGGTTGTGGGGGGACATCTGAAAAATTTCTAGGGAATAAGAAACACTGTGTTTTAATTGGTAATTTGGACATCTGTAAGATTTTACTTGCCTGAACCTTTAAGAAAACTACTACACAGTGCTCATTGCTTAATTCTGTAAAAATATAGCAAATGTATTAGTTTTATAAATATATATATATATTGCTTTATTCATTTATTTACAAATATATATCACTTTAAAAACAACCATTCAACAAACATTCAAGTAGTAATAGGATTAAACCCAATTATAGTTGGAAAAGAGCTGTTCTGGATTAAAAAGGTAATTGACAAGCCGGCCGGTCGCGGATGACTTTGTAATAACATAAAACACCACACATTTGTGCTTAGTGTAAATTTGCAACATTTTCACAAGTGTACCAAGGCTTTCTGTGAGCACTGCAGCTACTATATAACTTGCTGGATTTTATGCCTGTTAAAGTTTGCAAATGAAACCCACATCATTATAAGGTAGTGTCTGCCACACACACTGCCATCTTCTTTTATGTGGGGGATGCCTGTCATCTGAATAGGCTCATTAAAAAGGCAGATCCAGTGATGGGGCAGTCCCTGGACATGCTGGGGGTGGTGGCAGACATTATGACGAGGGCAAAACTCACCACCGTTATAAACAATGACTCCCGCCCTGTCTTGGCGCACCATAAGTCAGCAGATAATACCGCCACGGTGCCCCAAGAAAAATTCCTGGGGCTCCATCCAGCCAACTGCCACACACCTACACTGAAGCCTCCCACACTGAAGCCTCCTGCACCCAGTGGTCTGACACCGAATGTGTTACGCATTTCATCCTATTTAATCACATTTATTCTTGTAAGGTGATGTGGTCCGTGTGGCAAAACTGGGGTGGACTTAAGTACCAAACGATACCTGGCTTCCTCCAACATCCTCCTGAATCAATTACCATAGTTGGACCTTTACATTCCTCTGGACTGCAATTTCAAACACTCCAATGGGATGAAAACATTATGACCATCATACAGTCTGTGTGACTACAGGATACGGAAGCATGTTGGTGAGATTATCACGGACCCCTCCCTCCCAGAGCACCACCTGTTCCCACGACTCACTTCTGAGTGTCCTGAGTGTCACAGGTCCAATAAAACCAGAACCAACTAGCATTTGAGCAGCCTGTCTTCCAGTGCAGTCCTCGTGGTGAAAAAGCAAACGCAATCCTGCCTGCACTGCACATATTACAAAGCTTATATTTTGGCAAAGCATACTAGTTTTACTGTTGGGTCGCTGTGTCTTCAATGATGAAAATTGTTAAGTTGAACAAGACTACACCAAGTCAAATGCCATGTTGATGGTAAGACACTAGGCATGAAGTAATGCATTACTTGATCCCTATTCTAAGAAACCCACTGTGAAATCATTTAGTGATAAATAACCCCTTGACCTACATATCCCCTAACCTTAGTTGAACCCAAACTTTAAAGACATAACGCCATGCAATGGAGCTTCATTTAAAACAATTAAAGAGACTGATATTAGAAATCAGTGTTGACCTCCACTTTTAAAAGTAATGAAAGAAGTGAATTACTAGCCAGGCAAAACCAAGGCATACGAATTGTATATTGCATTAAAACTACCGTTTCATATTTAAGAGTCAATTCCCCGCATCATGGTTATATCTATATATTTTTTAATAATCCCTGCGATTCATTATACATCACTGACCCATCACTAGATAACTATAACAACAAGGTCTATAGCGAATTTCTGTTGGGAGGGGCTTGCTATCGAAACTTGTAAAACGAGCCCAATTGCAAAAAAGACAACCTTCTTTGGGCAGCACTTCGGGCGACTTTGACCAATAGAAATCGTGAGGGGCGGACACAAGTATTAACGGACAAGTCGGTCGGCCAATCACGTGCGGAAATGGGAGTGTCGCTCCTCCGGAATATTGCACGATATTGACGCTCGATCCGTCCAGTTCGATCGGCAACGGGAGCGGAGAAAGAGAAGCTGAGAGCCCGAAAGGCAGCAGCCCCACCACCGCCGGCCCAGGTTACCATCTAGCACCGGGAAAAAACACCAAAAACACTAGAAGGCCGCCGCCGGCACGAAGATAAGTTACTACCAGCAGCCAGGAGACCACCATGAGCAGCGAGGCCGAGACGCAGCAGCAGCCGCAGCAGCCGCCGCCTCAGCCTGCCGAAGCGGAGAGCCCCTCCAGTCCGGCGGCCGCAGCTACCGCGGGGGAAAAGAAGGTCATCGGTGGGTACGCCGGGCCGCCCGGCGCCGCTCCCCCTCGGTCCGCGGGAAGTTTCCCGAACTGCGCGCTAGCGGCCCGCGGCCCCATTCCGCCGACCTGTCAGAGTCTTTGTGCGGGGAGGCGGCCGGCGGCACCCGGGCTCCGCATCCCCGGCGGTGGGGTAGGCAGGGGCGCCGCGGCGGGCTCCCGTCGCCCCCCGGCGCAGTCCGCCGGCTAGTCGGGCACGGAGAGGGGGGCGACGGACGCGGCGAGCCCGCGAGTCCGGCCTCGGTTCCGGGCGGCCCAGCTCGCCCCGCCGTCCCCGGCCGCGTTGTCGGGGTTCCGGGGCCCGTATGTAGCTCCGGCTTTCGGGAAGGCTAGCGCGGCTCAGCGTGGCTTGGGCCGGCCGGTCGCGGTCTCCGCGGCGGAACCCCGGCCCCCGCTTTAAAGCCGAAGCGGGCGCTGCTGCTCTTACGCCCCCCTCGTAAATAACCTGGCCCCGGGGCGAGGGGAGCGCGGACGGCCGCGGAATCCAAAATGTCTGCCGCCCGCGCTCGGCTCCCCATTGTCTGGCCGGCGCGGTTATAGCGCGGCCTGGGTGTGACCGCCGCCCGCGCTCGCTCGCTTCGGCCCGGAGGGCGGCCTGATGGCCCGCGGGAGCCCCGCTTGTCGTGTAGGCGGCCCGCTGGCGGAGCGTGCGGCCCAGGCCGGCGCCGGGCCCTTCGGCCACATGGCGGATGGGGAGCGCGGCGCCGGTGGCCGGTCGGCTCCTCGCCGCGCCGGGCGTCGCGGGCTTTGTTACTCGGGGGGCGGCGGGCGGCCGGCCGGGCCCCGCGAGTCGCGCTGGCCCCGGTGGCCCGGACCACGTGTGCCGTGAGACACTTCCTTGATGGGCGCACGGGTTCCCGTAAAGCCGCCGCAGGCCACGGCCGCCCCCCCCCCTCCGCCCACGCCGGCCTCCCGAGCCGCGTACACGTGTGATCGCACGCAGCACACGCACGGCCCATGGCGCTCCTGCGCTCCGGGCCCGGGAGGCTGCGGCCCGCGTCCGCCTTTTGCATCAGGATCTAAAAAAAGCCCCGCGCTCCGGAGGTTAAATATAGCGGCGGCCGGATCGTTTTCCGGCCCTTGTACGATGCTGGGAAGTCGCGGGACGCCTCCTCGCGGGACACTCGCGCGCCTGCAGCCGTCGATTCCGCGCGACCTGCTCGTGAGCGGCGTGTTTATCCCGTTCTGTTGCATTGCGTGAGCGTTTATTTAAAGCAAACCTTTGCTGGACGACGTTTTAGGAACCGGGCTTATCTTGACGTCTAACTCACTAGGGTAGTGTTATGGTTGTATATAACTAGCGTTTTCGTGTTTTATGCCATCGGTTTGGTAATATCCTGTCCATGAAAAGTAGACTCACTGTAGCGTACGCGTGAGGCGCCTGCACTTCCCACTACATTGTATTTTAGGTTTCTATATAACCAAAGATATTATAGTCATCTGAATAGAATTTGGTTGGAAATCCCACTTAAAATGAATCCACCTTGGCACTGTTTTTGCTAGGGTTGCTGTGTGTGTGTATGCCCACTCAAGGAAGTCTCAATGGCATTTTATCTTTCAGCAACAAAAGTCTTGGGGACGGTCAAGTGGTTTAACGTGAGGAACGGATATGGTTTCATCAACAGGTGACACAGTCTTATTTCTTTAGGCCCTGGGGCTGGTACTGCCTCCCCCCAGTCAGTCAGCCTTGTTTCTTTCATGTTATTTGTTTAACATTATACATCAGACAGTGCATCGCCTGGTTATGTATAATCTCAGCTGTCAGCGTCAGATTTGAGGAGTTTAACTCTTCTGTTTTTTTTTTTGCATTCTAGGAATGACACGAAGGAAGATGTCTTTGTACACCAGGTATGTGTGTGTCTGTGTTCTTGATCTGCTTCTATTCTATGTGTGTTCTTCTTTGACGCGTGAAATGAAGTAATCTGTTTTCCCGCCAAACAGACTGCCATTAAGAAAAACAACCCCAGAAAATACCTTCGCAGTGTTGGAGATGGCGAGACCGTTGAGTTCGATGTGGTAGAAGGGGAGAAGGTAACGCTGGCCAATCTCTGTTTGGGAAGCTCTTGGGGTTTTTGGCAAATGGCCTGACAGTGGTTACACAGTTACGAGGTACACAAGCTTCTGTTTAGTGCCATGCACTGTGAGCTGCGTTTTTGTTTTACTGATTGCTTAGACATCTGCTTCTCTGTGTTACACATGGAGGTTTTGGTTCTGCTGGCCGCTGGTGTGTTTAATGCTACAGGGTGCTTTCTGCTGGGGGGGTCTGGGGCAGGCACAGCACCTAATGCTTATAATGTGGTCCCGGGTGATTGAATATTGATATGTACGAGTGTGTTCTCTGAGCTGCCACCTTCCTATCGCGCAGGGTGCAGAAGCGGCCAACGTCACCGGCCCGGGGGGCGTCCCTGTCCAGGGCAGCAAATACGCAGCAGACAGGAACCGCTACAGAAGGTACCCACGTCGCCGGGGCCCCCCACGTGGCGACTACCAGCAGGGCTACCACAGCGACGGCGAGGGTGAAGGCCATGAGAAGAGGGAGGGGGCAGAGAGTATCCCTGAGGGTGACCTGCAGTCCCAGCAGCGCAGGCCTAACTTCCCCCCCCGGCGTCGCTACCCCCCATACTTCGTCCGCAGACGCTATGGCCGAAGGCCGCCTTACACCAATGCTCCCCGTGGGGAGGTGACAGAGGTATGCGCTTAGCTTCATGCTTGAGGCATTGATAAACATGCTTTTCTGTTTACATGGACAAAGGGCAAGTTTTATGTGCGAAAAAGTAAAGGTTCTTGGATCTGTTATGCAGGCGGGTGAAGGAGATGAAAACCAAGCCGGGCCTGACCAGGGAAACAAACCCATAAGGCAGAACTACTACCGAGGATATCGCCCAAGGTTCACAGCCAGGTTTGCATGTTGCTCATGGATGGGAGGCTGCAGTAACAAGCTGTTTTTTGGAGGGGGGGGGTCCTAAAGTTATCTCACTCTGATACTGGCAACTGAAGTTTGCTGCTGTTTTTGGCTGTCCTGCTGAAAACAATTAAAAAGTTACGTGATATCCTTGGTACCGCTGCTCTAGGCAGAATGGATGACGCCTGCTTTGTGTTGGCGTTTGACTGCAATTTGTACCTAAATTGCTGCCCCTGAGACATTGCAGTGTGTCAGCAGTGGACAAATGACTGGTTCTTAGTTTTGAGAGGTGTTTGCATATCTAAAGCATGGTATTTATTGTTACGAGGCTAGGAATGTCAGGCCAGTTGAGTTAGATTCTTTAATCACACCAAAGTATGTGACGTTCCCTTTTCTTTGAAACTGAATGCAGCTTCTTAAGACTTTGTCCCTTGTCATAGGAATGCATCAATTTGATGTTGCTGGAATTAGTGAGCAGTGTAGGTGAAGTTTTGTATGTATTTATCCAGTTGTACATGACTGTGGGGTTTTAACCAGGTGATTGTGCTTTTGAGTCAAACCCCCTTCGGGCCTTAAATTGGCCCTGGGACACCCTTTTGGGCACTAGAGCTAGAGCACATGTTATAATTTAATATTTAATATTTTAATATGTACATCTTTCAGGGACGCCCATAGTGACATCAGAAGAAATTTCTCAGAAATCAAACAAATTGTTCATGAGTTGTAGGGCTGGGCATTAGAAAAGGGCTGTCAGAATCAAAACAGTTGTGATATTTTCTACGCAAGGAACTGTGAGAATGACTAAGAACACAGCTACTACTTTCCAGTATTACGAACAAGTTGTTCTTGCCTGGTTAGTGTTTCTGAGTACATGTTTGCTGCCATCTGGCTGCCTGTTTCAAAGCCCAGTCAGCACTAGATGCAGAGTATCAAAACATAGATGAGTTAAGACTGGTAATTAGCATTTAAGATGCCTGAGGTTGTAATTCTGTGATTGCCTGGGATGGGATTTTGGATATGAACTGTTAGAGCTCCTTCTGTAAGCAGCAGATAAGTGAGAAATATCTGGTTTTGTGCATGATTTGCTTCAGCTGTGTGCCTCTGTGGTTATAGGGCCCTTAAATGCACCCAGAGGTCAATTTGTGGGGGTGTGTATAGTTGTGGGTAACACTCTCCTGTCCTCGCGGTGACCAGGGGTGCTGCCCGTCCCAGACCTCCCCGAGATGGCATCAACGAGGAGGACAAGGAGAACCAGGGCGATGGAGCGAAGACCCAGGATCCAGGTCAGCGCCGGTACCGACGCAACTTCAACTATCGCCGCAGACGCCCACAGACCACGAAGCCTCAAGAGGGCAAGGAGAACAAAGCCGCCGAGATGCCGGCGGAGAAGCCGCCCGCTCCCCAGGCCGAGCAGGGCGGGGCTGAGTAACGACCGGAGTACCATCTGTACCATCTACCGGGTAGGAAGCCCAATTAGCACCTAGGCTGGCTGTCTGCATGTCTGATGGCACATAGCTGTACTGTATCCTGCTAAATGCTCCATGTAGTACTGAACAGTGTCACGCATCACACACGCTATAGCTGTGGTACTTCTGTGGATGGAGAATCACATCCCTATGGCTCCCTTTTCTTTTACAGTCATGTCAACATGAAGAAACATCAAAGAAATGAGCAATAAGACCCAGATTTGACTTGACGATCCTGAAAGCTTGCGCCATGTTTGACCAGATGACCACCAATCGCCTGCAGCACCTATGCAGCCGTTTTCCCATTTTATGACCGCTTCAAATGAATTTTATCGGGGGAAATGACACGTTTTTTGTAAATTTGGTTTTCTTTTTACACCAAATCGTTTTTAAAGCAGTTATTTGATATCTGGTCAATTTGACATTTTTAAATGAAGTTTTTATGTACACAACATGAATTTTAAAAAGGCAAGCTGAAATAAAAGTCAAATACAAAGTTTTGAACTGTTTTATTGCAAAAGAGTTCATTCTGTAGACACCCTAGTGCTACATGTTGTACCTTGGGCCTGCTTTAGAGAGGCACCCAGGTTTAACTACTAAAATATCTAATTTTAAAAACAACCCCCCTGTTGCCCCTGAGCTTTAAACAGATGGAAGCTTTAATGTGTACATGCTCAGTGTTTAAAACATTCAGAATAGCCCTGGGCACCCAGCACTGTCCCTCAGTTATTTTGAAAACATCCTGGATATTCAAAACAGTCCACTCATGCCTACAGGTGCTTTTTGTACACTAAAAACATGTAGTTGCGTAATGCTGTACCAGTGTGAGGACAGATTTCTGGAGGGATGGGCGGGGCTATGCATTCCCCGCCCCCTTCAGACATTGGTCTCCTTCCGCAGCCGCTCCATGCGGCGTACGTTGTTAGCCACTGCTGCGCGGTTGGTGATCTCTGTGACACAGCTAGCTGGGAACCAGCCTCGCTCGCCATCACGCATTCTCTCGCCCCGGTACCAGTCTGGGGGAGATGAACCGAGGGATTACCTTGGCAGGTAGTCTGCCCCTATGATCCCACCAGAACCAGCATTTACCCTCTCTTACCCCCACGGGCCTGCAGCACGATGACGACCTCGGCCTGCTGCAGTCCCAGCTCGTCAGGCTCCCTGGGAAGATAAGCCTTTGTCACCTCGTACTGGGGCAGGTCTGGAACCAGAGAGAGTTGTTTACTGGTCTTCCGTGTGCTCTTTGGTTACTCATTCACAACCAAGGTCACTGAATATTAACCGGGCACTGGCAAAGAAGCAGTGAATTCATCCCTCCTCTTGCTTTTCCAGTACGGCTGTGTTTGACAAACTCATCACTACAACTAAAAAGTCTCAGTTATGTTGGCAGACATTAAATGGGGTAAGAATGCTAAAAAGTACACTAAAAGTACATGTTTGTATTATCCAGATTTCCTTATAGGAATAAAGGTACAATAAACTTTAGACACACATGCAAACTCCAAACAAAGCCCCCGGTGAAGTTCATCCATTGTCCAATCAACATTTTACGTAATGACAACAGGATTAAGTGTATAAAGTGGGTTGGGCGTTCACTGCCTCAGGGTATCCTGGACCGTGTCAAACTTGCCTGCTTTGTTTGGCACGCCATCTGTGTCCCTGTAGTGTTGCAGAACAGCCACCCATCGATCACGGTCCAACCTGACAGCAGGACAGAAACAAAATGCCTTTTAAGGGCCAAATATGAGCTGGCAGTAGCTATTTGCCAGCGTTTAAGGGCAATTTGGTCTAGCTGCTACTGACAGTACTTAGAGAAGAGCCACCAGCAGAGGGAGCCAAGACTCCATCTATACTGATGGAAAACTCAACAGTTGGTGGACTCACAGAGACTCTGCAGCTAACGTCATCTGCTCCACACGTCCCTCACTGTTCTTCCTCATCAGGAGCCTGAGGGGGTAGGGGCTGGAGCTACCCTGCTTCAGCGAAGGTGAGGTCTGTCCTTCCCCCTGTTCTGGGTCCACCACCAGGTTCTCCAGCATGGCATAGTTCATCACTACATAGGTCTCTTCACTGCAACACATGGCACACAAAGGTGAGTGCTCCAAGGTGGGGTTCTGACCTCAATCTCCTGTATGGTTACTCAATTGCATCTAAATCAAGTAGGATTGCAGCCATCACCGAAGAAACAATGTCTTCCGAAAGTCTTCTGGACTAGCCAGAAAAGGTACGGCATCAGGGAAGTCCAGTCTCTGGGGCTCATTGTACATTGCCCATGTGTCTTAAGAATGCATACAAACATTACCTCAGTTTCCAAGCACACAACTCTGTGTGCGTGCGTGTGTGTGTGTGTGTGAGAGAGTGTGTGATTGACAGCATAGGGGATTCCTCAGAAGCAACTTTTTGAGATGCATATATCTCAATGCTGAACACTTGTATTTGCTGCAATGAATATAATAACCACAATGATCGATACGGTCAATATTACATCAAGCGTCAATCGGAGAGTGGGCCGAGGAAGGAAATACCACGATCCAGCAACAAGGTGTTGAGCGGTCAAGACTTGTTGATGTGAGATGTGAACAAAGGTTATCCTGCCTATTATGGGGCTGCATAGTCAGAGGCTGGTCAGCGTACCCATGCTGACCCCTATCCTCCATCAAAGGCACCTACATTGGGCCTGCGAGCGTTGGAATTGGACTCTGGGGCAATGGAAGAAAGTCGCCGTCTCCGATGAATCCCGTTTTCTCTCTCATCATGTGGACATTCAGGTACAGGTCAATCATCAGTATGATGCATCAGACCAACAAATCCAATCCACGGCTACGCCGCCCCATTCGAAGCAAGGCTCATCGTGACGCTCCCATGATCACCATCAAAATTATCTGCAATTTGCAGTAGCCCTTTTGTTGGTTTGTACTAGACAGGATAGCCTTCTTTCACATTCCGCATCGACAAATTTTGGCCACCCAAGACTTGTCCTGGTTTTTCCCTCCTCAGATCACCCTCAGTACGTCCTCATCACCAGGAGCAGCCCACAAGCCTTGCCGTTTTGGAGATATTCTGATGCGGCTGTCTGACCATAATTATTTGGCCCTTGTCAAAGTCGCTCAGATCTTTATCCCTGCCCATTTCATTTGTATTCAACATGTTGAACTATGAGTACTGAATGTTAGCTCACCATCCGATACATTCCAGACCTTGACATGCACCATTTTTATGAAATGGTCAACAGTCACCGCTTAACTTGGGGTCTTAATGTTTTGGCTCATCGTTGAATACGGCTGTGATATAACACCAAAGAGGATTGAAGGCTATCCAGGTACTATACAAAACAGAAGGTGACCATTAGGCCGACCACAGAGACAGCCAGCGACTCCCACCTCTTCTTCCTGGTGACAATAAGCACGTCATTGAACAGGAAGAGGTAGTAGCTCTTTGTGCTGAAGGCTTTCCAGATGCTGATGTCCTCGGAACACGTGGCCAGCTCGCCCCGTTTCAGCAGCCAGCGGGACACAGAGATGAGCGGAAAGGGCTGTGGAGAGACACGCAAACACTCCCGTCACACTGTAGCTAAACATAACCCCTGATCCAGGGTCACTGGTGGATGCCAGCACCTTGATCTTGCCGAAGTCCAACTGGCTTTGGATGGTGTACATCTGCTCGGTCCTCTCCATGGTCCGAGCCCCGTCGTTGCATTTCTTCACCAGCTGAAAACACAGCAGGACCAGTGAGGGACCAGGGATGAGATTGCTGGTGATAGCTGGACTGCCTACAATTGCAGTCGACGGACTATGAGCTGAAAGTGGGTAGTGCCATGTGTTTACGCACGAGCCACGAAATTATACAATCCACAGATCGTCAGTGCTGTCAATCACTGGTAAATGGATTAAACTGGGCTGACTGTCACCAGAGCCACAGTGGAACTGGAAGCACTTGTAAACAGGCTACCTTGCTGATAGCCTTCAACGCCCACCCTGCAGTGAAGTACTCAGCCGTGTCCTCCGGCGTTTTCTGGCAGATGGTCTGCACAGAGAGGAGAGAGCGTGAAGCTGCCATTGGTCAGGCATGCACCGTTCTCGGACTGGGAGAGTGCGCATGGGCGGCAGAGGGAGCAGGCAGACTCACGTCCATGAGCAGCGGGAGCCGGGTCACCCTCTGCATGGGCAGGATGAGGAAGGACAGCATGGGAAGACCTCCACATTCCGGCTTCATCTCGATCTGCTTCAGCACCTCCTTAAAGGGGCCACTGGAGGAGCTACAGGCACATGCAGTCACACGGAGACACATGCAAACATGTTCACACACACACACACACCCACACACACACACAGTCACACACAAACAGAATCTTATTAACCATTCATCCAATTTTGGTGTAAGCAACTGTACAGTTTCACCCTTTAACATCCAACACTTTCCATTTTATAAAGTTATAAAAATATTCTCTCTTTCCTGTGTTTCTTTCTCTGCATGGTTTATTTTGACCATAATTACCATGTATAATACATAGTATGTATGTACACTACTTTGGTTTTCCCCACAATAAAAATTATTTTAAAACAATGCATCTTATTTTTTAATGCAATACTTCTTACTATATAATAATCATCATGAAATACTACCTATAAAAAAACAATTTTCTATGACCACTTACTACGCCAACCAGGGCAGGCCATGGTGAGAGCCTATTCCAATCTCAGGATAAACACACTCGCACACTGCAGACACAAATCCATATAAAGCACAGGGACAGTGCAGAGAGTGTGTGTGCATTCATAGGCTCTCTGCAGAGGACAGGGATCACACCCACAGCTCCGGAGGTATGAGCTCACCATAACGGTTCTTAAAAGAACATGCAAACGTACTGCATGTCTAAGGGGAACGTACACCTTCAGGAGTGCTACATTCCTCAGTCTTTCTCCGCTGCGCAGATATACCCAAACTGAAAGTAACTCCGCAGTTACTCGAAAAGTAACAAACAGTACAAGTACAAACAGGCAGAGAAGTGCATAGGCAACTGTAGCTTGGAGCTGATCCCAGGCTGTGGCACTTACAGGAGCTTCTGGTGCACCCTCTGCTGGAAGGTTTCGTTGGCACAGTAGTTGATGTACGGCTGGAAGTGATTTGATGCGTGGTCGTGTATGATGTC
The DNA here is from genome assembly GCA_026780845.1 of Petrocephalus sullivani. Taxonomy (NCBI): domain Eukaryota; kingdom Metazoa; phylum Chordata; class Actinopteri; order Osteoglossiformes; family Mormyridae; genus Petrocephalus; species Petrocephalus sullivani. The sequence goes on from JAODKM010000118.1 coordinate 22,888,922, forward strand.
ACTGACGTCACGGATCAATGGGTTTTCACGGTGCCGTCTCTCCAAGTCATCAAAAAACCTGAAAAATGTGTGGGATTGGACAGGGTCTGTCATGTATAGGGGAGCGCTCTCCGAGACCCTTTAACCCCCTGAGGTATGATACATGCCCTTGTCCAGGCCTGTTTTGAATACAGACATCCAGTGTGATCTAAGGAGGAGGAGGTAGGGTGTGCCTTCAGTTAGTGAGCTGCAGCAGTCCCTCATCCACAAACAACTGAGAACCACTTTTGTTCACAACTATGCTCTTGTCATGCACACAAAGACCAGCTCCCCCTGTAGACTTGGAGGGTCAAGACCATTAGACAGAATGAGAACTTGATAGATCCTGGCCATGCACATATGAGAGGACCCCAACACCAATGACTTTAATGCTTATCTGTCTCTCTTGGTATGAAATGAATGCATTTGATAATGCAGGACATGGTCCAACACATTCTAGACAAAAACTCCTCCACAGATTTGGCTGCTCAAAACACTCCTGCCTTGCCAGATCAGTATAAAATCAGGACTGGGATGGCAGGCAAGGCCAACAGGCTGCCACATGCAGCACCATGATATGGGGGGGGTTTCTAATGTGACTCCCCCTTACCCCAGAGTCTGCCTGCGAAACCAGTCTGACAGGCAAGTTGAAACCCATCATTGCATGTTACCTGAAGCTCTGACAGGACTGGGCTCCAAGATTTCATATGGCTCATTCACCCTCATACTCTAAAACTGTACATAAGTCAGTGGCTTTAGGAAAGTGTCAGACTGAAGAGTGATTCAGTTCTACATGTTTTTGCATGTCTGCATGCATGTGTCCGTTTTAGGAGTTTCTTCCTAAAGGGATAATCATGCTACATTTGACTAAGTCATACCCACACCTCCCTTCCTGATACTAATCGCACACAGAAGCATTCATACAGAACCTATGCAAACCTGGAGAAGAATCAACAAGAACATCCAAAACCCGAGCCCACAAAAAAGGTCCTTCCCCGTTCTCGGTGTCCCAGAACAGCCCCGGCTCCCTGCCACTCACCGCTGACTAGCAGCCTGGATGTCTAAGATGTTGGAAAAGAGATGGTGATGCTCTGTCGCCGTCATGGTATTACGAAGCTCTTTGCTGGCCCTGAAGTGCCGTACCAGGATGTTCAGGCTATGCAGGTAGGAATACTCGGATGTGATGATTTCAAATATGGCCTGTCAACACAACGGTCTGTTACAGGGCTGTCGCAGAGAGGGCCTCTGATCATCCTAACATCTCCAGTAACTGCTTCCCCAGATTGGAGACAAATGCCAAGCAGGAGACACCCTGTACAGGATGCCAGTCTGCTTCAGGGCACACAGACACTTAAGAAAATGTAGAGAACGTAGTTTATCCCATTGCATGCGTTTAGAACGGGAGAAGAGTCCTGTGTATGAGTGGGACATGCAAAATCCACACACAAAGAAACCAAACTCGCATTCCCAGTGTGTGGGGTGGCAGTGCAAAGCAGTTTTGGTCATTTTTTTTAACCATTATTACAGTTTATCAAAAAGAGCGAATGCTCCCCCCACTCACCTCCTGCCGTTTCCGCTCTGCTGCCGTTATATTCTGAAGAATACCAGTTTCTTTCACCTAAAACACAAATATTCTCTTTTTAACACCAGTTTGGATTTCACCTCTTAGGACAGAACGGCCAGGCCACAGGAAATATCGCCTCTTTCCGTCGGCCAACCATCTTCCCTTCAGCCTCTTTTGTGCCCTCAATAGGACTCTGCTGCACCCCAGTGCCCTTTGGTAGTAACAGTCCCCACAGCCATGTGCACTGAGTAACCTGACAGATTACCCAACTAATGTGAATCAGCTCAGCTTCTCGGTACCTGAGAACAGGTTTGCCCTGTTTCTGCTGCCTTTTCAGGGAGCTCAGTTTTCAGATTCCCATCTCACCTGCTAGGCCCCTCAATTACCCAGGCTGCCTGCTGGTGGCACTGGGGTAGCATGCATCTCGGGGGCCTGTGTCGGGGGGCAGCCGACAGTCTGATACACGTCAGCCACACGCGACATGGAGAGGAAGCGTAGCGTATACAAGAAGGCGACAAAAGACATGGGCGATACGCCACTGCGCCAGCTCACCCAATAGTGAAAAGGAAGTCCTCCGTGTTACAGTCTGTCAAAGCCTATCCACCCAATTCCAGTATGACTCACAAAATGTCAAAGTAAAGGAATTGCGTGACCTACTATATAACTGCAAAGACCTTTCTATAAAGAGGAATTTCCAATCCCTTCAATCCCATTAGGCACTGGCAGGTAGGCGTACTGACTGGAGGGAAGGGGAAAACCAGCACAAGCCGCAGATTTAACACCATTTCTCCGACTAATTTTTTTCTCCACAGAATTTTTCACAAGAATAAAGGATATTTCTTATTCTTTTTGCCAGTCTATGCCTTATTTCTTTCAAAGACCGCACTGAAATTATCCAAACGCAATGATTTTTCAACAATATTCAGCTAAAATGTTGGTCAGATTCACCTTCAATTTTCTTATAGAAACTTGCAAAAAAATCCACTAAACTAGGTACCAAAATAAAACTAGATTTTTAGCAAAACCCATGTGGAAATGAAAGTGAGGTCCCTGCTCATCAGACGCAGGGCACCACAACAGCCATGTCTCAAAAACAAATACTAATCACATTAATTTTTGCATCTTGATTTGGTATGAAAATTAAAATTGTGTCTTATTAAATGTAACCTGGGCCTATTTTCAATGTTTACCTGCCTCTTCTCATATTATACAGACTGAAGTACGACCTCCAAGGAACAACAACAAATGCCTTCTGGGATTTTAACCAGAACCATGTTCTGAAGAGTAATTTGACTCAGGGTATGGCACCAAGAAAAATTCTCCAGAGATGATGGAGAAGTTGGTTCTGTGCAGAACAAAGGTCATTAACTGCATCTAGCTGGCCACAGCCTAGCCAAGTCAATATAGGTATATTATTCATCTTGCCATTTGACAAATGTAGCAGGCCCTTTTATTACGGAGATGATTTAACAAACATTAATGCCACTATGGTGTTTTTCCACTGCCACAAAGAACCAAGCCGGAGCCAAGCCATACCACATACCCGGGTCGTACCCGCAGCGACACAGTCCTGCTAGCTAGCTGGACTGAAAGTGTGACCAAACTGAGCTGATTGCATCACCACCATCTGATTGGTCAAATTGCATTTCGCAGTGGAAAGGCAGAGCAAACTAACTAGTTTCTCTTTGCGGTACGACTCGAGTACAACTTAGTCAATAGATACAGGAAGAACATGACCAAAGAGGACAGAAGTGTATACAGCTGGGTATCAGTGCTGTGCTGCTGCTGCCTGGACTCGGTGTGGAGCCTTGGGGGACACCATGCCAATCACTGACTCACCTGTGGGAGTTGGCTCCAGGTAATATGGGCGGGCCTGTAGCTCTGGACCACGATACTACGGTCTGGTTCTGGTGGCTCAGTCTGTGCATCATCAAGCAGCTCGTCATCAGCACTCTGATTGTTGGAGCTTAGGCCTCGTTCTCGGATCTCTTGGTACAACCGAGGTTCTGCATGCATGGGCAACACAACACCCGAAAGGAGGCAGTCTACTTTCAGTTTCCTCAGTTTAAGGGTCTTGTGTGAAGCATCACAACCAAATTAAGTCTGCTGCATAGAGCACAATAGTTGCATGAAATATTTTTTATGAAGAACATGAAATCGTAAATTGAACAATTATTGTGACAGAGTGTGTGTCCCTTGATCAACTTTTTAATGAAGGCCAAAAATGAACTAAATAGCCAATTAGAACAGAATAAATGAAATTGAAATTCATAGAATGAACTTTGGGAACACACACACTTTTGCAGGGTCTACATTCTGATTCCCATAAACATGACTCCTAATACTTAGCTGCAATAAAACTTAAATCATTAAAATACAAAGGGAGGAGAGAGATCATTTGTTTTCTGATCATTTATCTTCAGGTTTTATTAGAGCCACAGCAAAACTTATACACTCACCATCTTTGAAGGAACTCCTGTTTTTCTGGTTCCGTTTCCATCCGATGGTCCTCTGCAGCACACAGGAGCAAAAGAGGGTTAGCAGAAGTGGAGCGACTTGGGATGGTAGCATCCCATGAGAAAGAGCTCCTCTCCAAATGCCAAAAAGCAGGATCTCCACTCGACCCCTCAGTGCTGGCAAATCACCTCACACATCCAGCAGAAGCTGCACTGTGGCCGGAGAGGAATCTGTCTGCTATGAAGCTGTGGAATGGTCTATGGGTTCACATATGATGGTTTGACTTTACGACGGCGCAATAGTGATGCATAGTCAACAGGCCGCTTTGAATTCTGGTCCGTTCCTGGACTAGCAATATGCAGTCTCTGCACTGACAATGAGCATAAACATCTCATACACCGATTAACAATGTATCCTTTGGTGTTTTTTTTTCTATGTTTAACCAAATAAACTTGTATTCAATTACTTACTTTTCAATAACTGGCAATTAGTCAGCTATAGTACTTATTTATTTGTTAAGTGACAATACAGTATTCAATTACTTATAGTAAGTCAAATATGAATTTGATACGATATTTTCCACTTACGATGGGTTCATCAGAACGTAACCCTATTGTAAATCGAGCAGCACCTATAAATAAGTGACTATCTTACCAGTGCTACCAGTACAAAACATGTGACAATTACATATTCCAGCACAGATCTTGTTGGGAAGTACTTTGTACTGGATCTTGTTGGGAAGTACTTTGTATTGCTCACAGTTTAAATATTCTCATGGGTCCAACAGCAGCTCCCACCTGGAAAGATCTCCTCTGGAGGAGAGGCACTACTTGCCTTGCTGCGATGCGGCCTACGGCGTGGTGGCTCCTCGCTGCCGGGGTTGAGGGCCAGGGCATCCAGGTCAGCGGGCGTCTGTGCACCGGTAACGAAGTCCACGGCGGCCCGGTACGATTTGTTTCTGCGGTTCCGGTTCAGCGAGCCGCCATCGCCCTCGCTGTCGTAGTCCTCCCAGGACAGCGGCAGGCCAGGGGCTGACACGCGCTTGTCCTTCCGCCCCCCGAGTTGAACAGGGAGGGTGACCACGGTAGTGTGGTGGCGAACTTTGGGGCGACTGGACACTGCCAGACTTCGCGGGATGAGTTGCTGCGTCCCCAGCTTCTGGGCCGCCTTGCTCTGGGTACTGAGCACCACTCCCCTCCGGCCCAGCTCATCTCGGGCATCTGCCGTTTGGGGAAGATCCTCCAGAGGGCCTGCGGGGTTCGAGTGACCATCCAACTGCAAAGCAGAGACCTGCTGCTCCAGCAGTACGGACCTCTGCTCCCCCATCGGCTCGATGCGAGCCCTGTCCAGCCGTCTGTCCGACATGTGCCTCTGAAATGACCTGTCCCAACGTGGCCTTTAGCGCAGAGAGACCACCGGGTTCTACCAGCGCATCACCAAACCCTCAAGGTGGGGTGAAGGGCTTGTGTCTGGAGAGAAAAGGCACGAAAAGGGTTAAAATCCATTTTGTGCTTATCTGCAGGCCAGGGCTAACCTAGGAATCCCTGGAGTGAACTTTGCGTCTGTAGCCTTAAACATTAAAAGAAAAGCAGAAACAATATCCCGATCGCCAGTCCTCAAAAAAAAAAAAAAAAAGAGAACAGCTGACGTCCAAGATATATAAAGTATCAAAGAAGGGAACAGTATTCGCACGTCGCACGTAGGTGAGGAGCGCTTCTCGCAAAGTGCACGGACACGTCCCCATCGGCAGCCCTTCCATACTGACACCCCGACACCCAGCACAAAGCAGAGACGAGGACACCCCCGGAATCCTCGATATATCATTAAAAAAAAGCTTTGTTACATCTGAGACCCCAGACCACTGGTAAACAGATTAAAAACCTTAGTTATATGTTAACAGAATTATCGCAAGTGGCACGGTGTCTGTCTACGTACGCAGCTCACCTAAGGAATACAAGCATAAAGGGAATAAATCACCCGCGTCACCTGGAATTCATGTAAAGAGAGACTCCGAGCGGAACATTACGCGTTCCGGAGCCCCAAGTGGCGCTAGGAGCCGCTCGCCCACCTTCCAGGGGGAAACGAGACCCTGTGCGCCATAAGGCGAGGCGCTGGGAGCGGGCAGCTGGGGGGAAAGCGCAGCCTGGGGAAAGCGGGGACCGGACACCATGCAGCCGCCCGGGCTGCCGGGAGAGCCGGGCAGGGGCCGGGCAGGGGCGCTCCGGCTGCGCGCATTCCGGGGAAGGCGGCTCCGCGAAGGCAGCCTGCAAACAGCGAGGAAAGCCGGCGCGGTCTGCCGATTACCTGCTTCGGGCAGCGGGGGGGACGCTTCGATGAGCAAGCCGGCTTGGTGGGAAGGAAAGCACAATCAACAGCGAGAATGAAAGCGGAGGGATTCCCGGGCTCCGGGTCGCGGACGTGCCCTCCCAGTTCCCGGCTCCCCTCCCACCAGTCCGCCCAGGCGGCCGGTCCCTGACCCGGCGGGCGCAGGTGTGCGGCTCACCTCTGCCGTACCCCCCCGGGGGATCTCATCACCAGCAGCCGAAAACGCTGCCTTTTAAATCGATTGCAATAATCTGCAATGTAGCGCTTCTTGCATGCTTACCTTTAATTGTCCGGAGGCAGAAAGACGATCGCGTGAGGTGCCCGAAACGGCAGCATTTCCATGACATTTGGCAGGAGCGACGCGCCGCCTGCTGCCTAAACCCGGGCGTCAGCGAAACGGGTTTTCGCATGGAAACGAGCAAACACACGCGCGCACACACACACACAGTGTAATCCTGTCATTATGGGGACACTCCATTCATTCCTATGGGCATAACTCTGATCCCAGCTATGACACCCTTAACCCCTACCAAGCCCTAACCTTAACCATAAGTAACCAAACAAAACTTTTTGGCATTTTTAGTTTTTTGATTGCAGACACAGATTTTTTATAAAATTGAGGTTATCTTCTTTGGGACCGAAAAAATGTCCCCACAAGGCAAATAGTAGCAGGTTTTTATCACATTGTGGGGACATTGGGTCCCCACACTGTAAGAATTACAAAGCCACACACAGAGGAGCTGTCGTCGGTGATTCACAAGGCGTTTAATTCACAGTTACAGGTCAAGTGTATATATTACTTACTTATAAACATAAACATATGGGAGGTGCATACAAAAGCTTGGACACAGTGATGGTAACAAAGCATTAGGGGGGAGAAAAACATCGGCACATTGTGTGACTCACTGGTCTGGCTACAAGGAACTACTCACACCCTGCTGCAGAAACTTAGGGGATGCTGGCCCCTAGTGTCAATGACACAGTGGTCACCGTGGATTTACTCTAGGTTGGTGGCACCTGATTAACATATTTTGAATTTTGAGCAAGATATAGTTGTTTCTCAACCGTGGACCCATGAATCATGCATAAGGAACTCCATATTTGCCCTTCTCCTGTTATTCATTTTTCGTACATTACTTAATAATGCTCTGCCGTCAGATTGCAAGATATAAATTTATGCCAAGGCTTCTCAGTACTGGAATTTGTTTCCTGTCTTGAGAATTGGTACTCTTGCAGCAGATATATGAGCTTTATGTGCAAAACCAGTACAGTTAGGCTACTCATTTCACATACTGTATATGCACACTAACTCAGACCACACATGAACATCCACATAAACACAATGCTCTTGGTTGAAGTTCATCACTAATTAAAAACCTCAGCGGAGTTCAAAACAGAGAAACCCAAAACGTTTAGCCTAGTTCTAGAGTTAACATCACAAAGGACACGTATCTTCAAACTCTCCACCTATCATTGCATGCACAACTACAATTTAAGCCTTGAATTACAATGAGGAACGCTAAGAAATTCACAGAGGCCTAATGAAGTCATAATAATGCTGCTTCGTCGTGGATATTTTCTCACCCCAGATAGGCTGGACCACATTAAAATGTAAGACACTTGAAGAGACTTGAAAATCAAACCCTGATGTTCTCCTGACCATTCGGATGGAGTACAGTGATGTAAGAACCTGTAACAATGATGCAAAAAGGAAACAGAATCCAGATTTCCTCCTATAAACTGTTAGATCATACAGCCTTGGGTTCGAGACTCTCTCCCCAAAATGTTTTTACTGGTGATGTCCTGAATCTGGTTCTGATCATGCCAACCACCTTTCCCACAAGGCACATGGGCCTTCATCAGGGTAAACCTGGGTGGGCAGGGCAGAGGTGGATAATACTGAAGATGCCAGTAATGCTAAGACGGTTGTTCAGTGTGTCCAGGGGGCGTCGTTTGAATGTGGGCGTCTCTGACACTGTTCCCGAGCAAGGCCGCCACAGAGGGATGCGCACTCGACAGGGACAGTGACACTACTGCTTTGCTGGGTCTCTCTTCTTCAGGATAATTTGCCGTTGCCATGGCACCAGCTTGGTCTCGTGGCAGCCCAAGGCGCGGAGCCTCTGCAGCGCTGCCTTTTCCTCGCACTCCTTCCTCGCCCTCACTCGGTCCTCCTCCTTCCTGTGCGCCATGACAGGACGGCACGTTTGTTTCACAACTGACCACCAGATGGCAACATTGTCACAAATGTTTCAGTTTCTTGAACAAGGGGGGTTTCTTGTTTAAGGACAATAACAGTAGATTTTGATGGCAACACTTGCTTATTTAATAATATTCTTAAAATACAGGGTGGTCCACAAAGAATTTCTTATCGCTTTAGCTCCCTGCCCAACCCAAAAATGGTAAAGACAAAAAGAAAAAAGGTATTTTTAGAAAATGACAGTGCAGAGCAGCATGAACTCTGTTTTTCCAAAGCATTCCAAATATTTGCTGTGATAGCAGGGAACAGGCCTTCAAGCACCACTGGCCTCCACTTACTTGTCATTGCTGAGCTTCTTCTTCAGGATGTCCCGCCTCCAAGCTGGCATGTTGGCCAATCGCACCCGCTCGTCTTCATCCTGCCAATCAGGGAGACGTTAAACACTCTCCATGAAAAACTGCAGGTGTGGAAATATGACTGATGTTCTGTAAACATAACACTCACAGATAACTAGGACACAGCTTTTGTGTACCATACACACATCAAACTATAAAAAAAAGACATCTCACATTCAGCAAATTCATCTACCTGGTCAGTCCATCAAGTGTTACGGAGTTAACGGTAATGATCAGAGTTTCCTGATACCAATTAAAACATATTTAATGAATGTGAATGAGTAACAAAAATAGGGTGTTAGTTCCTACTCCTTCTACATCCTTTCATGTACAAATATGATTTGGGTCTAAAGCGAACGTTTCAGGGTCAGTCCACACAAGGCATGAAAATGTGCCTTTATCTGGCCATATTTACCGGGACTTATACAGTAGGGGCCATCGGGAGTATATACACACCCCCTCACAACCTGGCCATCTCAAGATAATCATAAGCATATTATTTATTAGAAGCCCAGAAAAGCCACATGGACTGATAACTCATTAAAGTGTATTGATGCCAATAACCAGACATGTGAATTTGCTCACCACAGGGGCCAAATTATAAAGATGTACTGCAAAAAGCTGACCACAGAACTCCTGCCACCTCACCTGTGTGTGTCTGTGTACTGCAGCTGTGGTTTTCAGCCCCCCCCCAGCGACCCCTTTACTAAGGGCTATTTCAGTTTTATTTTTCAGGAGTCAAATAGCATGGAATGTTCCAACTTCATGACTGAATGAAACCTGTCACTAGTGGGCAACGTACCAGCAAAAATGGTGCTAAACATGACTTGCAAAATATATATATATATATATATATATATATATACACACACACACACACATGGTAATTAGAGACTCACCATGGATGGACCTTACAGGACCTACTCATCTTTCCATCCTATCAAATTTCACACATGGAGTCTTTTCATCGCCAGCAGCCCAGCGCCCACAGTAACCCAATATAGGGCTTTCAGTTTTAATGCTCCCCCATTTAGTTCACCACCAGCTCTGGTGGATTTGAAAAACCAGCTGAAGAAAAAGACAGTACACCTGACCAAAACAGCTTATTTATGGACGGGCAGAGGAAGTGACAAGTGAAGCTTGATGTTTTGAAGCGGCAGAGGCTCTGTGGGTAAGTAGGAAGCCGTCGCTATAGTTACAGCAGCAAGAACCCTCCTGGCAATGAGAATGACTTACCAAATGGCGTAGCTATGGCATGACATAACCTATAGTATTGAGTGGTGGTTAGCATAGCGAGAGAGGATCTCAAGAGGGTTATGCCCAACAGTGTAGGGGAGTTTGATATTGGGGGAGGAGGGGGCCACAACATAATGAATGAGTCCAAATTAAATATGCCTCCCCCAGTTCCTACTCCTCCAGTTACACCCCAGGAATGGACACCACAATTTTGCCAAGTTCGATGTGTCCCTGGATTAACAAGAGAGGGGCCTGCCTTTCACTTCTTTAACCAATCACAGTCTATTTCGTGTGACATCACTCCATTGGTTGATTTTTTTTCTCATTTTCAAACTCAAGGCTTCCATCCTTCCAGCTAGCAGCAGTGAGTACCTTAGTGGGCTAAGTTTCTGGGCTTGCGATCGGAAGGTTGCTGATTCAAGCCTTGTTACTATCGGTGTTATAAAGACGCACCCTTACATTGCTCTCTACAGCCTTTGCAGATAAGCATATTCTTATATTTTGTCTGTTTATCTAAGACGTGTCCCTTAACGAAAGGCAGACACAACAACACTGGTACTTCAGAAATCTGTGCACCTTGCCACTTAACAAAAAACACTGGTTTTAATTAATGCAACAAGGTCATACAATGAAGATGTCGATTGGTTAAAGACATGAAATGCAAACCCCTTCCTTGGTGACCCAGGGACACATTGAATTCAGCAAAATTAGGATATGCCCTCAGGAACAGAGGAGAACCAGGTTAGGTATTCCTCTCAGTGGGGTTAAGTCATAGGCAGTCTCTCAGCCTTACAAATCGCTCAGTCTGCACATTGGGTCCATAAGGAAAGGAGGGGCAGCTCTCAGCCTTACACATCGCTCAGTCTGCACATTGGGTCCATAAGGAAAGGAGGGGCAGCTCTCAGCCTTACACATCGCTCAGTCTGCACAT
>JAODKM010000118.1:22910912-22923411 GCA_026780845.1 Petrocephalus sullivani
GCTGAGGCCCAGTCCCTCTGACGCTGCTAGCTAGGGCTGAGGCGCCGTCCCTCTGACGCCGCTAGCTAGGGCTGAGGCCCAGTCCCTCTGACGCTGCTAGCTAGGGCTGAGGCGCCGTCCCTCTGACGCCGCTAGCTAGGGCTGAGGTCCCGTCCCTCTGACGCCGCTAGCTGGGGCTGAGGCCCAGTCCCTCTGACGCCGCTAGCTGGGGCTGAGGCCCAGTCCCTCTGACGCCGATAGCTGGGGCTGAGGCCCAGTCCCTCTGACGCCGGTAGCTGGTTTTGATAAATATACATTTATAATGCTTTATGAATGCATTATTATTTGTCATGAATGTGTTTATACATTACTTCAAATGGCTATGTGTTACCATTTTTTCATTGTCTCAGGGGGTCTAAGGGGTAGGTGGCTACCCCTCAGAAGGCAGGGCAGTGCTGTGAGCCCAGCTCATACAGCATCTACCTCCCACTGCCATCAGTGACGCCCTAATAAAAACAAGCATTCAGCCCTCCCTTGGGAAAAGGGCCTGATTTCTCAGCTGCTGTCACCTTATCTTAGGACTAAATGTCCCTCTGGCTATTTATTAAAGGTTTAATTAACCATGAAACCCTGTTGATAAAACATCAGTTAAAACTGAAACGAATATCTTTGCCTGTTCTGGGACACTCTGGCGGACTGGAGCGTTAAGGAGATCTAGACATATGTATGCTAGCTTGCAGGCAGCAGTGACTGGAACGCTGATCCTGATCAGATATACAACCATAAACCCTACAAATGATTGATTCCTTAGAGTAACGAGGCGTTTCTGACAGCGCAAACTCACCTCTCTCATAACGCTCTCACTCTCCACGTGACGCAGGTTTTTCTTCACCGTTACGTAGATTTCAGCGGGGGGCTGACCGCCGGTAGCTTCGGGGACGGGGTTAAGGGGAACGGGGGGTGGTGGGGGGGGGTATGCTGGTGGTGGGGGGGTGACAGGGCTGGGCACGGACCCATAGGCCCCGCTCTTCTGCGCCCCCGCGTCCGGATTCGGCGCGTCCATGCCGGTCTGCGCGTCTGAGACGGCCGAATCTGGGAAACCTTTTTCCAGCAGACGAAGGGGTCAGTTCACAAATGGGTCTCCTGCTCCTCACAGTGACATGAAGGTGACTTCCCTTTAACCCAGCGGCTTTCCCAATCATTCAATGCAAATGGCGCAGGGATTAAGTATACACACTACACACATTCAAGGTCAAAGGTCAAACATTTAGCAGAATTACAGGCTATAGGTGCTCGGTGTCATTTGACGTGTCACCAGAAGATGGCAGCACTAGTGTGTACGGCAAACCTGACCTTGATCCCTTCATCACCATTGGGAAAACTAAGCTGAACTTTATCCCAGGACTCAGTCCGCATTATTCTGCCCACAAATACAGGCACATGGTACATTAGCTGCCCAACAATGCTAATATTTTGTTTCCCGTCGTGTCTTCTCACAGTAACAAAGAGTAATTCAGCTTAGGATAGATACAGCCACCACATACACACAGTCTTCGCTTTATTCCCTCCGAATCTGACCCACTTTGGATCAGACGGGGGCCGGGGCCCAGCTTAGTTCCAGTCTAATGGAGTTCTGAGCCTGTCCGACCCAGAGTGTCAGTCTGTCCACACGGAGCCGGCTCTAATTATGAGCGGCCTGGTAGCCACACAGCAGCCATAACTTTAAATTGGCATTTTCTGTGAACACCCCAGAACTTTAATTTCCAAACTCTGCGCTTCAGCTCTGGTTGTCCCCCAAACCAGGAAACTCTACCCCTTAATAGGAGTTTCACAGTCAAGTCGACTTTACTGCCCTTTACTGCTCTACTGACACTTTAAGCTTTGATGTCTGCTAGCCACTGATCCTGTGATCATAACAGCATACCTCAAAAAATACCATTTACATAGATGGCTGGGGAAAATTTATAGAAGTAGTGGAGCAAAAATTAAACTGATGGAATTATTTTTGTACCTCAGTTACATTTGATGCATTAATGAATGTCTTTTCACTTGTGTCTCCATATTTCAGCCTCAGAAAATTCAATAGAAATTGATATACTTTTGTCTAATTTTGTCTAATATTGCAAGTGCTGGAAAAATGTAACGTCGTTTTTTATTCTGTGTAAAATGAAAGCTCAAGATTTAACAATGAAATATAAACATGTCATGAGTCATATAAGTAAAAGACCCATTTTGATTGCATCAAATCCCTGCTAACTAACAAATAATTAACGCTGTGTTTATCCTGCATCGCTTTGGCATGACGGTGCTGCTTCGTATGAAGTTGCACACGGTTCCTGTTGTGTGGTGGGAATGTTACGCACCAAAGCAGCCAAGAGCTACAAGTCAGTACAGCCCAGGAACATGGAACCAGGAACTTGGTTTCTGAACTTCAGTGAGGAAGCACCTTACAAAAAATCTTAAGTCATGCAACCCCTACTTCTTAATAAGCTTAAAACACAAAACCATCCAAAAATGTTTGGTTTTGTTAAAGTGGGGTTGGGGTTTATTGTAATGAAAGCAGGATCTCAGCAAATCCCTGACCACGCATGTGTGTCATGAGAATGAGCGGGTTTTGATTACGACATTGTGGAGACAGAGACTTGTTACTTATTAGCTTGTGGGGACATTCTTCAGGACCCTACAATACGAACCTCAATTTTATAAAAATCTGTGAATCCAATTTGAAAACAAAAATAGCCAAGTCTTGTATTTTGTTTGGTTACGTATGGTTAAGATTAGGATTGGGTTAGGGTTAAGGTAATCATAGTCAGGATTAGGGTCATGCCCATAGAAATGAATGGAATGAACTGAGCGTGTGCGTGCATGTCACTGACCATCAGGGCGGCTCGTTGGCTGCACCCCGATCCTCTTCTCCCCACTGCCGGATTGGCTGGAGGTGCAGGAGTCGTAGTTTGACAGAGTGCTCGTGGGAGAGCCCACCTGAAAGCGGACTGGCTGGGTGGAGGAGGAGGACGTGGCGATGGGGGAGGACAGGCCCGAGTCCGACTGCTTGCTCTCCAGGTCGGCGGACGGGTCCCTGGAGAGCACGCGGTGCTCCACGCTCTGTGTGGACACACGGGTGCGCACGCAGCCTCAGCCAGGGGCCCCAAATAGAGCCCCCACCCGGGTCCGACTCGGGGGAGCACCTGGCATTTCCCCTCTCTCTGGTTTATCTTAACACCTTCGCATTACATTGTAGGTTTGAGGCTCATGGCACTGTAGTAGTTCACAGCTACGACTCACCAAAAATCTCCCACGGTAACCCCAATGGGGTTCCACACCCCCCCATAGGACAGCAATGCTGACCAAATGTAGAGTAGTACTGATTCTTCTTTCACCACATAATCATCTTAATGTCTGGCTCACATGTTACCTGATTCAACCAGAAGCAGATGCCCATTCATCAGAGACCTTCCTCCTGCCTGCCGCCGTCACATGTAATCCATATACAATGTGCAATAAAATGTAGCATGTTATCAAATCACACATCACTCAGCACAGTACCATGTAAGATACTGTACGCATCTCCACCTCTGAGAATCGGGTGGGCTCGGGTACGAGGCCCACCCTCCAAAGCACATTCCCGAGAGCCCACATCTGCACGATTATCGGGAGAGAGCCACCCCCCAGAGATTGGCCTCCATTCCACCTGGATGGTTAGCAAAGGCCACCTCTACCGGCCCAGCTGCCCTTTCACTGAGGACTGGGGGGGGGGGGGTTAGAATGGACATATTTTAGAGGTTAAGCCAAGTGCAGGAAGTTATTTCAGTGGGTCTGCCTCTCAGCTACAGCTCAGGATTAGAAAAGCAAGTCTTTAAAGCTAAGGAAATGTAAGGAAATAGTAAAGACACAAAAATATATTGTATTGGAATTAGCATTTAGCTGTTATTTAGGACATAGTGTTAATGTTGGGTAGGAAAAACTCTGATATCAGTGGTTATGCATAGTGTCACTCGAGGGTTTAAGGATGGTTTAATTCCCAGGAGACCCTATCGTTGTACCTTCAAGCAATGTATTTAACATTCAGTTTTTAAAAGTGAAATGACTCAGCTACATAAATAGGCGAAAGCTTTGAATATGAGCTCAGAGCGAAGCAAAATAAACACACAGCTGACTTATTTGGAGGGGTCAATTTTCAGTGCAATGCAAAGTACAATCATTTACCCTAGATCCCACTGACATGGAGACTAGTGTCCTCATGCCAAATGTGCTCCGGTTGTAACTTAATTGTTCCTAACTGAAAGTAGACGTTTCTATCTAGAGGCTATGTGATAGCCAGACACTAAGGAAACAAACAACACAAGTGTAGGCATCATCTTCCGTGCATCCACTAGGTGTTACTTCATGCTGTCCAACTGACACCATTTACCCCTCAAAGCCCAATTAGTCTAATTAAATCTAAGCGGCTTTCTCCAATACACTGTGAATGCCATTTACTCTGAATGCACTGTTGCTCTTCTGAGTATCCTTCGAAAACTGTTCATAAAGTCTCCAAAAGCCCTGACTTCAAAATACTAACCACAAAGAAGAGAGAATAATCACCCTAGTATCACCAGAGTACAACCACAAAATACTTCTTGCTTTTGCCACAGTACATTCACACAGTATTTCTACTTATTATTACAATACAGTCAAAGATTATTGCTGAGTATTACCACTGTACAACCACAAAGTATTGTTGAGTATTACACAGTAAAACTACAAAGCGTTTACAATAATTACCATAATCGAACCACAAAGCACAGCTGAGCACCACCCTACTAAAACCATAAAGTACTGCCTAGCATCACCTTCATACATCCACAAAGTATTTCTGGGTATTATTACTATACAACCACATAATATTGCAGAGTATTACAACAGTACTACTACAAAAATTATTACTTTGTATTACTACAGTGCAACCACAAAAACAATCTGAGTATTTCTACCAGACAATCCCAAAGTATTGCTCAGTATTATCACAGCACTTACACAAAGTATCACCGAGTATGGCCACCTCAATGCACATGACTACAGGATCAGCACAAGGCAGGGCAGAGCATTACCCCAGCAGCCTAACCACCACGGCTCTGATTCTGCTGAACTGTGCAGCTGTAGCAGACGGACTCAGGCAGAGGCCAAGAGCAGAAAGCAGAAAGGGACAGGTAGCGGGCGGGGGGGGCAGGCCGAGACCTCAGGGGATGCAGGCAGCTCCCTTACCATGTTCTCCACAGTGCACAGGTATTTGGCGCAGTCCTTGTGCCCGTTGTACTCGGCCAGTTCTGCAGCGGTGAAGCCGTCCCGGTCTCGCGTGCCCAGGTGCACTCCATTCACCACCAGAATCTGACAGCACTGGCAGCAACAGGTAAAGGGGACACGAGAAACACAACAGTGTATTTCAGCTTAGAAACAGCTTCAGTCAGTAAATAGCTACCCATTTGTTCACCTGGATTTCACCACTTTGTTGTAAGAAGAAAAATATTAAGTGAGAATGAATATACTTCCTGCACAATTTTAGCTGAAGAAACAGGACTTGATGATGTACCATTCGCTTAACTTCTACACCACTTTGGGCAAATGCTTCTGCTAAAAATTAGCGTAAACGTCACGGCAGAGTTTGCCTCCCTTTGATGACAGTGAATGACCAAAGACACGGTCACTTAAACTGGGTCCTCGGATATTCTGGTCCCTAACAACCTTCATATCCAGGAATCCCGCACATTATTTACACTAAATCATGGCCATCGGGGAAAAAACATTAAAAAGCAAACTGGTGAAACCCAGCAGAGAGCGAGTACGGGGTGCAGGAAGTGGCTCCAAACACATTTATTACACATTTTAAACACAGGAGCCCCTAGATCCACCAAACAGAGAGCTTGACTGCATTTAGACCAGAAGCAAGGTGTACCCCAGAAATATTCCAGTCCTCTAGAGGCCTTTCTTTCCACTAGGTGGCTGAACAATCACATGAATGAAAAACAATCCCAATTCCAGAAAACTTATGTCTAAACCGGGCCCGGCTTCACAGGGGGGGCAGTTCATGTAATTAGAGGACTCACCTTAATGGCAAAAAGTTGAGGAAATTTGAAACTAGAGAATGGGTATGTTTCCTGAAGAATAAATATTCACTCCATTTATTGGACCATTAATGAAGTTTAGAAAGAGGATTATATTTCACAGCAATAAGGTTAATTTGGATTAATCAAGCCATCAGCAGCTCAGGCCCGTTCCTCCGAAGTCATGGTATTGGTCATATTGATAAAGCATTTCCAAGGGTGCGCAGCGGTGAGGCCACACAGAGGAGAGGCTCCTGGGGAAGCAGCGCCCACCTCCAGCTCGCCGGTCTCCGCGGCATCGTGCAGGGGAGTCCCACCCCAGCTGTCGCTGACGATCTCGGCGCCGTGCAACAGCAGCCAGCTCAGCACCTTGGCGTGGCCGCGGCTGGCCGCAAAGTGCATCGGCGTGGCTCCGTCGTTATCGCGCTCCGACAGGCCGCTCGGCGTGAAGCTCACCTGTGTCCACGAAGAAAGGTCAGGTGTCATACTCAGCAAAAGTCCTCACAATGGCATAAAAACCAGGAATTTTGAAAAGGGGGGGGGGCATTTTTTCGGTCCCCACAAGGGGAAACACAATTTCATATTAATCTGTGAATGCAATCAGAAAACTAAAAATGTATTGTATTTGGTTACTTGTGGATAAGGCTAGGGTTAGGGTTAAGGTTGTCATTACTGGGATTATGTGAATGTACAGTCCCTGAAAAAATATGAATACAAATGTGTGTGTATATGCTCCTTGTTTTGCTGTACTTGTGAGGACCTAACAAGTATAGCAAATCCAATGAGGACCCAACTCAAAACCTAAGGGTGCTGTGATTGGAATTAGGGATTTTCCCATAGAAATGAATGGACAATCCTCACTAATATAGGAATGTGTGTGTGTGTGTGTGTGTGTGTGCATGTAGCCACATTTCATGAGGCATTTTAGCTTAAGGGAAACGCACAGGTACAGGATGTGGGCCCTTCTAGAATTCACACCGACACGTTCCATGTCCTATGCGTGTCTGACATTTGCTCGCCTCCAGGCTGACCTACCAGCCAGACGATAACGGTGATGTGGCCCATCTGGGCAGCCGCGTGTAGCGGTGACATGCCGTCCTGCGCCCTGATCCGTGGCTCTGCCCCGCAGTTCTTGACCAGGTACTGCACGACCTCCAGGTGACCTTCCTGGCAGGCCAGGTAGAGGGGCGTGGTCCCGGTCTTCGTCTGGGCATTGACCACACTGATGATTCACAGGAATATGTACATTAGTTGTATTTTGATTGGTATTGGTATTCTTTACATTCACTTTGTGTTTAAACATATATTAAGAAAATAGCTGTATTTTTCCAGTACTTAAAATAGCTGACCATCTAAGCAGTCTTATTTAAATCATTCAGATAAATGATTAAAACACGTAATACAAGAATAAAAGGATTTGTTTCAGAAAGTTGCCCTGAAACTGCCCTATTCTAACAGGATTCCTAAGCATCCCTCATACCCGTATGGTGCATAAGGCTTATCGTAAAGCTGTCCCAGAATAACCCGAGCAGAGCTCACCTGACAAGCTGCCCTGGACCCCCCCTCCCCACTCCTTCAGTGAGTCAGGGGGCAGGCATACGCCCTCCATAATCCTGCCCACCACTAACATGATGACCGTCCTCCATTCCCATGCCCAATGCCCCCTTCCCACGCACGCCAGTATATGCTCATTTCAGGAAGTACCTCTGTGCACGAATGAGGGATGAGTTCATCTATTGTCCTGACAGAGGGGAGCGATTACACAAAAAACAAGCAGGTATTAAATATTTATAAACCGGGTTTCCATCAACAGGATGCCTTAATCATTTATGAGTGTAACGGAAAGGGGCTAAGCAGGCTGGGAAGAATAAGTATCTCAAAAAAATAAGGTGAGTGGGATAGAAAACACACACACACACACACACACACACACACCTGCTCACAATGACATTCGCCACACAGGTCAACTGCTGTGCATAACACATGCATTATTTTGAAGGCTCTGCATGAGTCCACACACCTGAGGTAACACACCCACAGATCCGTGCACCTATCTAAATAGGGACCATACATTCATTTTTATGGGAAAAACCCTAGTCCCAATCTCGACACCCTTAACCCCAACCCAGCCCTAACCTTAACCATAAGTAACCAACCCAAATACAAGACTTTTAGGTTTTTATTGCATTCACAGATTTTTACAAAATTGAGGTTATGCAAATAGGGACCTGAAAAAATGTCCCCAAAAGTAAGGACGTTTCAGGTTTTACCACACTTTGGGGACACTTTGGTCCAAAATGTGATCTATGCAAATCCACACAGACAGACAGACAGACACGCTCATGTGAACAAGAGCCAAGATACAAGACAGAAAGACACCCTCCTTGCTGCCAGCAGGCCCTGCTCTCATCTGCAGTACCCACAGACTCCTGGATTTCTCCCAAACATCTTGATGCAATTAGACAAAGTCACACACTTAGAAACAGACACAGCTCTGGGTATCCATCTGTTATCTGTGCTGTCTGGTGGTTTCATTATCATCTGTTTCCATGAGAAATACAGGGTTATTAATGGCCTCTTATTATCCTAATCATTTAGTCATTAAGCACGTTGGCCAGAGTGACCGCTTGTCGAACTAAGGCTGATTAAGATCTCAAAGGCCTTTCCGGTTTAAATAATTAAAATGTTAAATCAAAAGGTTTAGCTCCGGGACGTAAGCAAAGTGGGTCAGAGTGCAGGAATGCCTGTAAAAAAGAGGCTAACAGACGAACACTTAAAAGGCCCCAGAAGCCTGAACTCTGCACCTCAGAGTCTAGCTTCGAGCGATCCGGAAACTTCCGCTCTGTATAGTGGGGCTGAGTGCAGCCATACTGTTACATATCAAACCTGTAAGCACTTTAAAGGTCAGGTTCAGGGTCACCAGAAAACGGTCCTGCCTGATGGGCTGTGAGGACCGGAAGGTTCTAGAAAGCTGACACGTAGTCAGGGTGTTATTGCTGCGGGACGGCGCACACCAGCAAAGGCACAGTACCTGCTGCTGATGGACACTGACACTCCCAGTATCACCAGCTATGGACACCCAGCATGCCTTTAATCTTGGCAGCGGTTGAGCCCTAGGGACCTTTTAGGGCAGCGAGCTGGTTGTGTAACACGTCTCCTTGGAACACAATCTCATTCTGTTGCAACTTCGAACAAGAAGGTGTTTATTTTCTGCACATCTTAAGCTGGCAGCTTTCATTAGCTCTTAGTAAGTTCTTATCCCTACTGGCACGTTAGTCCTTTAGGTCGGTAAAGGCTTATCTGTTTACTGGACACTGGTAAGTCTTTGGGCTGGTTCAAATCCTATGGTCAGCAAAATGATCCCACTATTGGGCCTTTGAGCAAGGCTCTTAACACCAATTGCTCCAGGGACTGGCTGGCTCTACTTCCTGCTCCTACCAGTTTCATGAAGTGGCCTCCTGGGATGCTTTTCCTGGCTGTCCTGAAGGAGGTCCCACTCATTGGCCACTTTTCCTTCCCTCTCTGGTCAAACTCTTCCCAAACCATCTCTACTGTGTTTAGGTCAGGTGGCCCAGGTCATGTGATGCGACACTATCACTCTCCCTTGAAGGTGGCTTGGTGTGTCTCTTGAGTGGTACCGTCCGTGTGTTTGCATGTGTGTACAGGTGTATAGAAGCACCGAAGAAAGCATCACACTAACAGGGGAAAAAACAAAATACCCCCCTGAGGTCTCTCAGCCTCCCATGACACCGAGCTCTGAAATTGGACAGGGGTCAGCTGGGAATGTGCCCCCCCTAAGACACATCTCAGGGCTGTCGCTCCTGTTATCATCACCCACCCAGCATCTAATGTGAACAATGGCGACACCGTCCAGCCCGTGTCCTTGTTCCATGGGATCTGATTTCAGTCATTACTTTATGGCCAGTCAGCCATTGTGCGTTGCCTAGGAAACAGCCACAAACAATGGCAGGAAATGAATGGCCTTTCGCTATCGGGTGGTGCTTGACCCCGCCTCCCACCATGCTCCTCCCCCCACAATCGAGCGGTTCCGGGGGGGGTCAGTCAGTGGTATACCTATGGATGCATAAATGGCGTCACTCTCCAGATGCTCGGTGACCTTAAAGACAGTGTCGGCTGGCATGTCAGGCCTTTTCCAACCTTCATAATGAATAATTCAGCCAAAACTGAAAACAATCAAGTACTATTTAACACTTGGAACTATATGTTTCGGTGCATTAGACTTGATGAGTTATTCTCTGTATTTCACTGCTTCACACTGGCTGCACAGGGTCGGCTGAGTTTCCTACGCGTCGGGAGGTGGAGTGTTTCATTAAGACAGCAAGCGTGCAGCATGTCACTGTGATTTCACAGTGATGTTCTCGGGCGGGTCACCGGGTGACGCCATCTGCTCACATCAGCTGACCCTTACCCTAACTCCAGGATGTGGAACATGACATCTAACTGTAAAAAAAACTCTATTCCACATTAGCAAATGCATTTAAGTATTGTAGAAGCTATAATTAATTTTTTGGATTAAACATAATCATCGTCTGGCTTTCAAGCATTCCGCAGACTTTGGAGACTTTGTTTCCATAAAGACTGTATTATCAGAAACATTAATTGCTAACTTCTTCACATTAACTGTTCTTTCATAATGCCTTTATAATGCAACCATAGAACATTCTATGCACCTTCACAATGCATTCATCGAACATTCATAAGCAAAATGTAAGTATACTTTAACATCCTAGCATACCTTAACAGCTCTAATATACATTAATAAAAAGCATTATATGATAATATCTAGCATTATAATCGTATAATCATATAATGTTTGATATTAACGTATATGAAAGCTGTTAAGGTATGTTAGAATGATAAGGTATACTTTCTCACACATGCCATCTGTCACACATCATTACATTGTATGATGCTTACCTGGGCCTGTGTGCAGCATTGCATTCTGGGAGATATACATGGCGCTATGTGCCACATTGCATTATGGGACATATACCTAGATCTGTATGGAGCACTGCACTCTGGGAGATCTCCATGGACTTATGTGCAGCATTGAATTCTGGGAGATTTACCTAGGACTGTGTGCACATTCTGGTAGATCTACCTGGGGCTGAGCAAAGTGCTGCATGCTGGGAAATTTACCTGGGGCTGTGTTCCAGCAGAAGTCGCATTGAGGGCAGGTCTCCCTTGGCAGCTGCGTAGTGGACGGGCAGTGCCCCTGTGTCTGTGGGCACCTTGGGATCCGCTCTCCCTCCCCTCAGCAGCCATTGGGTGATCTCATGATGGCTGAAACGGGACGCCAGATGCAGGACTGTAGCCCCAGAACTGTCCCTGTCCTACCCACAGGAGACCGAGAGAGAGACAGGGCACATGGTGGAACAGAAGAACTACAGAAAGCAATGCATACTGTAGAGGGTTCAGGACAGGACAGACCTGGAGTCGTGTGAAACATGCAAGGTTACCTAAAGAAAGCATGAGTGAGCTGGAGGAAGACAACAGTAATTAATGAAAGCAGAGATGAAAAAGAAGAACACCAGAGCTTCTGCGAGTAAATGCTCAGGTTGCACTTTTACTCAGATCTGTTTGCGTGTGGACAAAGCCGAGAGAGAGTGACTAGAAGGGCATGAGCACGTGACCCCAAAGTAAGGGGACCCAGATCACAAAGCTGACGTCCAGCTTCATAAACTGCTCAAAAGAAAAATCCACGGCAATCAACTCAAGCCAAGCAAGAAGTTATACTCCTCAAAAACACCCCTCTCCTTTTCTAGGTAGGTCTCTGAGCCAACGGCGAATGATCACTGATCCATCTTTGAAAGGTGAAAATGATCTCTGCGCTGACGCCTGCTGATGTGACCAGCCCTGGGGAAGGACGGCCGAGGTACGCCGAGCGTGCCACTGAACCATACAGCTGAATTCGAAAATTTGGTTTTAATGTCATTACATGTTAAAAAAAAATGCCAGCTCCAGCGCCAACTGATAGCTGTGGCAACCAAGCAAACCCTGCGCGACTCAGTGGATATAACCTTAATCTGCTCTGACTTGTCATTCCTGTCGTCGGTTCGGTGCCGCTCACGTTCCGGTGCTTGGACTGTACCCCTGCTATGGCTACAGTTTGGCAGCATAACTCAGAGGGGCTCGGGTGTCACAGCGGCTGCCCATTTTGGCCGAGCGTCGCTGCCAGTGGGAAGGCGGTGTGACACACAGAGCCCAAGCCGCAAAGTGGCGCTCCTAATCCCCCCCATCAAGCTAAATATACGGTTCCTCCTTAATCCCCAGCGTAGAGCTTGCTTTCGGCTCTGCCAGCCCGCGGAACTGCTAAAAGGCAGGAGCCCGGGCACCGCCCCCCCCAGTCCACCGCGCCTGCGGCCCCTTGGGTAGGGGGGATGAATGGGGACTGCTGGGGCTTGTCCTCCAACCCGATC
>JAODKM010000118.1:22933946-22947465 GCA_026780845.1 Petrocephalus sullivani
GGGGGGCGGGGGCGGTGGGCCGGGGGGGGTTGGCGGGTGTGGTGGGCTGGGGGGGCGGGGGGGGGGGGGGCGGTGGTTGGGGGGGGGGGGGGGGGGGGGGGGGGGGTTCCTGCATGGTTGGCATGGTAACCAATCAGCCAGGATGGCTTGAACCGAGTGTAAAAATGCAAATTGTTCTTTGCCACACGATCTGCTGGAATCTCTCTCGCTCCATCACAGACCTCTTGTCGCTATTTATGACTAGAGACAAATATGCAAATGTTCCAACACGTTATTTTTCAAAATGACTTTCCAGAAGAAGAATGAGACCCATTTGCTTGCTAACAGTGGCTGCATTAGTATCATTGCTAGAACGGTCCTGCTCTTCTGTTTTACAGAATACAAATCTTTTAAAGTATACTGGTAGCAGGTGCATTGCATCCCATAATGATTTTTCAGTCTGTATTATCTATTGTCTGACATTTCCTCCATGAACATGGAGCCAGGGACCCATATTATCTACCCAGGGGGAGCAGACGTACCTCCCACCTACGGCACTAAGGAGCAATGTGGCGCGTTGACGTCGCCGTGACAACGCTGGAGCCTGGGGGGGGGGGACAGCGCCTTGAACACAAGTGCAAGGCGACTGTCTGCAGGATGCTATCTGACACCTCCACACTCTCAATTTGTGGGCCTCTCCTCCTGATTGGACGATGGGACCTCCTGTTGTGCATGGGAGAGGGGGTGTGCCTTCCTGAGCCTTTCTGCAGCGGCAAGGCAGGAAGGTCCATTATACTGTTCCTGTTAACTAATTTACACTGCGAGACTATAGCCGCCTTAGCTACTCTCTCTTTGGTAAATGGCCAACCTCTGTGCTCACCCATGTAAATAAATATGGCTTTGGAGTTATTGAAATATGGTAATCCGCTTTTTAATGAGCTAAACCATGGAAAGTATTCTGTATCCCAGCCTCTTATTCGAACTGTTAGGAAATATGAGTCCGGTAATATCTGTGCTCGGCTTTACATCCGTCTCCTTCCTCAGGTACAACTTCCCTGGAAGATAAACACCAAAGAAGATAAACAATGAAGTTAATTAACACTCGATAATTAACAGTTCCACATCCAGTCAACTAAAACCCTTTCAGGTTTGAAGAAATGCCCCAGGACCCATCTTTTTCATGAATACCTTAGTAGCATTCTTGGGAGAGAGGACCGGGTGTCAGCCAACTCATCAAGGTCTCCCCCACAGAAGCTGGAAGCCTCAGGTAAGACATCTTTACCCGAATTTCTCCAGGTAGGAGCATGTCCTGTAACTGCCATACAATGTATCTGTCAAGGCAAAACCTTAGATAATAATTGCTAACACCTGTAATGTACTGCCTTTCCGATGTCAGACCACAGAGGCGTCTATCTGTGACAGGACACCAAAGTGACAGGACATTGTTCTTTTGTCAAGAAGGAGAACATCTCTTGGGAAAATATCAGCAGTGTCTTTCACCAATAGATGAGGAGTTGGTCAATGTGTCACCCCTTCAGAACAAAGATGGAGAGACGGTCAACATGTCAACCTTTCAGGAACGAGGAAGAGGCAATACTGCCAGAAAGCAAATACCGAGGTCCTGGTAATAGCTGGTCATTTTTGAGGTTTTCAGGGGCCAATAAAAAGACGTTCCCCGTCTCACTGCACAAAGACCTTCAATGGCTAATGACCCTTTGACATTTGTCGAGGGTAATACATAACCAGCAGGTACCAGGGTAAAAAGAAAATATATAAAAAATGTCATAGAGTTACGTAAGCTGCAAGAATGTATCATCTCACATCTGGATTTCTGAACCGAAATATGTTAAGCAAACTGAACAAAACATATAATGTCAACACTTTCAGAAGGAACATAGGTGACCAATCACACTCTGAATTGAAAGGTGTCACATGCACAAGGTGACCAATAGGTTGGTAAGGCACTGCAGACATGTCAGGGCAAAAATATGCAATAGTAATCCTCAGAGTCGGACAGATGACCTGTAGCTCTAGACTAATTAGCAACAACAAGTCACTGGAAATATTAATGCTGCATTTCACAAACCCATGGTCGCGTTACAAGAAGATGGGGGGGAAACGAAATCAAGCAGTACAAGGAGAGAAATGCTCATTAATCGGGAAGGTCAGATTTAAAGTGGAAAGTGAAGAACAGTCACAGCAAAACTGAGGAAGAGAGTCTCAGAGCTTGGAGGCAGTGGTAGGAAATGGTCCCCCACCCATACTGAGAAGTCGGCTGTGAGGGATACGGAGCAGATCAGGGCTAGATGGCCAAAGGAAGGGGGGGGGACACCGTCATGGTCGCAATGCAGGAGGACATTAGGTGAGCTTTGTTACCCAGACATGTAATCTGTAAGAGAGTCAACATCCAGAATAGCCTTCTGTACGTGTCAGGTTAATTCTGTTTACAGATTAGCGCAATGACTTCATAAAAACATAAGTTTACAGGTTTATAAATGAGAGCAGGCCTTTCGGCCCATCACGCTCAATTGGGGAGAATTCAACTAATAGCTAAAATCTTTTCTAGCTCTGACGTAAAGGAACCAAAGGTTTTAGCTTGCACTGCAACGGGAAGACTATTCTATACTCCAACAACACGCTGTGTAAAGAACTGCTTTCTCACATCCAGTGTAAAATGTGCTCCCCCAAATTTTCACGTATGGCCATGAGGTCTGGATTGTAACTAATTCTGAAGTAACTATTGGTTGAACAGCATCCATACCTGTTAGAATCTTATATATGGACGTCTGGAGTGACACTTCTCATGTGGTGGAGGGACCTCCAAGCAGTGTTGGTTTATTGATTGAAGAGGGCGAGATGGAACGTTGGTCTTAAGGAGGCTCTTGATGGACACCATCAAGGACTTGAACTTGATGTGAGTGCCTATAAGGAGCCAATGAAGAGAGACAGGAAGGGATGTGACATGAGAGCATTTTGGCTGAATACCAGGCGTGCTGCTGCATTTTGAATCATCTGCAAGCAGTCTGACTGAACAAGCAGGGAAAGCCTCGCATAGAGAGTTGCAGAACTCTAGTCATGAGATAACAAGTGCCTGGACCAGAAGCTAAGCTGCATCCTCAGACAGAAAAGGCCTGATCTTCCCCATGTTATACAGGGGAAATTTACAAGATCAGGAGAGCACTGCGGTGCGCTCAGCAAAGGACAGCTGGTCATAACCCCAAGGCTCCTGGTGGATCCTGATGGAGACAGTGTGGATGATCCAAGCTGAACAATGGTGTCATGATGGATGGTAGGGCTGGCAGGGAAGACAAGAAGCTTGGTCTTCTAGATATTTAACTGGAGGTTAAATTGGCTCAACCAACCAATGCCTTGTTTTCACCTGCCATGCCATGCTTTTGCTCCGGTGCTAATTTGCTCTTCTTGAAACCTCAGCCTGGGTACACCCATGCACCTCAGCCTGGGTACACCCATGCATCTCAGCCCGGGTACACCCATGCACCTCAGCCCGGGTACACCCATGCACCTCAGCCCGGGTACACTCATGCATCTCAGCCCGGGTACACCCATGCATCTCAGCCCGGGTACACCCATGCACCTCAGCCCGGGTACACCCATGCATAGTTTGTTCCTCGACAGC
Organism: Petrocephalus sullivani; assembly: GCA_026780845.1. Lineage (NCBI taxonomy): Eukaryota > Metazoa > Chordata > Actinopteri > Osteoglossiformes > Mormyridae > Petrocephalus > Petrocephalus sullivani. The sequence continues at coordinate 22,937,563 of JAODKM010000118.1, forward strand.
TGCATGCTTGTAATACAGTTTTTGTGTCAGTCACTTTGGTCAAAAGATGTTGCTAAATAATGTGAATGTAAATGTAATACATATTCAGCTTTTTAATTTTTGCACACCCTGTTCCTTTTGAGAATATTAACTTATAAACGTAACGTCGCTGAATGTTAGAATATTGGTGGACACTCCCCTCCAACTCTGAGAGCTGTATCCTATTGTTAGTCTGTGAAAGAGTCTTTTCAGTTCTGAAATAACTGGAAACCCCATGAATATTTTTGTCGCCCAATATAGAAAAGTCTTTATGGGATAGCAGAGGAAATTCCTACACAAAAGTCTAAAGGAGCGTCATAACCCTGCTTGCCCTTCATAACTAGAGATGACCTTCAAAGCTGCACTTATGTTTTATAACTGAACTTAACAATGCTATTCTTCATAACATATTCAACTTTTATTACTGTGCCAGCCCTGCATAACATCACTCCCTCTGTACATGCAACTGTTCTTAAGGTTCATAACTGACATAAGCCTTCGTCGCTTTTATTTACACTTGCCTCTTAATTCAACAAATATGCTGCCATGGAAACATGATGATGTGATTCCTCATTTTGTATGTAGCAGTGTGTTTCCTAGGCAGAACGGGCTGAAACAGCATGAAAGGAGCAGCACACACAGTAGCTGCCAAGTCAACTAGCTCCTAACCAGTCTAGTCAGCGCACATGGCTGAGAGCTTCTCCTAGGACTTATCAGAAGTTTGTCAGCGTTGTTTTTCAGATGTTCACTTGTTCAGGCTTCCTGAGTTTCTCCGGGGCTTCGCACTTTCCTGGGAGGTAATCTGTCACATGGCTTCATTTGATTATCACATCCTGTGCTTCCTGTGCACGCTTGTCAGCTTCCTGTGCACGCTTGTCAGCTTCCTGTCAGCTTCCTGTGCACGCTTGTCAGCTTCCTGTCAGCTTCCTGTCAGCTTCCTGTGCACGCTTGTCAGCTTCCTGTCAGCTTCCTGTGCACGCTTGTCAGCTTCCTGTCACAGCCCCGCCCACCCATGCTGAAAGGGATAGGCGGGGCAGGGGGAGGGGTATGTTCATTGTTCACACCTTTAAGTTCCTGTATGTCAGGTTAATATAACAATCCCAAAAACAGTGGTCCACACCCGGGGGAAAGCCCACTCACGAATGGTGCTGACCCTGCACCAGCTGATCACAGAGCCAGTAGAAAGGGAAGGTACCCTACCACAGGAGCATAGGTACAAGGACAGCAGTCTTCAAACCGCATGGTGTGCTGAACATTCATTATAATCATCTCCCTCCCAGTATACCCAGCCTCCAGTGGGGCACCCAACCAAGACAGCCAGTCATTATCAGTGAAGATCCCCAGACTCGTGTTCGTCATTTCTGGCTTTACGTGTGACCCGTGACTTTCCTGCCTCCCTCGAGCTTTGCTCAGCTACCATCTCTGAAGGGCTTGGCCAATCATATTCTATTTCCAGCTTCTGAAAACTGAGGCCAGCTGCCTTTGCATAAATTTTAATTCAGAGACTCACACACATGCTTGCCCACGTGAATTCCCCAACACATCCGCACCACACTAATGAACTAGCAAGCGGGCTACGCATGAACATTTAAGATACATGGAGCCCGTCAAGATCATATCTAATACCCTCCCCATACACACACACACACTGCAGAAATAGATGTTGCTGAAATGCATTTAAATAGCCTGAAGGCCAAGCCAATGCTGGAATATGGACTGATTTGAATTCCTTCCATCTCCGTGAGTTCGGAGGATTTGGAGTAAGAATTAGCATGCTCATTTTTGCCTGTAAACGCAGACCTCGGAAGTCGAAGAAGCCCCCACATCACTGAGCTCCGATCGGTCTTGGCCTGTGGTCACGAAGCTGTCACCTGACCTCGTCCTCGTCACATATTAAGCCACACCTCACCGCCACCAGCTGCCATCTCAGTACCTGGCTTCCTTCCTTCCTCTGGGCTGTGAGTGTGTGGGATGTGAAGTCGGGCCTGTTTGCTGCAACAATTTCAAAGTGGTGGGGCTGGGTATGCACACTAGCTGCCTTTATGGTCGCTAATTATAAAGAAGCGAAACACAGGCAATCGTGCGCTCTCCCCTCTGCCCCCCTGCCTCCCCCCGCCTGGCGTCACATTGCAAGGTGGGACATGGCTTCCCACCCCCCTGTTTCCAGTCAGCAAGGAGAATCAAGAGATCTGGCAACACTATGGCACACAAAGGGGTGAATATTTACGGAAAATCATGGAACCATAATTACAGCTGTCAACAGCTGGCTCTGTTCTGCTGGGATCATTCAATATGCCTGTGTTAAATATCTATAACCGGTGTTAAATGCATTAAAATCACTAGTGTGTTACAGATGGGCATGAATCTATAGGGGACACTGAGGATCTTTTGCCCTTCCATGACATGAAAGGAACATGCTAAAATGTTGGTTTATAGGAAGATTAGATCAGAAATACTATGTATGTGTGTTTCTTTTCTAAGGAACAATCCACACTACTGAATGCCCTAGTTTAAGCAATTTGAAAGATGTTTTAACCATGACAAGAACCATGAAACTGGGGCAAAAAAGAGTCACTGCTGTTTTTATTCATGTTTTGTGATTCTATGACAGTGAGAAATTCCAAATATCTGTCTTTCCGAATCATCCACATAAAGCCGCTTGTTTTGAACATAATTAGTCTAAATTAGAACTTGACAATGGAGAGAGCAAATTGTGGTGATCAAATCATCATGGAAACAGGACATTTCCAGTAATAACAGAAGCTGTTTGAAATTAGAGGTATCGACCGTTAAATGGTTAAAATGGACATTGATATTGGAAGACATAACAACAGTAAATCCTGCTTGATGCAATCTTCGTGATGAGCACTTTGCCGGCACTGGGGTCTGACTTCTTTGGCAGCCAAACATCTCGTGAAGATCCATGGCCTCAGACCTCACGAGGCGCAGTTGAGACGGACGTGCTCCAGTTGGATACGTGCAGTTACCAGGGCAACAGTAAGAGTGTTCACTGACCGCTAGACACGTGTACCGAGGGGACGGAATGCTCAGCAGTCACTGTGGGTGAGAAACAGCTATCATATAAACATGACTATTGTGCTAGGACTAGAGCCCATGCGGCCGCCATGTCTGATATAGGAAGATGGACCCAGAGGCTGCCGAGCACAGAGCCAGTCCGGGCTTTTCTAATCTTGGCTTGCACCCTGCGGTTCAGCTTCCTCACCAGATCTTACTGAAAGCCAGCCGAAGTCCTACTACCTTCTAAATAAGAGCAAACCCATAAAGTTGACCTCGCTCAGTGAAATACTGTCCACTTTTTTATCTTTAAAAAGTGAACTGAAGGTTCATGACAATTAATTAGATCCATTTCTACTTTGGTGGACCAATATGGCACACATGGATAACTTTTTAGCTTATTATATAAATTGGCTGTCAAAACAGTAGACTTGCTAAGACCTACGACTAATATTTACTAAGAGTAAATGTTAATGATGCTGGCAACCAAGAAACCAAGAAATTACGCAGTACTAGAATTTTACAGTAATATGGTAATAAAAGGTAACAACCATAAGCCAGCTAAACTTAAAATCATCATAAAAAAGTTTCAACCACAGTATTTTTTCCAGATATATTATTATTATTTGTAATTACACTTACTGACAGATTCAGGGGTCTGAGTTCACACAGTAACCTCCGCCGTTACTAGTACATAGCAGCCATATTTACAGACAGGAAAAAAATAACCAGAATAGAACTTCGGAAATAATGAAACCATCTCACAGGGGCTGTGTTAATAGCGCCGCGCGCGCAGCTCGGTGTCGGCGTGGGAGAGAGAGCCGCACCATTCCCAGTGCGAGCCCGCCCCCTCCCCAGCCTGCTGCCTGATGTAGCCTGTAGCAGCTCGCTTTAGATGGATGGGTTCATTAAAACTCCATTGTACTCCACAAATGGCCCCGAATGAGAGGCACAAAGGAACCGCTCCCTGCTGCAAAGGTGGTTCGTGTGGCTTTGCCAAGATGCAGCGGGCATGGGGCATCCATCAGCACCGTGACAGACATGCAGCAATCAAACACATTCACTCCTTCCGTGTAAAAGCTGGGAACACTAATTATTAGCTGAGGTTCCTACATAGATTATATTGAAGGATTTTATGCACGCTGAATTGTGAGGGTCATTACTTGGTCAAAGTGATTCAGTCTGTCATGTTTTACTTTACTAATATTTATTCACCTTTCCTGACATGTTCCTCAGCCAAATTCCCAATGCCATAGAGGGGGAAAGAGGACTGTTTGGACCTCCTCCCCAAAAATAATCCCTGAAATAAAAAAGAGGGCTTTGTATCTCCAGGATGAAGATGCAACAACAAAACAAATTTGACTCTGATGCTATATCATCTCACGTTTCTCGGGAAACGTCCCAAGAGGAACCAATGTGCAGAAGGCTCTAATCTCTCATCAGAAAGACCAGTCTCGACAGGTCAGTGTTCTCTGTTCCTGGAAAATTCAAGCAAATCCCACCGGGATCATTTCACTCAGACCTTCCCCACCTTTTACAGCACAGAGGAGCCAGGAGGGTTACATTCCCTTTTAACAGAAAATCAGCACGGATATCGGAACACAGGATTGTTGCCTCAACAAGTTGACAGAAGTGGATCTCCAGCTGATTAACAATTAGTTTTCAAAAATACTTGTGTTTTGTTGTGTTGAACTTTTAATCTATAAAACTACATTTTGCAACGGTCTATTGTTATTATAAGTGAGATGGAGAGAAGACACTCAACAGAAATGTAATTGTGCCCGTTCTGAATTTTCCTACACAATAGCCCAAAGTTATTGTCATTGTTGGAGGGTCTGTTGTGTTATTTGTCCATATAATTATGTTTTGAAAAGGTCAGAAGACCAGTATCCATGTAGGTGACGTTACAAATTGCAAAGTTGACTGTGCAACGGCGACCTGATGCCAGACCTGATGACATGCTGCTGGGCCTCTGCCCTCCGGCTAATGTGGGCCTCGCTGCTTTGGCACGGGCTGCCCAAATGACTAATGACGACAGGAACATGCTACAATGCGCACTGTGCCAAATAACATCCACTGTAAAATCCGTGCTCTTAGAACTAAAGGACAAAAAGTACTGAACAACTCCTGCCCTCTTCAGATGTGGCGTCCTTATGAATGCAAAACATAACAGTGACCTTCTTACGGCACTTTTGCATACCTGCGTTAGCAACGATGAGCTCAGCGTTACGTCCGTGGTCGTCACAGCAACCCTCGGTGTGGCCCAGACCCTCGCTGAGATGTGACATTCGACTGACGCGCTGGATCGAGCATTAGCCTCTCTTATATATCAAACGTACCCCCATGCTTTCCTAGGCCCTGCAGTTAAATGGGTTGTAACCATGGCAGCACGTGCTTGCTTCAACAATCTATTTCCCTCACAGTTTGCGAAATACGAAGTTAATTTACATCACAGCCGTCCATTTCGAGCAGAATGACAGCGAAGAGCTAACTTTAACTCATGCACGTCTTCATGGTCAGATGATTGTGCCTTTGGGTATAATGTGCACATATATGGTAGAACTCTTCATTTCTGGTACCAAAGCTGTTTCTATAGTAACACCTCATTAAAAGCGCTTTCAGCCTTTATGCAGTGTTAGGCCGAGTGCACTGACAGAGGGAGATCTGGGGGGGGTTGGGGCCTGAGTTATTGATTTCCTGTAAGTATAGATCTGATTTGCGCTTTGAAGCTAACAGACACTTTTCTCACGGCATACATAATGCCAGGACAGAAATAGGAGTAACTTATGAGTCAGGCGTCGACTGGAGTTGTTTGTTGTGTAAATGGTAGTGTTTCGGCAGGCTACGTTATGGAGAAAAATTACTTTTCGGTAAGCTGGGGGGTTCCTGATGATTACAGTTTTCCTGTGCCACCCCCCACCGGTACCAAGTGTCTCAATAAAGCTCCTTCAACACTGATGCTCGTCTGCAAATTCCTCTTTGTGAGAATGGTGCTGCGGGGGCTCCCAGTGAGAGGGGGGGGCGGTCGCTGTGTTCTCCACAATGACATCTCCCCGTCCTTTCAGCGCTGCCTCATATCTCGTTACATTAAATGCGGCTTCATGTATATTGTCATTTCAGCTACAAGGATATTACAATATTTACTGCTGTGCCATGAAAATATATGTGTAATAAGGTACCTTGTCATGTTAACTTAAGACCCATGTAAATGTTTCATGAGCAGTAAATTTAAGACTTTATTATTGGTTTTGTTTCCAATTCTCATTAATGTAATATATAATATGTATAATGTTAAAGATAACGGCCTTCTTCAGAAAACTTCACAGGAAATTATGTAACTTTTATAAAATCCACCTTTTGGTTATTATTTGGTTCAAGTAGAAGAGTAGAATTCAGTAAAACTGATTCCTTATACTGTGATATAGATGTTCAGTGGGGGATCTCTGGGGATGGAATGCTCCATGGGAATCACTAATTACCTCAGAGTCATGCGTAGTGAGCCACTTAAAGCCGATTAAATGTGTGACTGGTTTCACTAGGTTGTTTGAAGAATGTTTGTGAAAGGTCTGTGTTGGAGACTGAGGTGGTATGCTGTATCCTCCTAATACCCAAGGCCTCCGAATTTTATAGGTTTTATGCACTCCTGTGTGTTATTTAAGGTAGTAGGCGCTGCGTTTGCAAACCTGAGGTTGAAGAATCAAGAAAATAAGGCAAGTCTCTTGGAGCTGTACTGTTATCTCTGGGTAGGTGTGCGAGGGGCACAGCCTTGCCAATACACTGCTAAAACTGGAGAATGGTGCCTCATAGCTTTGTGTGTTCCAGTTAGTGGGTGTGCTCAGATTTCAAAGAACCTTTTGGTGTGTTATAGACAGGCGGTTACAAAGCCTACCTTCAGCAGAATGGACTCCTCTGGCTTAAGGCCCGACCCGTAGCCAGCTTGCTGAGTATGCTGTGCTCCGGACAGAATGGGATGGGGATGTGTAACTCCTGGGGTTTCTCGACGAGGAACCGATCGGGAGCTGAAGCTACTAGACTGGGCGACGGTGCTGGAAGCCAAAGGAAACGCGAAGGCTGTCCAACACAAGTCAGCGTGTCCAAGATGGGGGCGGGACATGTATGGTTTCTCCAGTGACAGGGGCATGTTCTCCAGTGAGTCCCGGAACACAGAGAATGCTACATTACCCAGCACCCGTTCTGTTCTGTGATATAATTAAATCGCTTGTACCTCACTTGTGAACAAAAGTGCTTACAAGACAAGTAAATATAAATACAATGTGAATGTAAATCTGCTGCTGTCTTCATGATATTCCGTTATATTCCCTCCTCTTCCTCCCTTTCTTCTCCTCTGGACCTCCCCATCTAACATATTCAGGAAAAAACATCCATACCATCTGACATATTCAGAATAAATTGCCATATTAAAACACATAAAATTTTCATGAAGTGTCATGGTACTGCAGGCCTGCGCTCTGTGCTTTAGCAAACACCAAAAGAGTGTGACAAACCACAAAGCCCCATAGTGGCATTATATTTAACCTCATCCTTATATACACTTGGTAAAATCCTGAACTTTAATGCCACTGAATGCAGCTGGGGTACCGTGTAACCTAAATTGCATTTGCGTTCATTCATTCAGCCCAAACTATGTCCAAAGGCCAGTCATCTCACCATCAGCGTGATAATATTAATCTGGCAGCATCCAGTGACTCATCTGAGAACAAATAACATGTTTCCTTTGAGAGAAGTGCTGCATTACCTTACAGGAAATATACAAATGTATCGGTGACAGGATTTTACCTGCACAGCATTTGTTATTTGCTGATTTTAATCTGCAGTTCAGGTAGGACTTGCACTAAGACTCAGACATATAAATAAAAAATGGCTTGTGAAATCAGCTTTGAGCAGCATATCGAGGAAAGTAAAAATATCCTTTCCCCCACAATTTGTCTTCATCAACAGCACCACGATCACACTTTGCATTGCAGGACAGCAGGCGGAGTGCCGCTCGCCTCCCCATCTCGCCCCCCCCCTCGTTCACCCCCCTTTCTCACTCAGCCTTCCCCAATCACCCTACATCTCCTTTAATAGCAGTGAGACAGTGACTTCAGAGATTCACCGCAGGAAGTGAAGCATTCAGGTTGTTGTCGTGCAGTGGGACTCCATGTTAGCTATTTATAAACCTGTTACATATGACAGCTTGCCATCACACCTTAAATCAGCACCCCTGTATTTTTAAAACATTATTTATGAGGTCATATTGCAGATTACATTAGGAATTTCCTTATTTATATTGCTAAATATGTCTTATTATTACTCTGTGCTTTGAAAGACCCTTCGAATTTTCCACGAAACTCATCTAAATGGTCTTCTTCTCTCTCATTCTTACTAACTTTTGCTGAAATGTGATCTGACTGTTCTCTATGCACTTCCTGTATGTCGTCTCCTCCTTCCGCCTCATCCGACAGCCTGGTAAGTGCAGCAAAAGGAATTAATGAGAAGCAAATACAATAAATTCCAGCCCTGGAAAGTCCTTGCGAGTGGCAGAGACGGCCGGAATGGAAAACGCACTGCTGAATGGTGTATTATTTTTAACAGCGTACCCCCATACACACCCACAGTTCCCATGGAAACGCTGCTCATAATAATCTCTGTCTGCGACATTTCACTGTCTATGAAAATGCATCTGCCCGATGAACAGACGATGCTACTTGTCAGTTTACTTAGCACACGCTCACACACTGTCAAACACGTGCTGGTGGTAATTTGCTTTTGACGGCCACAAAGTGCCAACAGACAGGCTGAACGCAAACGTAACGGGCTTCAGAGAGGCTGCGCTGGATGAGAAAAGTGGCACAAAACAATATCTTTGATTTTGTGACTTGACCGAGGCCTGACACACCCATCTCATCCAGCTGAAATACAGGGAGCAGTGAGCCTAGAGCCGGTCCTTGGGAACAGAAGGCAGCAAACAGGGTATACCTTGGGCACACATATACTGTAGGGTATACATGCACACATATACTGTACACTGAATGCGGAGGAGGAGGAAGCTGGTGAAATGTGAGGAGGAACAGGAAACAGGAACAGGAAACAGGAACAGGAATACACACAGAGCCCACTCCCAGAGACTTTAGGCGTCCTCCAACCTTTCGCATAGGCTGGGGGGATGGACATTTAACCTGATGTACAAAGAGTCCAGAGGTAAGATCTGGCTTCTTATTACAGCCAAACAGAAGGAGGGCCCATTCACCCCCAGAGCATGCAAACACTTACGCTTTCGTGCCCTCAAGCTTTATGTAAGTTTGGAAAATGAAACAGCTGAGTGTCATTTGTTTACCGGTGGACTGAACAACCAGCTATTTATGGGGGGTCTTTATGATACAGTGTCATATTCTCAGTGGTTGACAGTCTAATATTAAATCCAAGACTTCCCAAGTGTCTACTCTGAGAGATTTCTGCTCCAGAATTGTCTCTTGGGCCATATCACGGAAATAAATCTGAATTAGACGTCAACCGCGTGTCTCAGGACAGTTTTCCGAAATTAAAAATTCTCACACCAGAGGAAGCCCTGCTGATCCCTGCCTCCATCTTCCGTTCCACAATGATCTTATTCCTGTGGTTGGAGGTTGGCGCTGGCTGCAAGGTTCCCACTGGAAAGCAGAGCGTGAGGCAAGGGACTTGTGTGAACGCGGGTGTGTATGTGTGTGTGTGTGTGTGTGGACATATTTATACTACGTTGTGGGGACCCAATGTCCCCACAGTGTGATAAAAACTGTTCTACCTTGTGGGACATTTTTTTGGTCCCCATAAGGATAACCTCAATTTTATAAAAATATGTGTCTGCAATCAAAAAACTAAAAATGCCAAAAG
>JAODKM010000118.1:22997638-23048843 GCA_026780845.1 Petrocephalus sullivani
CTGGTTTATCGGAAATTGAAGAAAACGGTGACAGCCGCTCAAAGCCCCACCAGGCTGGCCGGGATGATTGATGGAGTGGGTAAAGCTGTTGGCACTCTGACTGTGGCTATGGATCGCAGATTGGATAAAATCACGGAGAAGCTCACGGCTTTGCAAAGGATCTTGGATGGCGGAGACCAGCGTGGACATTAGAGGAGCTGCGAAAATATAGCTTCTCGCCTGAAACCCAAACAACCTTATTCTATCTGCTTTTGGCTCCCCCCTAATCAGCATGGGCCTCGGGCAAGGCTGCTGCTGAACTAAAACTCACCCCCTGGAAGAACAAGGCAGCGAGACTCTCTTGCATTCCTCTCCCCCAACCCCAAGGACACTGTGACCAGCGCTCCAGCGCTGCTGTTGTAGCTGCAGGACCGGATGGCTGTCTGTCTATGCTGGGCTGCCTCCACTTCCCCATTTCCCTCCCCTGTTGCAAGTCACGATTTTTATGTTGTAATGTGTAGTGATTATGTGCTTATGTTGCTGAGGTGTTTCTTTCTGTTCCTACACTGTACTTCCTACTAGAGTACAGTCTGGGGCTGTTTTTTTATTCTCCTCCTCTTTCCCTGTGTAATTCTGTCTCTGTTCTTCCTACATCCCCTGTCTTCCCCACCTGTCCACCCCCCTGTAATGTGATGTTTGTGTATATGTATGGTCGGGTTGATGGCCAATTCTTTCGCTGGTACTTGTGACTAGTGACATGGTGTATTGCAATAGCAATAAAGAGTTTCTCATCTCTCATCTCATGAGTGTTTGTTTTTAAATGCGACACCCTTGACAGACTGACATGGATATCACAGTGCTAAATTCAAAAGCAACACCACAGCACTAAATTCAAATGTTACATTCATAAATGACAGACCTATCTGACTGACAGAAGTCAGCAGTTTGGGTTTTCTGGGTGCGTTTTTACGTGCTGCTGGACTGAAGGGTGTAACTCTGGATGGAAGTCTGAAAGTAGGCGGCTGTGTTGTGGTCCGGCTTGAACAGGATGATGTAGCACTTGGGGAAAAAGTAGCCATAGAGCACGCCGTAGAGGCTGCACAGGATGGAGATGGCATTGACAGCTCCAGTGCTGCTGTCGCTGGCCGCCAGGTGCAGGGTCAGGAAGATGGTCCATGCTATGTAGAAGATGAGAAGGCTGAAGGTGATGCACTTGCCCTCATTGTAGTTTTTCGGAAGGTCGGTGCCTAAATACGCAAAGGTGAAGCAGACGACACTAAGCAGGCCCATGAACATGATGATCAGATAGAACATGGCAGTGTTTCCCAGCGTGCATTCAAAGATGATCTCCTTCTGCAGGTACATCTGGATGGGCTTGGGGCCATTGATGCCCACCCACATGGCACAGAGGAGCAACTGCACCACGACGGATGTGGCGATGATGACCCACTGGCCATTGTCCTTGACCCAATACTCATAGGACTTGGGCATGTTGGTCGCCATCTTGAAGACGCAGAAAATCTGGAACGAGCGAACGGCGAGGCAGGAGAGGCAGGCAGTGTAGCAGAGGGCGAAGACGGAATTGCGTAGGATACAGTGATGGAGTTCCGGCCGGCCGATGAAGAAGAAAACGCTGATGGAGGATAGGCCCAGGCAGGTAAGCAGGAAAAAACACATCTTTCCCCCAGCTGAGCGTACGATGGGCGTGTTGTGATTGTAGGCAAAGAGACCCACGACCGCTGCTGAGCTGAGCACCATGAAGGAGGCAGACAGTGTGATCCCTACAGATATCAGGTCGTCGGCATGCAGGTACCCCAGGGACCGCTTCTGGCACAGGACACTGCCGTTGTCGGACCACTCATCCTTCTCACAGGCCACACAGCTGTAGGGATCCGCTGTGTGGAAAGGGTCAGAGTTTAGGGGGGGGCAGTAGGCAGTGGCCTAGTGTGGAAATTCGGCAGGGCTGAAGCCAAACCGGCACCTGTGTAGTTGATGTACGTCCCATTTCCACAGATCATGCAGTTGAAACAGCAGCTGTTTACGCCTGTCGCCACTCTCCTGTAGCCTGCGTCACACTCCTCTGAACACCTCAGCACAGGCGCCTGCAAAAATGGCCCTCTGCTGGTCACTGTGATGTACTGCAGCTTCATTGGATATACGCAAATGACTAGGCTGTGGGAATTACGCTTGGTGAAAATGCGCTGTTGCGCTGTCAAACAAGGCACTTTGAATTGCTTCAGTGCCCATCAGTATAAACATGTAACCCATAGGTTAGGAGTCTTTGAGTAAACATCTTAAAGAAATGCAAATTTCATAGCAACATATGTATCTTGTCATTTCGAAAACAATTTAAATCTGATCACTGGTTACTTACAAATGAATTATCTTCAAAAGCATTGCAGGAAATGTTTTTTTCCCACAAAGAATATCACAGTTTCCTACTCTGTGATCATTTGTACAGCATGATTGTATTCTGGTGCACAGCTGAGGGTGCGATGAAATTTGTGTAGCCTACACAGGCTGATCTGACCAGACTCCAGCCCTTTAGAGCCCCTAATTAATCAAGAAGAGCATCATCACTGTGAGGATCACCCAACAACAAGTAACTATACAGGAAGCATATAGTGAGATAAGTCAGGGTTCCAGTACACAATGCATCCAGAAACCACAAACCAAAAGTCGTTCCAAGTAATGTTTTCAGTATTAAGGCGCTATTGTGTCAGCCAATAGCAATGCATACGACATAGATGATGGATATTACACACACAGACACAAAAACTCCTTCTGTAAGTCCCAGGTACTGGAAAGGCACTTACACTTCCGTTATTCATCCAATGAATGAGTTGCTCATCAATGCTGAAGCTCTCTTCCGCCTCCTGTTTGTAAGAGCCGACGACAATTTGCTGGCGTGTGCTCCAGTCCCAGTGCACGATGTTGTAGCGGGCCGGCGGGTCGCTGTTCTTATCAAACTTCACGGTTTTGTTAGACAGAGTGAAGCTAACACTTCTCAGCATTTTGGTGACCTGAAGTAAATGCAGAAGCCTCTAGGTCAGTGATTCCCAATCCGGTCCTCTGGGACCCACAGCCGGTCTGCGTTTTTGCTCCCACCGAGCTCCAAAAAAGTGAAAAAACATAAACTCTCTATGGGTCCCCGAGTACCGGATTGGGAAACACTGCTCTAGGTCAATGTCACTCCAGATAAAGTTAATAGGCCACAGTCAAATTTAGATGAATCACTAGCCTGGAAGATCCAAATGAATCTGAACGAGCCCTGAATGATTTAACTCAGATGATTTCACAACCATACACTCAGTTTGAGACTTGCATACCTTACAACAGTGCTCGTCCAGGGCTACATTCCTCAGAAGTGCTTTGATCAAAGGTGTTGGAATAGGGTTGGTGAGCCCTCGGATAGGTTAGGTGTCTGGGCTAAGCCCATAATGTCTTAAAATCCTAGCAATGGTCCTGATAAATTCTATAAAAATACTTTCAGAAGTGATTCTGAGCTAGAACTCAGTGGATCTCTACAGGTATGACATCAGTCTCCAATCAGGAGATCTATTTATACATTAATCAAAATGATAATTTGCTAGATAAATTAAGGCACCATACATGCAGAAACGTGGATGTAAATTTACACCAATGTAATATTGAAAATTTAGAATTGTATTGTTTTAAAATGTTTAATTCAAAAAAATAAGTTACTAAATGTGATTATCATTGTGCTACTACAATATGGTTCCACAGATTGATGCAGAAATGTTTGTGTTTCTGTTTAATGTATCAGTTTTACCTCCAGCCCCTTTTTGGGCCTTAGTTAAAGGTTAAAAATATACATTTAAATTCCAGAAAGCTCAGAAAGCTCTGTTCTTGTTTCCACAACCTGTGGGTGCTACTTAAAAGTTGAATACCAGTTTTGTGCATCTACCTGGTCTGATGTCATTTCCTGTCTGGGTGAGACCAGCAGTGCTGTGCTGTGAGCACAGATTTACTATTTTTCACTCTCTGAAGTAAAAAACGTGAACATTACACATTTTGTAGTTTTTTTCTAGTAAAGGGTGTTCACAATTATATATTTTTACTTTGTACAGGAGAGACACACCAGCACTTGAAGGCAAAATAAAAAAAAATTGTTCCAAAAGCATGGGAGTGAATTTAAATAAATGAAGAAAAAGGTGCCCAGTACAAAATGAAAGACTTCAGGTAACTCTTCGTCGGATGAAGATAAATTATTGTGTCTTTTTTGTGTGGAGCTATCTGCTAACAGCAATCCCAATGAAATGTGGGTGTATTCAGGGCCGGATCTACCTCTGCAGGGGGCCTAGGCAGATCATTAGCCAGAAATAGATTTTGGAGGTGTGGGCCCCTTAGTTGCTTTTTTTTTATTGGGGGGTGGGCTCCAAGAGACCTTTTGCCAATCTGCCCCCCCTGCAGCTGATCGGGCCCTAGGCAGCTGCCTAGTTAGCTTATTCCTAGATCCGGCCTTGGATCCAGGGCCCAAAATGCAAGCGTTGGGCCTGGGAAGAGTGCACCCCAGGCCAGACAATCTGTGCAGAAGCTATGTTTCTGACAGCGAGTCACATTTGCCAGGTCTACAGAGGGAAATGCAAGCAGAGCATGATGCTTTTATTTGTATGTTTGAAATGTGCTATTTGAAAGTTTTTCTTAATGACTTGTTGTAGTTGGGTTTTTTTTTATGTAAAAGAACACTCGAATTGGTTGTGCATTATTATTACATCTTACCCCACATAGTGTGACAACATTTGGTATATCATTTATAATAATATGAAGTATTGATTGCAAGATGTATAAAAAATAGTGAAAAGTGTGACTGGATGCCCCGATCTCCCCTACTTGAGGACCATAAATTAGCTTTAACACTGCATGGTGTACTGATGACAGGGGCTATCAACCACACATTCACGTCAGATCAACTTAAAAGCTTACTGTATAAGGATAGACCGGTGCTGAGCCATCGCAGGAGAGATTTCCACATTGAAGAACCAGGTGGAGAGCATGGGCTATGGCGTAAACGGCTGAGTAAACGGGGAAAATGTACGTCGGATCCTGATCGATGATAACTTTTGGATCTGTGGTGAGGCATTCGTTGCAAGCTTGATTGCATGACTTTGCACTGGATGACCTGGAGCAAGTTTCACTGGATGATCGATTCATTGTCCTGTAGACGAAACTGTTAAATCCCGACAGTGAATCAAATCCTGGGATGGAAACACCCAAAATGACACCGAGGGTTTCAATCCCATCTTGTGTAATAATGTTGTGGTTCAGAGACCATGTTTCACTGGCGAGCCAAATCTTGCGCACATTTTTACTTTTGGCGACCTGGAGGAACGGGCTGATATAGACGATGTTGGCAAACACCACAACCACGCTGATATTCAGGCTGTTTATCTTGTCAATCATGGCGCTGTACTTGGAGGTATCCATGGAGAGAATCCCTTTGAAAGCTAAACAGACATTAGCCGATTGTATCTGATCCTGGAATATATTTAACGCATCTTGAGAATAATCATCTTCGCTTCCAAAAAACGCGACCCAGTTCCACTGAAATTGCTGCAGGATGCGAACAATCGCCCTCACTTGGTAATAATCACTTGGAATAGTCCGGAAAAACGAAGGGTAGAGGTATTTATTACTCAGTTGTACACTTGAAGCTGCGTAACTAACCTGCAAAATGGAAGAAATAGTATTACTATTACTTAGTACCATTACTTAGCTATATAACTGATGTAAGATGTGAAACTGTAATGTGTGCCTATAAATATTAGGTTACCATGGGGATGAGGTCTGACATGAAGAAAGGCGCCAGAATGATCGTCCTCGTGCTTCCGGACGGGCCCACCACAGATATCACCTTGTGCAAACTGCTGTCGAGGGAAATGGAGCCGTTAAAGGACAGCATGTCCAGGGCGGCCCTGAAATTGAGCGCGTCCGAGCAGTAGTCATAGATCTCGTAGCCCAGTTTGACGCCGGGCAACAGGACACTGTCTTTGTTGATCTCTTCCACGGCGAAACGGAACACCTGCATCTGCTGGTACCCTAAAGGGAGAAAGGTGAATCTGCAGAAGAGAGAAAAAGATTACGGTTTGCCTAATTAATACTTATTGCCCGATGTAATAGCTGACAACGGGTTCCAGGACATAACTAACACAGTTCATCCATGTGTTAGTAAGATCGTATTTTATTAGGGCTATGTTGGCTACTTATGAATAATAATTTATATTTAGCTATTAAGATATTTAGCTGCAAGTAAAGTGTTGCTTGTAGTACTGTTTGCCTCACACTCAAATGTAAACGGTAAAAATGCCTTATTTTAATTCAATATATATTTATAGTCAAAGGGTGAAAGTGATTAATTGTCACTGTCGACACACCACAATGTAATGTGTCATCTGCATTTAACCCAGTGGGCAGCTAATTCACCACCTGGGGAGCAGTATCTTGCTGGCCAGGGATCCAAATCAGCAGCCTTTCTATGACCAGACGTCATTTTTTGATTGCATTCACAGATTTTTGAGAAATTAAGTCTAAAGTAGTGACCGGATTCTTTGGTGCTCACGAGTATACCAAAACCGTTACACACATGCCTGTCTATTGGATCCAGTTAAAATAATCTCTCAATTCAACATTAGCGGCAAACAAAGTCAATGCCAGTGGTCTGCTATGTCATTTACGGTACAGATTGCGGGCACAGCGGCACCTCTGGTCTGCTCTCGGCCGGCCACTGTATTTTTCCCGAGCGTCTGCTCCGTGTCATATTAATAAATTCTGGTTCATATCCCCGGAAATACGGCCATGAGTTATTCCAACCTAGGGCGCAGTTTAATCCCAAATTTGTCCTTATACAATAAGTGCATGCATGGATTTCACTCCTTAGACCTCCCTAACACGTGTCTCATTTTTTCATTTCATGTTGGTTATGTTAGCAAGAATCGTTGCCGGTGGGATTAAACGGGTTAAGGGCCTGTTTCGGAGTTTGCATGATTTAGTTTATATCTGCGATCGCAGAATCACGAAATTTAAATCCTGGGGGGACTAGTTAAAAGACTGATTTTCTAGAAGATCAAGACTTTGCTTCTGCACGAACGTTCAGTATCACTCAGTAAAATATGAAAGTCTTTGTATCTAGCTCCAGTCAAGCGTGAAATCATTTCGGAAGTCTATTTTTAAACATGAGTGCTCCTCACTACTTACTATAGCTTTGCCAGCTACTCTCTTTAGTAACTCTGAAAATGTTTAAATTATGATATAAATTGCCGTTGTAAAATATGAAATAAAAAGGTTATTTTTGTTAGAACTGAAAATAACATATTTCCCTTATTAATTCATATTTAATAGACATAATAATACGCATATATGCCTTACGTATTAATAAAAAGTGCAATTTATTAAATACATCGACAAGTTATAAAACTTTACGATGATAACCCGTCTTAAATTATATATTTAAAATGTGTTAATTCGGTACCTTTCTGGTTAAATGTAATCACACATAAGGACACCACCGTTGCTTTTTCCTGTACAGTGTCAGTCTAATGGTTTTATTGATGCAGAATTAATACATAAAATGCTATTTGTTAGTAGCAAACTACCATGACACTGGTTATTGTTGTCATAACCGAAACGAAATTGATTTTTTTAAGCGAAACAAAAACAATATACGCCTTTTAAATAATTCAAGTCAGTTGTGTTTGTAGGATTGCGTAAATTCACAACATTACATTGTTTAATAGCGCTTTACATTATCTCTGCCCAGCACCGCCGGTGAGCAAGCCAAAGGCGATAATGGCAGGGAAAAACTACCTAGTGGAAAGAAACCTTGGGAGGAACCAGAGCCAAAGGGGCCAGCAGAGGAATTCAAATGAACACAATCTATTTTATACTGTGCAAATCTTAAGGCTATATACTAATTGAAACAAATATTTCAAACAACTATTCTAACAGCTCACCTGTCGCACTGCAGCGCCGCTGGGAGCCTGTTCCGGGTGTCAATTTTAACCCTGACTCCGTGAACCGCAAAAAGACCCCCCAGAAGGTAGTTTCCCGGCGAGCTAAAATCTGGCAAAGCGCAGCCATCGGCCGCCGCCGAGCAGCCGCGGCAAAGCAGTGAGAATCCTACCGCGATCCAGGCTCCTGCGGACATGGCTGCACCGACGCCGGGCGTGGAAGACAAGCCGCCTTTCCCTGTCCGCATCGGACATAAAAGGCATCGTCTGCTGACGCTCTTTACATCTGTCCTGCTTGTTTGCATTTATGCTGATTTATAGTTCCGTTCCAATGAACTGTTCCTTACCACGTCCAGCCTAAACCACACGCTAAACTCTGTGATAAGCCAGAGACTGCAGCTCGGGAAATAGTGAATTGTGATTTTATGACCATAGTGTGCGAGTGCATGCCCCGTGCTTCACCTGGGTGTCTCCACAGCCACAAAGCCTCTGTATTATCTAAGCGGAATATAAAAATGAATGGGAGACTCGAATATGCTAGAAGGACATTAGGAAGGCCCATTATGTGGACAAAAGTCCTTCATCTGTTGGTGCTTTGCCCGCTTTGCATTATACATACGTATATTGGTCCCTGCTGCTACATGCACAAGAATTTCACCCCCTGTGATCAGTTAAGTTTATTCTATATTCTGCTTATTCATGGATTACGTGCCTGTGAAATCATTAATATATGACATACCCAAATACATAGTTAGGCCTACCTTATTAACAACGAGGTAGCGATAAATCAGAGCTAGGAAAGGCGAAGTGTAATCACTACCTTACACATTTTCTCGATGGTTTCGGTAAATGTACCAAAGCCAACTTAACATAAACAAACAGTTTATGCATATAGCACAGCACTACATGTATAGTTTTGATGTGGAACCGAAACAATTAACTCGCGACTCAAACGCAAACGATTCCACCCGTGAATTAGTCAGTGCCACCAAAATATAAAAGTATAAAAGGCATCGCTTTAACAATGAGCGTTAAAACTCTTCGATATATAATTTGTCCAAATGTCAGCGTAGGTCCAGAATTCTAAACGTTAGTCGTTTCCCACTTTCTCATTGTCAAAGACTTATCATTCTTCTTTAGCGAGCAGATATATACTTACTCGTGTCAAAGGCCAGTTTCAGCTTCGCTAAGCCCCGTATCACATGTAAAGTTGAGTCAAAAGAAAGCATTCGCGTGCACTTTTTTCAGATGACCAGACAGGGTACAATAGCAAATAAAAAAAGGTCACACATAACTGTATAACACAAAACACCGTAATGGCAACACAACGACAACAAAATCATGTACCGTGGGAACCAAAAACACACCAATGCTGCATCATTGCAATTTACGGAATATATTTTGAAACATCGGTATTCTCTTGTGCATGTGGCGGCTTACACGATTATCGCGTACATATATAGTTTCAGGTGTAAAATTATTACAGTGGGAAAACCGTACATAATCCATGTTGACCAACAGAAAATTGTGCCAAATAATGACAATTGTACAAGGCCATTTTAATACACGTACTAAAACATCTGAAGATTTGTGTGAAACAATGAGAAACTGCGCCCGCTGTGCAGAAGTGACACTATGGCGTGGGGATTGCACTAGCTGGTCTGCAAATGTCATTTCAGAAATGTGTCAGCGATTGTGGGAGACAGTATGAGGCAGATTGTAAATCTGTGGCGTAGGCAAAACGTCGAATTAGGAATTCAGATTTACCCTACAGGTGCACTAAATGTGCCATGAAAAGGCATTTCCACTTGCAAATTCCTTATTTGCAAATCGTAGCTTTCCATATTAGAAAAGTAGATGTAACACTGCACATAAAGATATTGAAATCGGTTTTATTTTCACTGGTCAGCCTTAAGTTCTGAAATTCTCATTAGCGTTGATATCCAATACTTATCGAACATATTGAACAACATATAAGTTTAAGATTTAGAATGAATATTATACAATAATTAAAATAACCCTTTCGTGTTCTGCCGTGTCACCTGTGGACGTGTATCATGCGTTTTCCTCCATCGGATGATTATCGTAAAAGTAGCAGGTCCATGTTTTTCCTTTTTTATCGGCTGAAAAAAAATCAACATTTGGGCATGGGGTGGTTTAGAGGTAATTTTCTTAGCCCATCAAAATGATCTAACCCTTAAAAATAAGAAGTCATCAACGCAATCTAGACCCGATTCACAGAAAACCCGCTTCTTCCTTTTATACAGTGACCGGGATTCCAGACATCTCAAATTTTCAGGGGGAAAAAAAAATCACCAAAGATGTGCAGTTTTATCACGAAACCTCCGGCAAAATGAAAAAGGCCAAAAATTAAAAAAGTAGTAGAAGTAGTAGTTTACAACCCTTTTCAGTCATTAAAAGCTTCAAACTTTTCCTATGTTTTCTGCAAAGAAAAAGAGAAAAGGCGTTTGGAATGATCAGACGCTACTGCTTCTTGAGATTAAAGGACGATCAGTGGCGTTATGAACACAACACGCAGCGAAAAGCCCCGCGTTTCACCCGTTACTGTCAGAATTAAAACAAACAAACAAAACAATATACAAATCGGAATTACGAAATGCATTTATACTGATCAGGGAGACTGATTTGATTTTAAAACAAGAATGATACAAATAAAACGTTCATTTACAAGACAACAGCGCGATGGTTTAGCTATCCCTAAAAGGATTTAAATTCAAATCTGGAGTGTAAACTTATTCTGTACAGCTTTCTCACAGCTGAAAGCTTAAAGACAGCTTGACACTACTGCGAGAGGAAGCAGAGCGTCCAGTGGTTTAACAGAGTCCCAAAACATCTGCGATGTTTTTTTGCGTCTGTGTGGAGGGACGCTGGAGATGATGCTTACATTAAAGCCATGGAAATGGAAATAATACTTATTGATTCGAAACTACGCCAAAACACTCACAAATGATCCACAAGCCCATGGGAAAATGTTTAGAGGCAAGTTAGGCAGATATGTGAACAACTGGACCAAGCTTATCCCTGGCGGGCTGGATCTCCAAGTCGACTTCCGAAAAGGCTGGGGATCTGAAGTGCTGGTCTGCAGGGAGATCTAAGATGCTCCTATACCCCCAAAACCACTTACAGCTACCCTGCCCAGCGAGGAAAGCTTTGCATTTCTCTGCTGGAATGTAACGCTTTCCAGCTGCTCCCCATCCAACTCCAGGCAGGAAACTCTTTGTATCAAAGGCATAATTTGTTTACAAAATCTACCCCCACCCAAACTACCACTTAACACTATCATGGCATCCGCCCACCCAAACCCATAACATATTTTAAATGATTACTTTCGTTTTAGATGGAAAAGTTTTAACTAGCAAAAGTTTTCCCTGTGTCCTCCTTGCCTCTGTAGGTCCTCTTCCCATGTGTGAAGGGTATATATCTGTACTTGATCATATGCTGTAGGAAAACAGGAAAGAAAGACAAAAATGTGAAAAATGGGTGACAAAACAAGATCTTTAAAAATACTTCTATTGACTGGGAAGATTTCCCCCGTACATTTTCGAGGGCAGGTGCAGACAAGCCCAAGCGTGGTCACCTTAATCTGCCTCTTCATGGTGATGCAGAAAAGCATGATGAAGTATATGACCAGGATAGGCCAGAACACCGGGACGTTGAAAGCGTCGAAGAAGGTGCAGACCATGGCGATGACGACCCCTTTGGTGGCAGAGTACCTGTGAACAGGAGGCCCACGGTGATGTGAGAGGCTGGGGAGCTGAGGACTGGCCACACACATTAACAACAAAAAAAACCAGGCTACATGCGTGGCAAAACGCACAAGAGCAGCAGTCCGCAGAAGAGCCAGGAATACCTGTAATCTATGCATTCATTCTGCCAGGTCATCATTTACACGGAGATCATCCCAATACACCCTGTGCTGTTTTCCTACTATCCGCCGCCACCAACACCAGTCAGAGCAACCGAAACAAGCATGACTCACTTAGTGTTCACAAACCTACCAGACACCCACTGCAATCGACATGCCAGGAACAGGACAATACAAGTGATTTGATCTACGTTATTTGCAAATATGTGAAATTGAACAAATGGATGTTGGGTGCTCTGTCACAGCCAAAGATCTCTTAGCTGAGGACAGGAGCAAACTTGAAAACAACAGTCTGAGAATTACTTATGAAATATGGAATGGGGAACGCTTAGGTGAGGAGCCCCGTGGCCTCACACCTGCCAGGGGGGATCTGATTCCCACTTCTGCTCTCTATGTTTGGAGTTTCCATGTTCTTCTGTATGATCTTGACCAGGATATGATATTAAAGGCCCATGTCTATGTTTTAGGTCTTCATCTTCCTAGGATACGTGAACCTATTTAGTGCGTATACAATGATAGCATGAATAATAAAACTCTGGAAGACAGATGGATGGAAGCGAAGGCTGTCAGGCCTGAGAGGACGGGCCTGATGGTCAGACTGGCGAGAAAAAATATTGATCAGCTCCATTCCATCTGCTCGAGGTGACGTGCAATGAATTTGCTTCTGCTAGTGAATTCGCAGACCGATTTCACCCCGAGTTCATTTAAAAGAACTCGGACCTACAAATTCATGTCGCTAAACCAATCTGGTGTGGAATGGACAGTTAAAAATGGAGTAGGACACTTATTTTATTCACATTTACATTGTTAAGACTAGAAATTACCATCACATTTAACTCTTTATGGTGCTTATGCCGACTTGCATACCAGTTATGTTTATTAATAAGCTCGACCCCTGGTTCTATAGCAATTTTTTACCGAACAGTAATCAAAGTGCCAGACTGTGGTGTAGTGGTTAGGGATGCAAGCGTGTAATGGAAAGGTTGCAGTTCGAGTCCCCGACCCGCAAATACAGCTAAGGTACCCCGAGCAAGGAACCGTCCCCAAGCACTACAAGCACCAGTCCCTGGGCACTTAAGCATCTGCCCACTGCTGTGTCACAATGTCACATATTTCATTGTGGTGTGTCAACAGTGACAATTTATCACTTTTAAGGTGATAACATCCCATCGTCTAAGGCTACATCCACACTGCTGCATTTAAAAACGTAGCCATTAGTCTCCGTGTTCATCTTCCGCCCACACTTCTCCTGGAGTTTTCAGCCCCCAAAAACAGACTCTCAACAACATTATCAAAGCCATATACAGTGTGCCTGCTGCATATTGGCCCAAAATAAACTAAATTTACAGATCACTGTGCTGATGCACGCATGGCCAATGAAGGCTAATAGTTATACTATGTCTGCTATTGCTCCTTTCAGTGTGGATGGAAATACTTTCATAAACAATGTGAAAACACCCGTGTTGATGAAGATGGCTGGCATTTGAAAATCTCAGCTTTTAAAAGAAAAGGTAGCAGTGTGGCCTAAGTTCTAATATTGCTTCACATCTCCCTCCCAGCTCAAAACACATGAACCAAAATCAAGAACACCAAACATCTGGTATAGGACAGGATCATTGCGGCAAATGCAATTAATGGCAACTCTTCATGTGAATGAGTATTTCCAAAACAACTATGAAGGCACCCAAAAGTTATGTGAGCGAAATCGCAGCTCCATTCTGCATAATTTTTTCCAAATTATTATAAACTTCTGTATTGACCACAGACATACAATTAACACGCCATCTTACATAATACAGTACATAAGAATAATATTGTATAACAATATATTATTAATAACCATTATATGATAGCAGCATACAATTTAATTTCGTTAACCTATTATGTATGGTTCACTGAATGATTCACATTGCAATTTTTTAAATATGCGATAAATATTGTGATAAGACAAAAAAGGAAAAGTGAACTATACAGTAATAACCGTACTAGAGAATTTGGCGGTGCTGCCACGAGTCGCGTCGATGCGAAGTGCTGCTGACCAATAACTAGCCTTTGCTCAATATCATCTCCATGAACTCTAAAAAAGACTAAATGTATTTGATGACCAGTTCTTGGTCGCTTCTCTCTTCCTCACCCCTTTCTTTTAAAATTTCTGAAAAACGTGAGAATTTGGTCTACAAATGAGTCCAACCCCAAGAAGGAAAATGAACGCGATTGTCTCGGGAAGCGCATGCAGGGCTCATGCAGAAGCAGTGGCAATCATCATTTTTTACATACATTAGATAAACTTGAAAAGAAACCATCAAGTTTTGCTTCCTATGACGCTGCCACTTAGTCTGTGAGGAGTCTGCATCTTCTCCACCTAAGTGCGAGGCTTAAGCCGCATCCTCCCACTTCCTCCCACAGCTGAACAACATGCAACTTAAGTCTAAGTCATTTAAAATAGATGTAAATACATTATTGGCCACTGCTATCATATTATATAATAATAATAATTTCATTTCGGTTGGCGTAAGTCATTAAGTTTTGGAGTCGCGTTCCCCTAACCCTATTTTCCCCATTGGATATGTGTATATTTAGGGGTGTGTGTGTCATGGGGGGGGGTTGCTCACCAGAATTTGAATTCAGGAAGCCTTCTGATGAATGGCCGAAACTCTTCATTTTGCTTTGTGGGCAATTCAGGTCCTTCGTCTACAGGAAGCAATACAGAGCCGTAGCACCAAGACACCAAGATGTCTCAGGAGACAAAGAATCAACTGCAATGATTTCCACCACCTTTCTGAACAGAGGTGTTGATAACAGTGTACATCGGAGAGAGCTCATGGAACAAATTTTAATAATTTGACTATTTCAATAGCTCTGAAATGCTTCAGGAATGCTAATCAGCATGGATTTTCATTTATCCCCTGCACATAAGCAAAAAAGTACGGAATAAGTACTGAAAAATTACTTTGAACTGGCTACTAAGCAGTGCTACTTGCCTGTGTCCTCCAGGAGGGACGGATCCACTTTTGGTGACAGGAAAGCGATAAACAAGTTGAGGTGGTAGATCCCAAGAGCATAGGTGACTATGTACCATCCCTACACATGAAAGAAAACCTCTCTTAACACAACCAGTAATTTACCAAACACAGCAAATTTAAACCCATCTGCCCAATCAGAGATGGGCATTTACCCCGCCTTATACACCAACATTCATGACCAACACATGCAGACACCCGAGGGGTGACAACTAGCAGACATCTGCTTCACCGAGACACAACATGCTTGGAAGGCCGTGCTCTGTGCTCAGGTCTATCCACAGTCCTCCCCGTACCCAGCCAACAGCAGGTAATGCCGTTAAGTCAAGAGAACCTATCAGCCGACCCCCTAGGCCTCCACGCCTACGTCAGGACAGCAGGGACTGTGCTGACCAGATTTACATTCTTACACAGTTTTTTTTTTATATTGCCGTTTTACCGACAACAGAGGTACTCTGAAGGAAAATGAAATCAAGAGTCGAATGTCAACACATGTTGTACATTTAAAGTACAGATGTTCATTACCTGCAGTAAATACACTCTGATCATGTAAATAACAATTAAAATAAGAGTGAAGCTCCAGCGCATCACTGAGAAGGGTGTTGACTTGTCAAGCCACGACTGATAGACCTGGGGGAGGGAGGAAGGAAAAGGTTAGATCTTTAAAGCGCTTACACAGGGACATCCAGACAAAGCGTGCTTATATAAAACCCTGACAGGCAGATGGCAGAATGCGCATTAAAGACATGTCAACATGAATGGGACCGTCCATCACAGTAGGCGGAGGTGAGCAGGACACACCTGACTCAGCCGGGTGAAGAAGCTGCCGATGGTCGATGGCTTGCCATGGATGGCTTCCCCAGCGCTGTCACCCTCTGACATCCTGCCGCTGTAAGGCAGACATGGGCCCTCAGGCTGAGTCATCTTTACATTGACATTGCTTAAACACTCTCCCCAAATTGACGCACAAGAAAAAGTAGGGTCAGCCAGTCCATGGAGAAACTGGAGTTAAGGGCCTTGCTCAAGGGCCCGACAATGACATCACTCTGCCAACCAAGGGATCTGAACTGAAAAACTTCCAATAGGAGGCAGAGTCCTAACCTGCAAAGAGACACACAGTGCTGCACATCTGCCTCACTCACAGGCCTAAAGTGCAACACGTCGCTCAAGATGAAACACGAGGCATGTCATTTATCTGACTGCAGTAGCTCTCCTTCAGGGGTGGGGCACAGTCTGGCTCTCAATATAAGAATCGGACAAGCATATAAACGAATATAGAAATAAATGAATACATGCAATGTGCAAACTGCTTGGGTATAGCGCAAATGCATCTATGAGGGTATACAGTGGGTGGTTAGATTATGAATCGGGTTTTTGTGGGGTCCATATTTAGGAGGGCGATGACCTGGGGAAAGAAAGTGTTATAAAGTATTTTAAAGTGTGTTAACTAGAATAAGTGCTGTCAACAGCCTTACCTATTTAGACTGGAACCAAATGGCTTAAAACGACACTTATGCCTCCCTGCACATAATCGACTCCCAAAGCATCTTCATAAAATAAACGTTTCAACCTTCAATTCAATATTACCTTTCAGACATGCATAGGTTTTTGCTACCAAAGTTTTGTCATCTTTAAATTTCTGCGGTATTGGCGAGCGGGGGTGGGGGGGGGGGCGTTAAGTCGATTACCGCCAGGCCATGTCACTGCTCTTTGTCCCCTATGATTTGGGCAACGATTTAATTTTGATTTTATCGCCTTCTCGTGGTGTTCAATTTGGGCAGCAGGTCGGAACATTAAAGGGAAGTGGGGGGTTTTCGTGAAGCCCAGGAGGAAAGGGGCAAAGGAGCAACCGGAACAAACCATGTGCTGCAAAGCGCCCTTATAGAGGCTTCGGAAAGCACGTTGACTGCTTGCGACCCAGAGACGCGCAGTTTCCAAAAGGCGCCGACGTGAAAGCACTCGCTGACGGACGGTGGGATTGCAGAAGCTGCATTAGATTATGAGAATAAGATGGACACACGTCTATTAGTCTATCTAACTGCCTCACGACATCAGATTATCTAGCTAATATCACAGGGCACTTGTCGTCAGAGGGCCATTTTTACAGTCATCGTAATAGCATAGCAACATTTTTCAGCATTTTGGATCCCCTGCCGGTCAACTGATTAAATAGGTTGCTCGCCTGTTGGGCACAACGTACCATCTAGCAAAGAAGTGAATGTCTTGACACCATATCATACAGGCTTTAGCACTTATTCAGTTAGCCGTCTCATTAATCTCATACACTTCAAAATACAGATTTTCCTTATACGCCTTCATTAGCTAGAAAGGGTCAATTCATATTATTTTGACTATTACTCCCACAATGAATTTGGGGAACCGCTGTTAATTGGCATTCATGGAAAAGTGGGTAGTGTAGTTCAAAAGGCTCTACGTTCCCAGTCAAAAACACAAGAGGTACACTGACTTGAACTACAAGTGCCGTCGAATCTTGCGAAGCGTCGGCTCGTTTACGGCACGGCATTTTACGACAGCGAAACCGATCGCTTCAGAGACGCGATGCTTCTAGGACCGAGGTTGTTCAGTCATTCTACTATCAGTCAAAGTTTACCTCCGATTTGACATGGAAGCACAGCGAGGATCCCATGCGTACCTTTCTGGGGATTTAAAACCGCCCACAACTGCGAAGCGACTGACGCTCTTACCCGGCGATGTTGTTGTGTCCCTACGCTTTGCGGGATTGCCGTCGCGTACGAGCTCCCTGAAAGCGATCCTCTGTGAACACGTCAGTACTTCCGCGTGAGGACCACCTTCTCTGACAGACAGGCTTAATCGAGCTCTGAGCCCGGGTCGTCGTCACCACGATCCTCATCATTGAAACTTTTTAAGACAACTAGAAAGGTTGTGCTGAAGTTAAAAATAACACGGCCAGACAGCAGATTACACGTGTAATAGGTACATTATTTTAAGAACTCATATAAGACAAATTTGGTCCATTGTTTTTTTATTTTTAATTTTAACTCTAAACTAGATTGCCAATGGCCGCGGAAAATATGAGGAGTAGGATCACAATTATTTTGTTGCCCATTGAAGTTACAGAAGGGGGTGGATGTTGCCAGCCGAAACTTAGGTCAGATGTTCCATTGCCTTTCATACACAGCCAAAACCCACAGTTATTAAGATATGCCAGAGCAGTACTGCGGAAAAATAATTTCTCTACTTGTATAACTACCGATGAGAGAGAACAGCTCTGACTACTATTCAATAGTACAGCTACTATTTAAATGTTATATATGTTATATACTATTTAAATGTTATATATGTCAGTATAACCTGCCAATTACAATAGAAGAGGGTGTTTGACAGAGGAAAACACAGAGGGGTATGAGTAGACAAAGTTTGAAGACAAAGTTTAAAAAATTATGCTCTTTACAAATCTGACATGTCCTTAATTGTTACTGACCCTAAATATGAACGAGTAGCCTGAGGGTTGAAGGTGAATAATCAATGAGGTACACAATCGGAATTAAATAAAGGGTCTAGCTGTATACACGAATAAAAATTACAGCCATTGCATTAATAAACACTACGTATAATGGTTAAGGACAATATCTATTTCTATACTTTAAAGTATATATTGTTACGCGTGATCGGATAGAATTAATTGAAGGAGCGATTGACTCTTTACTCGATTATTTTTTCTGGACGATACCACCGCCCAAGCAGGCACAAAAAAATTAATATTTCGATTGATCGAATAAAGTCGAACATAATCGAAAGTCGAATGAAACAAATTGGGGTGAAAATCTGGGGTGCGTTGTGGGGAAATGTTGGCTTGTGTGGCAGAGGAGCCGGCGTGGCGGCGGTCGCTCGGGGGGCACGCCGTCCCGGCTGTTGTTTCGCTCCGGGGAGGAATGAGCCCTACCCACCGCGGAGACGTAATTCCCCTCAATGACACGGGAGGCCATTTTGAGTGGAAGTTTGCGGAGACGGCAGGCAGCTTGTTGTGCCGGATTATTTTCCGATTGTTATTTTTTAATTGCGGAGGATCGGCTCGGTAGATCCGACGGGACGGACATCGGTAGCAGTGGGTAGTGATAGCTGGGGGGTTTGCCTCTTAGAGCGGGGTCCGGAGAGGCGAGCCGCCGTTATTTATATGCGCACGCCACACAAAGGAAAAGTGCCCCCCATTCATTTCGGAAGCGCGCTTCGCGTCGTCGGCGCCTTTTAATCAGCCCGATCGCCTTTTAGTTACGGGAGCAGACACCCGGGACCCATGCAGCGGTAACCGCTCCGAGACCCTCGTCTGCTTTTCCCCCCCTTTTTTGTTGCGCGTTTTCCCTCCCCCCCCTTCCACTTAAAAAAAGAGAAACTAAGGTAATTAGAGGCGTCGGAAAATGGCCGAGCTGTACATCCGCGTGGCGGAGGACGAGAACGAGGAGCCGATGGAGATCCCGTCGGAGGACGACGGCACCGTGCTGCTGTCCACCGTGGCGGCGCAGTTCCCCGGGGCGTGCGGCCTGCGCTACCGCAGCCCGGTGTCCCAGTGCATGCGCGGCGTGCGCCTGGTGGAGGGCATCCTGCACGCCCCCGAGAACGGCTGGGGCAACCTGGTCTACGTGGTCAACTACCCCAAAGGTAGGCGGGGGCCGCCGACCGGGCGGCCGGCGCGGGGCCCCGGGGCCGGAATGGCCGCTAACCCGGAGCGCGTTTGGGCCCCCAGATAACAAGCGGAAGATGGACGAGATCGACGCGTCCTCGGCGGTGAAGATCAAGAGGGGCGACCAGAAGACGTCGGACCTGATCGTGCTGGGCCTGCCGTGGAAGACGTCCGAGCAGGACCTGAAGGAGTACTTCAGCACCTTTGGGGAAGTCATCATGGTGCAAGTGAGTAGATTATTGCAAAAAAATTGTGTGGTTGGGGGGGGGGGGGACTCTCAAAGTTTCCCTAAAGTTAGTATCATGACATGCAGGGTTTCGTGATTTAACACATTAGCATGGAAGTAGAATCTTTTTCTTGGACTACTGGACGGAATTTGCTGTGTGTGATCGCAAGTGCACGTGGAGATGCACTTTGCAAAAGTTGGTTACCAGTGTTATGGTTTTCGCCCCTAATATGATGGAAACCTAGCTGGATTGTGGCTGCTGGCAAATCTATTTCAAAGTCTGACTGCATGCCGTTAGATTAGTTGGGTCTGGTGGTGTTTGTCAACGAGCGTCTCTCCGTAGGTGAAGCGCGACGTGAAGACGGGGAATTCCAAAGGGTTTGGGTTTGTGCGCTTCGCCGACTACGAGACGCAGGTGAAGGTGATGTCACAGCGGCACATGATCGACGGCAGGTGGTGCGACTGCAAGCTCCCCAATTCCAAGGTGACTTTCCCGCCAGAGCACTTCTCCTTGTGTTAATGAATGAACTGTGCTCACTAAATGGATTGTCAAAAGTGCTGAGGACTGACACAGTTTCTAAACCCCCCCCCCCCCACAGCAAGGCCCCGATGAACCCATGAGGAGCAGAAAGGTGTTTGTTGGCCGCTGCACAGAGGACATGACCGCTGAAGAGCTGCGGCAGTTCTTCATGCAGTACGGCGAGGTCACCGACGTCTTCATACCCAAGCCGTTCCGGGCCTTTGCTTTCGTCACCTTTGCCGATGACCAGGTAACCCAGTCTCCAAATGGCCGGCTCGTTTGCCGCGAGACAGTCCCTGCGCTGTGGCTAATCCTCGCCTCATCTGATTGGCTCACAGGTTGCCCAATCCCTGTGCGGGGAGGACCTGATCATCAAAGGGGTCAGCGTACACATCTCCAACGCAGAGCCTAAGCATAACAATAGTAGGCAAATGATGGACCGGGGTCGATTTGGGAACGGAGGTTTTGGAGGTCAGGGATTTGGGAACAGCCGCAGTGGGCTTGGGAACAGCACTAACAACATGGGGAGTGGCGTCAATTTTGGGGCCTTTAGCCTTAATCCAGCCATGATGGCGGCAGCGCAGGCCGCACTGCAGAGTAGCTGGGGGATGATGGGCATGCTGGCCAGCCAGCAGGGCCAGTCTGCCGCATCGGGCTCCACGCCTGCCGGCCAGACTAGTACCAACCGCGACCAGAACCAGTCCTTCAGTTCTGGCAGCAACAGCTATGGCACTGGTTCCGGCAGCCTAGGCTGGGGCACTGGCTCCAATTCGGGCAATAACAGCAGCGGCTTCAGCTCCGGCTTCGGCTCCAGCATGGAGTCCAAGTCCTCGGGGTGGGGAATGTAGCTCTGCTTTCGGGGTTTAGTTCTAGGCTCTATGGTAAGTATATATTTTTCTTTTTATTTGAAGAGTCCCAGATTCCCCCAGGTTAATTTCTGAATATCGGTATTTAAACGATTCCTGCCCCCCCCCCCCTCCCCCAATGGAAAGTGAATGTTTATTCTCATTGGCGTTAATCTGAACATGTCAAAGTGGCTGAAATCTCCTGTTTACTAATAGCCTGAACTGCAACACTACTTCCCAGAGTGGTTTTCCTTTTTTTAAAAATTTCCTTGTTAATTTCTTTGGCAAACTGGACCAGGACCGGCTTATATAGATACAGGAAAATGCATGAGTTGATTTCCAGTTCAGCCACCGATGGTTTGTCTGGAGTTTAGTTTTGTTTGCAGTTTTTTTTTTTCTTTTTTTTTTTTGTTTTTTAAGTTTTATGGAAAACGCCTTCATTGAAATCTCTCCTGCAGTTCACCACCTCTTTTCCAATTTCCCGGGAAGAAGTCCCTCGTTGGCAGCAATGCTGGAGAGATCTCACTTTCAGTTCCCCAGTTCCCACGTGTAAATGCTTTGTCATCACAGGCTGCCGCCGCCTCACTCTACATGTTCTGTTTTAGACGGTGGGTGTTGCCTTTTTATCCACTTTTTTTTTCATGGAAAAAAAAAACAAACAAACCCAAGTCCTTTTTTTCCCCCCGAACTGTTGACGAAGAATGAGTGGGATTGGAGGATGGATTGGTGGTGGCCGGGGAGTGAGAGTGAGCGAGCGGAGAGCAGGAGCGAGAGGCGAGAAAGAAAGAAAATGCAAAGCAAGTGTGGAAAGGACTGTTTGTGCGATGAGGCCGAGAGAAGCGACGCCTAATGACTGCGAGCGCTTGGACCAGCTTGTAGCTTTGGTGCGCGAGTGTGATCGGGGGTCACCGGATGGCATGTGAGGCCATCGTGAAGACATTCGATACGCTCTTACCCTGGAGATGCCTGCCATGTGGTCTCTCTCTGATCTCTCCCCCCCCCCCCAGTAGTTTAAAGATTGAGCTTAAAAAAACATAGAAATCAATGTAGTGGAATGTTTAGAAATTTGAATATTTGTATCTTTCCTTGCTATATTACGATGTGAATGCTGTGGTGTGTGTGCTTTACTTTGCTGTCATTGGCCCGTCTGTGTGACCATGTGACTCGATCGTTTGTCCTGGCTTGGAGATGCCTGCGTGTGTGTGTGTGGGGAGGGGGGGTGCGCTCCATGTGAGCTCCGTGTGTTTCACTGGGCATTTGTCAGTGTGTTTAGAAAGACTGGTTTTGTTAAGTGTGTTTGCATTTTTCTATGACCTGTCAATCGAAAGGCCGTTCTCAAATAAAGTTAATTTGAATAGGCGTTTGTCTTTAATGTTTTTTGTTTTTTGACAGTTGGATTTTTAATCGAAATGCACAAATCCTTATTTAATTCGCATATTTAGGCACTTCGGATTCTGCTACCCCGGGCTGGGACCTGAATCCAGAGACGCCTGAAGACCCAAGTCGGAGTGTCGATGGTCACATCAGTGACTGAGGGGATAAAGTGTGATGCCGTTCCCTGAATAAGGGTCGTCTCTGCTTTTTATAACGCGATCCCTGGACATACCTCAAATTCAAATGGACAGTTTAGAATCGGTGGGAGGGGGCTGGTCGCCCTAATCCAAATTCCTTTTTGAAGCAAACTTGGATGGTATTTTTTAGTAGATCCGGAAATTATATGAAGCTTTCAGCAGGAATATGTTTGAATATATTTGATTTCTACGTCTGTTCAAAATCTACTGGGTAACTTAAATGGTTTTTCCTTCAATGTTTTGTTTAGACACTGTTATTGGCATTTTTTGCTGTCACCTAAAATGGGATAAAATTTATTGAAGTATTTTGTGAACCCACAATGGCTATTTTTGTGGTAAAGCGTTGATTTAAAGCCAATCTGCATCTTGTTTTTATTCGTTATTGTAGGTTTTGATTTCTTTGACTGAACTGTGAAATTGCACAAAGGCTTCACCTGTTGATTGTATTTTGCACAGTATATAAGGAACATGAATTGACTCCATCTACGGTCTGAACCTGTCATACATCCTCTGGTTTTAAACCCTTGAATTGTATTTTTCTTTTATTCAATAAACATGTAGTTCTGACTTGTTTTAGAGGCACCACCTGCAGTGCGTAAAGAATCTCTAGTGTAATGTATTGCAAGGTTTTGCAATTTAATAAACTTTTTTTTACAAGCATCGTAATATGGCTCTCAGCCCATCTAGTGGTGTGGATTTTAGGGGGATCTGTCACACATTTTATTTGTTGCCGTTTAAGGACAATCGTCCGGCCATTTTAGTGGTTTTTGTGACTGTTGTGTACATTTGAATAACATGTTTTGGCACTAAACTACCCGTACTAAGCTTTGGGGACATTAAAAACCCACCTGTAGCTATGACTTTACAAACTCGTGACAAAAGAGCAGTCATGGTCAGTCAACATTCCTCTAATATTTCAGATGTGATGTGGGACTGGTTAATAAATTGTTCAAACAGACCTGACAAAGAAAGCATATCAGTATGGCCCCAAAGTTGCCTTTTGTACAACATTTATTATTAAAAATGTACAAACACCAGCTGAAGTTAATCTGTCAGAAGCCAACACAAACTACAGTTTCTCTGCCTTTTTTAATGAACCTCCTTCCTATATTCTAGATTGGGTTACTTTTTCCAAAGGGGAAGTGGTGTGAACATCTTACTAGCATTGTAGTCAAAACCAGCGGTTCAGGATCTTCCTCAGACAGACCACCTCATGCCTCATGCCCATCTCCATCCTCTCCTGCCCCCGCCTCCGTCTGCTCCTCCTCGCTCCTCCTCCTCTTGTCTGCGTTCCGTTTCCTCCTTTCCTTCTGCTCCAGGTTGGCAGATACGAGATCCTCGCACTTCTTTGTGATGTATTTCGACTGAGAGTACACACAGTATGTCCACATTCAAATCACTGCTGTAGCTCACTAGTGTGACAAAGTGAACTTACTATAGGGAGAAGCGACAAGAAATCATCACTACGACGAAGTCCTGTGTATGAAACATTCATCTTCTACAGGAAAGCCTTTGAGAATAAAGTTGCAGATGCAGTCAGGCTGGAAACCAAAACCCCAGGGCATCGTGTCAGCTAGGCGTCTCATTCTCACCAGAGCTGTGCTCCTCCGGGCTATAAGCTTGACATCCTCTGAGTTGATTGTGGTCCTTTTTGCATGTCTGAAAACCATAGACAATTTACCTGGAGAAACCTTATCGAGTCCAAATGCAAAATTATATGTACATTACATATTTTTTATGAACTGTGACCAAAACAGAAACCGCTTGCAGTAAAATACCTTGCAAAGGCCTCCAGATCCTTGGCAAAAATATCTGTAATGGTAAATAAAATGTGAATTAAACAGATTCGTACTCATGTACAGCATTATCCCAAGCCTTGGCACCCTGACACACTCCAATGGAGCAGACAGAATGCTGAAATCGGATCGGTCCCCGCTGAGGAACACTCACCGCACTGCCTGAAGGCGGTTTCGGCGATGGCGGCCGTAACTTGTCTGCTGAACTCCTTGCTGCTGTCCTTCCCGACCTCCTGGCAGATACGGCCCACTGTGAAATGAACCGCAGCTTTGAGCCTCTAAGGAAGAGAGTGAATCACGCGTTACTTTTTTTTAACGGGGGGCTTAAGGAAATGGGAAACATGACACCCTTATCCTAATGTGTGAGACGGCGGGACAGAGGTTACCGCCACTCCGAAGCAAGCAACAGAAGGGATAATCATAGCAGTTTATACATATGCATTGCCTTAATTATAAACAACACAGAGAATGAATGCCAGGCAGATAAGATAGATTAATAAAACATGTAAATATATCACGTATCAGGGACATGCAACAGGTAATTTACGAAATAACAAATCTAAAGCGGAACTCCACCAGCTGAATAGAAGAATATTACACCAGAAGACTGGGAACGTCTACGCATATAAAACAATATTAAGCAGAAAGCAGCTAATATATTTATGCTTATAAATTTAGTAAATCGTATGTTGGCGTGTCAACAACCTGGCTGTGCGAGAACTCGTCTTCCATGCCTTAATGAAACTAGGCACGGTAACCGCGCTGGGCAGAGTTACTGAGATCCAACTTTTACCGTTAACAGTTAGATACTCTTAACATTTAGACGGCTGAAATATATTTGTAAGAGAACTGCTGCAGCTTATTCGATTTACTGCCCTCCCGCTTGAGTTTACCGCGGTCTACGGAAGCTCTAGAAGGTCAAGCTGTACCTCTCAAAAAAGCGAACATTTAAATCAGATGGAAACTACACCCCGCGGAGAACGGCCAAGTGCAGTGAATTTTATAACATCCGCCATATTATCATTTGATACGTCTGATCATAAAATATACATCAACAAAAATGTATGTTTCGTTTTTGAAACGTGATAAAAAACAGAAGCTTTTCAATTGAGGTCTCAATCAGCAACAACTGAACGCATTTTTCTAAGACGACAAGCCACTTATCTGAACGTGAATTACGTTAATTACGTGAATTACAAATTAAGTCAAGTCAAGAAAGTTTGTGTACAATTACAATGTATAACGTACAATGTAATTCTTCCTTGAATGTCCCCTTGGCAGTCTAGGCAATTTTACAATAAATACAATAAATTACAAAATTACAATAAGACAAATTACAATAAATACAAAATTCCAAGTTCAATCTACTCTAACATATACTCTTAAGAGTCACCAGAAAGTATAAAATGCAAGTGTAAAGCTAGTGTTGAGTTTTAAGCATCTTTTATTTTATTGTGCATTAGTAGTATTCAGTTAGCAGGAGTCAGTTTAAATGTTAAACCCAAAATGTGTCAGATTTAGCATATAAGTGCTTGAGAATGGAACCGAATTTTTACTTAAGCTTACAATAAAATCAAAACCAAATGTCATGTACTGTGTGACGCCATACAGTAGAATCAACCAGTGCTAATTGTAATTAGCATTTCAATAATTTTTTTTATTAAACCCAAACCCAAATCTAAGGAAACAAACAAAAAAAAACGAAAACTCAATTTCTAACAGTTTAAAATTTAAAAGAAGACAAACAGAAGTAACTTCTTCAGTATGATTTTTTTATTTGAACATGCATCCAAACAATATTTCTACTTTACAGAGCATTATAAAGTTATACAGGCATGTTGTGGTGGGACATGGGGGAGGAGATGATGGGATTATGGAGCATCAGCTGAGGTCGGGGTGGGCCTCGCTGTGTGCTGCGCCTGGCCTCATGCGGTCCAGGTACTCCTGCTGGGAGACGGCCAGCACGGAGGCCAGGATCGCGTCATCCTCCCAGTCTGATAGGCCTGAAGGCGCGGAGGAGGAAGACGCACAGTAACACCCAGTTACTTATATAAACACACCAACTGCCAAAAAGGGGAAGGGGGAAACAGCACTTTGGCTTCATTTCAGACGATAGGTAACAGGTCATTTGTTAAGCAGGTATGACCCAAAATGCTGAAAGAACTGAATATTTTGTTTTAAGTGCAGCTGCACACGTTTCCAGTCACACTAAATACAAAATTAAAGTTGAAACCGAGAGGAAGATGAGTTTTTCAAGCATGTGCCATTTTAAGTGACAGGTTTCCTTTCCTCTTTATCCAGCAGGCAAACTTACCGAAGACCGTTGGTGACATTTCCTGCATGATCGCTTGATAGCCCAAAGTGGGGTACAGAGTCACTAGGGAAGGGGATTTGGATCTGTCTGGTCCCTCTGTCTGGCTGCTAGGTCCTGGAGATGAACCAGGAGCACCAATCAGGAAGGGCAGCAGGAGAGGGGGCGGGGTCTAAATCCACCACTAATGTCATACACTTTGTTAAGAGACCAAGAGCTATACACAGCAGAGTGTGAATCAAAGCCAGACTGGGAATCTTATACCCAACTCACCCAGCCCCCCCCACCCTCCCATCAGCATCCACCCCCTAACCTGGCGCACAAGGTGATGAAGGCTTGGGAAGAACGTGGACTGGCCCTGCCTGGGAGGGCAGCTCAGCAGAAGTATGAGGATGGATGGAGCCCGGGCTCTCCGGCGAGAGGTCGGAGCCGTGCTGGGGGGGGGATCGGCCGCTCCGCTCTTCGGGTCCGCCACATGCGGCTGCTGTCGCCGAGCTGCAGGTGGCGCTGGCTTTTCGGGGCTGAAGCACGCACGGGACAGAGCAGAATAAAGAAGTATTTCTCTGAATTGTTTGAATAACCCCAGGAATTTTGGGTCACCGGTGCTGCTCACCTGCCGCGAGCGTCTCTCCTGGTCCCGAAGCCACTGCAAGTAGGACTCCCGTGCCACCTGCTCCTCTATGGCCTCATTGGTGGCCTCCCAGTCCGTGGCTCTCTTTTTGTCCTCCAGCATCTGTTGCTCTATCCAGGAGTCCTCCGAGCACCGGATGGCGCTCTTCATAAGGGACTGATCTGCGTACTGACCAGGGACAGTGACGGGCAACCACTCCGAGTTAGGATACAGCTGGAAACTAAACCACGGGTGACAAACATCATCAAAGTGAGGAAGGTGTGGCACCATCCCGGACAGTTTGCAGTTATGAGGTTTAGGACTCGTGAATGAAATCCAGATTTGATTCAATTCTAGACGTGGAAAGTTCAAGTTCAGGAAGTAGTCAAAACCAAGATTTAGTTACAACCAACTTATGTATAAAGAGTCACACTCACGGTTGGCTGAAGCAAAGCCTTGGAGTGAATTTCTTACTTTCTGGACCTGAACTATGCATCTCTGAGCAAATCCAAATACCACGGTCGGCCCTTGAGCAAGACCCTTAACTTCGATTGCTCCAGGAAATAGCTGAACCCACTTTCTCAACTATACGTTGTTTTGGATAAAAGCATATGCTAAATAATTAAATGGCAATGTACTCACTCCAGGTTTGTAGGCTGGAAGCCCAAGGCCCACACCTATGGTGGCCTTGGCTGGGTTCACTACCGAGTTGTAGTGACTGGCACGGTGGTAGCTAACTCTGATTGGCTCATCATTGTTCTGATGAAAGCTGTGGAATGTGTTGATTGGCTCTAAAAATTTAAAGGGGAGGGAGAGCAACAATGAATGACATTTGACACTAATCTTACTTTAGGGCATAAAGCTAAGGATTTCCTTGTCATGAAAAGTGTCACCTACTTACCTGTCCCATACTGGTACACTTCTACTGGTCGGTTGTACATTTCAGCCATAGCCTGCATCTCAACATGGTTTCCGTGACAGTTGCTTTTCCGTTTCCGGTTGATGTAGGTAGTGAAGTCTTCTGTCACAAAGCGCGAGAAATAGTCTGCATTTTTCACCTGTAATTGAAGTAGGTCAAATTTAATTATAACACTCACTGGACAAATGTTATAAACCACTGTGGGAACATTCTTTGACCAACATGTTGTAAGCTTCAGTCACAGATTTAATGCACACCTCGTGTTTTCATGGTAAGTGGCCTGGGATACACCCCAGGCTCTCCGTGTCCCTGTATTAGATAAACAGTTATGGCAGACTGATGGATTTTTTACACACTTGTGCAAATACTAAATAAGTTGGTAATTTTACACTGCTTAGTCAAATTCATCATGCAATGCCATAATCTAGAAGGAAGACTTCTCTTAACATAACTTTGCATGTAGAAGCAAGTGTGACAACATGTTTTTATCTTTTCTTAACAAGTGTGACTGTGGCAGATGGTCTTAGGACTGTATGGAAATAAACAAGTCTGCTGCAAACTGCCTCAGAACAAACAGCCCAGGAGTACAAGCAAATGACAGCATTGCAACAGAAAAAAAAAACAATTTAGCTCACTCCAGGGGACCCATATCATATTATAGGACCCATTTAACTGATGATTGACTGAGCAATGACATGCAGTATAAAGTAGTTTCTGTAAATGTTACTGCTACTGTCTGTATTAACTCACCAAGTAGTCCATACAATGTTTCCTGACCAGATCGTGCATATCTTGGTCCCCGTACACTTGATCAGCTTAAAAGCACAACATTGAGTCAGATAAATTAATCGTAAAGAACAGGCATCTTATAGGGCTCTGCTGTTTACATTGTTTTCTTTAAAATTACTGTCTTCGAGATATACAAATAGTCAAAAGGGAAAAAATTTGAAAACCACTTTGTCCAGTGTATCTTAATTTTAACAATAATCCCAATAATAAAGCTCTCAGTTCCCATGCTGTGCCAAGAAAAAGTGAACTACTACGAATATTTTAATGACAAGTAGGGAATCCACAAAGTTTCATGAAATTAAGGGTCCTCATTGCTACAGCCAAGTTAAAAAAAAATAAACTGGGAAAATGTGAGCCCTGAGTTGAGATTTCAGTTCAGACTGAAAATCAGTCCCAGCGCTCACAAACTAGGGGTTAAACAGAAAATAAATCTATTAATTTATACCAGGCTAATTCTGCTCATTTTGACCCAGGTTGAAGCACCGGCAGCGGTACAGCCACACTCACCGACGGCCCTGAACAGGCAGGCTCCGTCCTCTCTCATCTGCTTGATGACAAACCCCTTCTTCTCGCGTAGCGTTTTCTCAAACCACTGCTCCTGCTGCAAGAAGTACAACGAAAAAAGCTGACTTGTCGGAAAGACACTGGTCCAAAAGACACTGCTCCTGGATGTCGGTGCGGAGACGCGCACCCCGACCCCGGGCTACGGAGCGGCCGTCAGTCCGGGGGGGCGTTATTCCCCCCAAAAGACATGCAATTAATTCCCACCATATGAGTCGCATGGAGGACACTCTCATGCCCAAACATCTACACATGATATCATTATTGTTACCGGCAATACCGGCCGGTGAGAGCAGGCAGCTTTCATCGTGCATCCGAAAGGATGGCTCGCATGCTGCAGCTACCTGCTCGGCTGCTGTGGGGTCAATACTCTGCAGCCTGGAAGCGTTCTCGTACTCGTCCTCGCTGTTGTTGCCCGCCGCCTCCTCCGTGTCAGGAGCCCCACTGCCCGCGGTGGGGACAGCCACTCCAACGGAGGAAATCCCGGTGGCACAGACAGCCTGTCTCCGCCTTTTGCTGAGCCCGGGTCCGGAGCAGCAACCTCCGAGCCCTCCGCTGCCGGACAGCTCTCCGCGTCCCGCAACGACACCTGACACCCCGCTGCTTCCACTAGAGTCACCAGCGCCCGACGGTGACCCTGCTCCACCCGGCTGGGGAGAGGCCTGCTGGGGCCGGGAGTTAGAGGGAGGCACGGTTTGGTAGGACCAGGACGGCGGAGAGGCTCTGGTCCTAACCCCAGTCCGGCCTCCCCGCTGATGCGAGTCAGAACACGTCCGACGGTCCGCCTCATCGGGGTGATCCGACGTGCCGACCGCAGAGCTCGGTTTCTTTTTTGGCAGAATTGTCATATTTAATGGTTTAGGCTTCTGGTTACAGGCAAACAGCAAACGGTGCCACTTTCACAACTAGTCAGACTGAAGTGTACGTATTGCTCGGATAAGCTTTAATAAGTAGCGTATTCGGTTTGCTCCTTCCCTGTCGGTATGCCGTCGCACGGAAACAAACGAAACAGTCCCTTCCGAAACATCAACACGATTTATGGCTCGGACACGTCATTTCCTCCCCGTCACCACGCTTCCGGTCCACGGGAAAGTGTCGCGCTGCAGCCGTCAGCAAATAGCGCAGCGCCGAGGTGAACACGTGACTAGGGCGGCGTATTAGAAAGGCGTGAGGGAAAAACAAACACGCCGCTGGCAGTGCGGCTGACTTTTCTTGTTGGTAGGGTCGACATATCCTTCGCGGACAAGATGAAAATGTCAGTCAAAAAAACTTCCAATTGCTCATAGATCCTTAATAGAAACAAAGCGCGCGATTCTTCTGTATTTCTTTTTATTTAAGCAAATCTCAGATTCCCGCGAGTTGTTTACGTTGTTGCTATAGATACTGATTGGGGGGTATTCTCCGTACGTGCATTATTAGTTTAATCGGATGAAATTGTTGACGATTTGGCATGATCCTGGATCTGTCGGTTGTTCAAAACTCTTGCTGGATGTGTTGTTATACTAATCGTCAAACCTGCTCGGAGCAGGTTTGTTCTGTGTAAACAAGAATTAGCACTTAATCATGCAGTGTCCGGTCGTGTAAATCCAATCAGCCTTGGCCTCGCCATTCAAGGATGCGTTATAAATTATTATTTATAAACTGTAAATAATAAAAAGAATTTCAAATCAATAGGGTTTTGTGCGATCGGCAAGATCCTTTATTGTTTTCGCATAATATTCTTTTCGAGAGATACCGCTTTAACCAAGCTGGAATATTAACCCTCAACAATGTATTAGCTCCTTATATTAGAAGTCAGACTAGGCAAAGTCGGGCTGATCATTAAACAGAACCACACAGATAGTGTGCATTGCCTTGAGAATTTTTGCAAGCGGTATTTTTTTTTGTATTCTGTAGAATCAGAGTGCAGTTTGCCGGGCAGTTAGGAGATCCTGTCTGGCCCTGAAATATGTCCGTCGGGCTGTAGTAGTTCTACCTGGACACCAGCGCACACACACACACACACACATATATATATATATATATATACACACACACACACTTTATGAGATACCAGTTTCACTTTAACCTGTCCCCTTGTCTTAACTGTGCTTCGATTTGGTCTGGAATTATAATCATTACATAATAAGTAATGTGACACATCTGAAATGTAACGCTGCATTCAAATAATAAGTATGATAATTAAAGACTATGTATTCGTTAAATTTGATAAAATTTGTCGGCCATTTTTTGCCAGCCGTCTTTTGTAGTTTTGGCCGCTTTTTCTGTTTCTCCTTTGGTACACATTCATTCTTTGGAGTCGTCATATCGCTCAAACAAACGGTCCTGCCCAGTTTAATTAATTGTGTGAAAAATTGCGGCGTTTTTCCCGTCATTTTGTGAGAGACTTGCCGAATATGTTTTCTAGACTTCGCCGCCATTAACTGGTCCAAGATGAGGCTTCTTATCTTAGATGATTTAAGCGACGTACGGAGAATACCCCCTAGTACGAGAATTTACAATGAAACACACAACCCAGATCAAGGGCCGGTCAAGCGATCAGCTAGCGACAGGCAGTCACCTAGGGCAGCGTATTTCAACCTCTTTTCAGCCATGGCACATTTTT
The DNA here is from genome assembly GCA_026780845.1 of Petrocephalus sullivani. NCBI lineage: Eukaryota > Metazoa > Chordata > Actinopteri > Osteoglossiformes > Mormyridae > Petrocephalus > Petrocephalus sullivani. Next base: position 23,029,904 of record JAODKM010000118.1, read on the forward strand.
TACATTTACAAAAACCTACGGCACACCACCAACTAAAAATGTTACAAAATGACGCTCTGTAGCCTAGGTTTTTAGACCAATTAAGTGGAATTGGATAATTTCCCACGGCACACGTTACGATCTCTCACGGGAATCACGGACCTGGGGTGCCTTCCGAGGGGACGCCGGCTTGGCCAGAGTTGCCAGGTCCGCGGTTTTCCCGCCCAATTGGCCTATTTTGAAAAGACACTTGCGGGTAAGCATTAGGAGGCCGCGGGCTGCGGGTTTTGGGGCAAACCTACACACGGTGCAAGGTGAGAGTGATGGTAGCTTGTTATCCAACAGCCTGACAATGCCAGGGAAATGCACAATATGCCAAGATTTGGAGCAAGGGGTTTAATGGAGTGGGGTTAGGGCTCTTATTCCGCATAACGGCACAGCAAGTACCAAATACCGGCACATCACAATGGACGTGATCAGCATATTTATAGGGGATACAGCATGCTGTTGTTTTAGATATTGGGCTAACTTCGGCTTCCATTGGGGGGATTTTAAGCCAACCTTGGGCTGGAGATTTTTGCTGGACCTGGCAACACCAGGCGAGGTTTACCTAGGGTACCACTTGTGACTTATTGCCATCAATATTATGTTCCAGCCACAGAAATACAACAGATAACATTTTGAACACGGCATTGTAGAAGTGGACATTGAATTGGAACTATAGTGATGGGTCGTTCTTGAACGATTCGTTCATTTTGAACGAATCTTTAATGTGACTCGGGAAGAACGAGTCGTCTCGTGGGAGTGATTCGTTCAGTCGCGCATGCGCATTTGCGGAACTTCCTATAGTTTCTGTATTGGAATCATTGATTCGCCTGTTTGAGTCTTCGGGTTTTTCGAGTCGTTCGTCCATCACGTGACAGCCCCATAAGCTTAACCTATGCAGTCTGAGCCGGAAAGAGAATTGATTAGTTCATTCCTCGAGTCTTTCGAGTCGTTCATTCTAATGTTATGTGACGTGACAGCACTGGATATAGAAATTAATTACTAATTTACAACCTTCCTTACAAACAGGTGCATCGTTTATTATTATTATTAATTATTTTTTTTTTTTATTTTTAAAAAAAAAAAAAAAATGCGTTTAGGTATTTTTGATAATTTTATGATAATTTCTAAATATGATCCAACATGAGAGATGAACTAATCAATTCTGTTTCTGGCTCAGACTGCATAGGTTAAGGGGGCTTATGGGACTGCATATGGCTTATGGGGCTGTCACGTGATGAACGAAGCGTAGATGTGTTAGGGAGGTAACAGGTAACATTTTAATTATATTGTGCTGATATGAACGAAATGACTCGAAAAAAGATTCGTTCATTTTGCTGAACGAGACTCAAAGGTCCGAGTTGGTAAAATGATTCGAACTTCCCATCACTAATTGGAACACGTCTCCGAAGGCAGGTGAACAGACAAATTAGCGGGAACTGTGTCGGACCAATAGCAGCACTCCCCTGACACATGCGGCCTTCGATTGGTCCTCGTCACATGACAGGGGTTTTTCCGCTCGGCCGTGCGTTCCGCGCATGCTCATCGCTGGGAGTCCGTTTCCTGCGCCGTGAGTAATTCCCCGTCGTGCGGAGAGTTAAAGGCGGATTTGACAGAGCGCGATGCGCGTTTATGAGCCCTTCCGCCTTTGCGGCTCTGCACCTTTGTAAGTCGACCCGCGGCGATTCGGACGCGAGTGCCGGCGCGCTGCTCGGCTGTCGGGGCGAGCCGCTCACCAGGCACATGCTGTGGGCTGGCTAGTCGGTTAGCATCGTCACCGAGCCCGGCAGCTGGCGGTGCTGAGGCTGCCTCGGACAGCGTCGGCGCTGCCCCGCTCCGGCACCCCGAGCCCGGGCTCTCTCGCGGCTGGGGCCGGCGCTTCTCGGTGTACCTGTCATTTTGCCCCCCTTTTGGAAGTAGTTTAATGCTTCCACCTCCCCGGAGCCCCGACATCGTCCCGTCAGAGTGCCGCTGCTGGGTTATGAGGTGACCTAAGCTTGCTCTTCGGAATCATGGCGCTCTGGGCTATTTTCGGGGCGTTAAGCGTAACTCCGGGCTCCGAGCAGGTCGGGTCTGCCCTGGGGAGCTCGTACTGCGGTGCCCGGCGCGTCTCAGCCGCGTTCCGTGCGGAAGCCGCAATATCTGCGCCATTTACAGATCGTGCTGTCGTTTGCGGAGTGAGAGTGACGGAACCGGTTTGTTTCCCTCGAAACCTGGGCTGGAACTGCGGGTTTTTGTCGAAGCATGTTTGTATGACCTGCTATTTCAGGTTTATGCCCACATGAATCAGGTTTCTCCTCTCCTTTAGAGTTATATACACGTCTTAAGAGTTTCAGTGTAATAAATCACCCACAGCCCTCCACATTGCAGTTCTCCCTTATACAGTACACGGGATCTGTCTGTTCGTGAGCTCCTACCACTGCACACGACTGATAAGTGGGAAACGTTGGTGCGGTTTGCCCACGATGGTCATTATAATATATTATCTTCTGACACATTCCGCCAGTAATCCGTCTCGTTGGGACATCTGCATTACAGGAAGCCCTGTAAGCACCCCTGTGTCGAGAGCTGCCAGAGAGCCCAGCATGCTAGGAGCAGTTTCGACAGATGTATTCCTTCTGTGGTTCACATAAAGCTCTGTGTCTCTGATGGCTTAACCGTAGAGGTCAGCAAGCTGTTACCATTTTTTGGACTGCAGTCTAATTTCAGTCATTTTGTGCACGGAGCTGGGGATTTTGGACTATCATCTCCAATTTTAGTTCTACCCCCCTGTTATCGCTACTAAATTCTGTTGAGGTGGTGGGTAACTTCACTCATGGTCAATCAGCACGAATTTGGGTGTCCCCAGTCTTGAGGGGGTTTGACTTAAATACTCCCAAAGACCACATGACTTCTTGGAATAAATGGGCCAACCCACAGCACCACAGTGGTGGTTTGAGTCTGTACTTTAATGGTTTCACGTATTAAAGGAAAAAAGAATAAAACGGGAGGTTCTGTCTGTTGCAGGGGTCTCCAACTCCGGTCCTGTTGAGCTGCTCTCCAGTAGGGTTTTTATTCTGCCTGGCTTCTGATGAGCCACACCTGTTCCTGATATTTGCCTGAGGTCAGGTGTGGCTCGTCAGAGCGGGAGACGCCCGGTCTGTTGCGAAACATGCCAGTTCTGTCTGTGTAGGTGTCCTTAGTTAACTATCTTAGGGTTGTCTGTAAAACTGCAATAGTATGTGTGGTTTAACATCACCCCAAACTTGGTGTAAACTTGTGCTCTTTCTTGAATACATTTCTTTTATCGCCAGGATTCTACTAATGGTTCTTTTTGTTTCCCCTCAGAGTGCCCCCCTCCCACACTGTGGACTGAAGACCAATGGCATGGGTATTCACTTTTATTTGTGTACGTTATTTTTAACACATTGTTTTTGAATGTCACAATCTCCGATGCAGAATTATTCTTTTTTTCGAAAACACAGAAGTAAGTTCAGGTTAATGAAATACTGGAAATTGTATGTTCTGTGAGTTGCATCTTCTGGACCTGGGTGACCTGGCACCATTGTGAGTGTGAGTTATGCAGGCGTGTGTTTGATTGTTGTTGTTCACTTATCTTGCCAGGTGGAGAATTTTTTTCTCAGAAGAATCGGGAAGAAGAGAAGGGAAGAATTCTGTGTGAAACTTGGTATGGAATGACGCTGGTGTAGGATCTTCTTACATGGAAAATCAAATCTCCACACTGCCTTGAGTGGGTGCAAAGTGAGGGTTCAGTCATAGTTACGTCCCCCACGCGGGCTGCTACTTGTCAGTCGCTTGTTATCTGGGAGAGTGCGAGGGCTGCAGTAGGAAAACCAGCCTGAGAACCCCACGCATTTATGAGCACGTGTGCGGCTGTTGGGGCAGTGGCTTTGGTGTGGGTCCTGGGCGATGAGCAAGGAACCACCGAGCAGCTCAGACCCCGATAGCCAAAGGGGGGACGCCAACAGAGACGGAGCAGAGGAGGTAGAGACCTGCACCCGGGGGCCCCAATGTGTGCTACTGTCAGCTGAAGTGGAGCGACCTTTGGCCAGTGCTCTGGATGGTGGTGCCACGGGGAAAGGTGAGGGCATGGTGGATTCAGAGATGGAGGCCCAGGACAAGGCGGATGAGCCCCCCGGCGACTGGCTGGAACCCCTGGAGGAGGACGACGACGGCACTGGGGGGGACGAGGATGCCCAGCAGGGCTGGCAGTTGGGTCTGGGTCAGAACGGCCGAGGGGACGTGGAAATGGACAGCCTGGCTGGGGAGAGCGAGCGCAGCGGGAGTCTGGCCGACAGCGAGCGCCACTTCGCGAGGAAACGCCGCGCCAATGGCATGTAGGTCGCCCCTCCGCCAAAGTCCCGGCTCCTCCCAACCCGGCCGGTTAAAACTCACACGTCCGTCCGGCAGGTCCAGGAACAGGAGGAAGAAGAGCGTCATCGACGAGGAGTGGGAGGTCTGGCCCGTACTGGGGCCCGGCTGGAAGCGCAAGGAGGTCTTCCGCCGGTCTGGCTTCACCGTGGGACGGACCGACACTTATTACATGAGGTGCGACTGCGGCCATGTGCTTGTAGCTCGACAAGTAGAGCATTGCGCTGATAATGCAAAGGGTGTGGGTTCAGATCCCGGGGAGGACACCTTATTTTGTAACCCTTTCCTCTTCTGTCAGCTGCTTTGGATAAGTGCGGCAGATAAATGGCATTAAATGTAAATGCTGAGTGCCAGGCTCTTGCCTAATTGTCACCCCGTGTGTCTGACATCTCCAGCCCCACCGGTGACCGCCTGCGCAGCAAGATCGAGATGACCCGTCACCTGGCCGGGGTCATGGACCTGTCCGCCTTCGACTTCAAATCGGGTCTGTTCGTGGACGGGACGGCTAAGCGCGGCAAGAAGCGAGGGGTGCGAGAAGCTCCAGGACGGCTTCTGTCTGACTGCTGTTTGTTGGCGTTTCTGAGTGGTGGTGCTGGTTTGCATGTCGCCATTTCTGTCGTGTAGACCAGTGTTTCCCAACCCAGTCCTCAGGGAACACCGACCGGTCCACATTTTTGCTTCCTCTCAGCTCCCAGCACACCCGTACCAGGTACTCGGTGTTCCTGATTGGCTGGGAGCTGGGAGGGAGCAAAAACGTGGACTGTCCGGTGTTCCCAGAGGACTGGGTTGGGAAACGCTGTCTAACATTAATTTGATGTGATCAATTCAATTCATTTTTATATAGCGCCTTTCACAACAGAGTTGTCCCAAGGTGCTTTACCTGGGTGTGTTGGGATACATTACAATATATTTAAGAGAAAATAATGCAAAACAGAGAAAATGAAAGAGAAAGAAAGAAGAATGAAGGCCAGATGACAATGGAGCCAAAAAGGGAGACAGCTCTTTGGGTCAAAGGTCAACTGGGTGCCCAACCCCATGCTGACATTGAAAACGCCCATCAGATGTGATCCGTAATTCTGTGCCCTGGATGCTGTGTGCTGGTTTCAGTTGAAGAGCCGGTGACCTGTGACATGCTCACCTGGCAAATTCCTTAGTTCTTCTCCGATTTCTCCTACAGCGTCCGAAAAAGGACCGATCTCCGTCGACTGGTGGTGGGAATTCTTCCGAGCGCAGCATCTCCTCTGAGCGGGGGGGCCGTCAGGATCATTCCTCCCCCTTCGACATGGGTGCTGGCCCCCCGAGAGCCACTCCGGGGCCCCTGCGGCTCAGCGGGGCCCAGCGGCAGAGCCCTGCCTCCCTGCAGAGCCGCGGGCCCCACGGTGTCTTGCCTGTCGGCTTCCGTGTCTCCCCTATTGAATGGTCGGAACCGGATCCCCTCCTGGCCCCCCTAAGCCCGCCCTCCACCCCCGAGGGTGACTGCCAGCTCAGTCCAGGGTCGGCGTCATCCTCCGTGGGGCCTGTTCTGTCCGCAGATGGGCCTTGGAACACAGCTAGGTGAGTGGCTGCCTCGCTCCCTGCTGGCACGCATCCGGCCAGAGAGCTACGTGCGTGATGGGTGTCCTCTGCTCTGTTTCTGCAGCTGTTCCCGATGCGGTGACCTGCTCGCAGGGGGGGACGGGGACCCGCTGCAGCCTGGGACATGCGATAAATGCAGGTGTACGTCCAGAACCGGACTTTCACGCTCGCCAATTCGGCGTCTCGCTAAAAACTGCCCTTAACGTCAAACTCCCTGTTAAAGACAAACCGATAAATCTGAACATGTGCGCAGAAAAGCAGGATGTCTCCAAATCAGTCTTGCTGAGTGTCGCTGAATTGAATTGCGCTTTGCTGGGATCTTTGGACGTTTGCATTTGACCGCGTGTACCTGTTCTTTCAGCTGAGAAGCCGGGTGACAGGCGTGTGCCTGTTCTTCCAGCTGAGACGCCGGGTGAGAGCAGGAACATCGTCTACAGGAAGGTGAGTACGCCCGCTGTGCATGCACACACTCTGTCTGAAGATCGGCTGTGGGAGGGTGTTGGCCTGCCAAGGCAAATCTTTGCTCTTTTAAAGGTGACATTACTTCTCCTAAAGCTAAGGCCAGACGGTCTCCGCTGTTAGAGGCTCACTTCCTCCCTGGTGTGAGACGGCTCTTTTTGAGCAAACACCCCAGTGTAGGGGAGACTGCAGACACGCAGGCTCTAGGAGTCGCCATTTCACTTCCACCATCTGTTCTCTCCCCCCACAGTGGCTGCCCTGCGGTCAGTGTCGCGCTTGCCTGGTCACAGAGGATTGTGGGAACTGTGCCAGCTGCAGGAACGGACTGCTCAACCCCGATTCCCGGAAGCCCATTCGCTGCCGGCACCGGAAGTGCCTGTGTCCCATCCGGAAGGTACTGCCTAGGGCTGCGGGGGGGTTCGGGTTAGCCACCATCACATCGTGACCTGATGTGGGCCATGCTAATCGTATGAGGCATTATCTGAGCCCGATTTGATGTTTGCAGAGTCCCGAGGCCCCCGTGACGGATGACTGCACCAGGGCTTCAGCAAGCAGGCAGGCAGTCAGTGAGGTGAACTGTCTCAGTGTCTCGATTTTATAAAAAAAATATATATATTTTTTAATAAATTAATTGGGGGGGGGGGGGCGTTCACACGTCACTGAGGTGTAACTACTAATTAACACATGGTTTATACATTTATTACTTTTGAATACAAGGTTATTTGCACTTAAAGGGGGACCTGCAGAAGAAGGAATGAAGAATGTTACATTCCGTGTGTGTGTGTGTGTGTGTGTGTGTGTGTGTGCGCGCATGAGTGTTTTAAAGGCTGCAGGGCATGAGGGAGTGATCCTGTCCCTTTTCTGTTCTCCAGTTCACTGGATCGGAAGAGCTGTCCTTCCTCCTGGATGACGATGACGACGACTTGGAGGTATGAGGGCTGCTGGGATGTCGTACACGTTACCGTCTGCTCTCTTCCACGCTAGGGGGGTTTCCTCAGGAGACGCGCACAGGGAAGGACATTGGCCCCCGTCCGTCTCTGGTTACCGTGCTTTGCCATGTCGCCCCCTGCAGGGCGGCCCGAAGAGGCGCAGCCGTCGGGCCTGTGGCATGTGCAGCGCCTGCCTGCACACCACCGACTGCGGCACCTGCGACTTCTGCATAGACAAGCCCAAGTTCGGAGGCAGCAATAAGAAGAGGCAGAAGTGCCGGCTGAGGCAGTGCCAGAGGCAGGCCATGGTGAGGCGGCCGCTCCCGCCCCCGTCTTACCTGAGAAGTGTCCGCTTACCCTCACGTGCTCCCAGATCCGCTAAGGGATGCAGCACTTTTGTGTAGCTAGTGGAAAACCATTATCATAATCTTTATCAGATCTGTCTTGTAAAAGTCGTAGCTAATTCTGAAAGCGGCACTCATGATCTGTTGGCGTGTCCCTTGGACAGAGACACCTGCTGCCCTTTCAGATGGATGGGTCAGAGTTCCCTACCCCAGAGGGCTGGTCGGAACTGGGCAGGCCGCGGTCGCACTGCAGATACCCCTCCTACGCCAGCAGCATGCAGAGGAACTTGGCGTTCCTTGAAGGGTTACGGGGGACCGACGACGAGGAGGATGACGACAGTGACGAGGCGTTCCGGCTGGAGTGCTACGGGCTGGAGACGAGGGACGACACTTCCCTGCTGTATCGGGTGAGGAAGCCTTCATGTTGATCTAGGGGCGGGGGGTCATCTCTTTAAACACTAGCGCTCAGTTCTTCTGCTCCAGACTGAGGAGTCATGCTATCTCCTTTTCTTTGCCTCCTTACAGGTCAACTCCACCAACAATGAGAAGGAGGGAAGTGTCAGTTTCTGCCAGCTACCTATCCAGGTGAGGGTGGCGTTGATTTACCCACCTATGCTAGACGATGGATGCCTAGGCTAACACCTATGAGTCCTATGAATGGGACCATATGAAATGGGAAAGTTTGACCCTGACACGTTGGGGCTTTAGACGAGGATGCAATTTTGGAGAGGGTACCTCACCAGGTCAATGAATTTGGGAACACCTTGGTGTTAATCGCTGCTGTCCAGTGTCACCTAGCCTCTGAAGCCCGGCTGCAGCAGACAGGCTGTGGCAGCCCTCCCTGATATGTATGTCCAGCTCTCTGGCCCTCACTCCTGTGCTCATCTGCACTGATGTCTCTCGGCAATCCACAGACTGACAGTGGTGCACAAAGCAGCCGGCCTGAGGCACGGACAGAGAATGGCCTGGCTGAGAGGCCGGCCGAAGGCGGTCGCTCGTCTGCGGGCCTCCTGCTGGAAGGTGCCGCAGAGCCGTCGGTCCCGTGCGCGGCGGTGGTGCGGGGCCCTGAAGAGCAGGCCGACCAGGCAGCCGCGGGGCCGGGTGAGGGCACCGGGCACCCGGATGCCCTGGAGGTCACACCCAAGGTGAGGTGACCGTATACGGCGCTAACAGCCTTCCTAAATCCCTGCCTCTGATCGGCTCTTCCACCCCCCACAGATCACGCAGATATTCAGCCTGGCGGGCCCCATCCGGGCGGGGGCGGAGTGCCTCTCCCCGGACCGCGAGCTTCGGCAGCTGCTGGCAGAGCTGCATGCGTCAGTGTTGCCCGTCCACTGGGTGGCGCTGATGAGCGACGGCCCGCAGCTGCAGCTTGTTCAGTGCTCCAAGCTGTCGGCCATGGCGGACACGGTGCTGCACATTGAACTTGGCCTCGGTTATCAGCTTACCGTGCAGGGCCAGCCCCTTCTGCCCACCCACCCCGTGTATGACGGCCGGCCAGCCCGCATGGCCTCTGTGGCCGACATAGTGTCCCTCCTCCTGGCCCTGGAGGGGCTGGCCGTGTGTCAGGGCTTTCCGCTGTCCACCCTGCTGCCCTGCCCCAGGCCCGCACTGTGTGAGCGGGCAGCCACCTGCGACTTCCTGGTGCCGCAGAACACCGAGCGATGCAGGAAGTGTGTCGCTGTACCACCTGTGCTGTAAGGAGTCTGCAGGAGGTGGAGCCTGTCCTGCCGGTTATCAGCAGTACCCTGTCCTGCCGGTTATCAGCAGTACCCTGTCCTGCGGCTTCCCTGTAGGCCGGCGGGCTCCACTGCCCATGTGTATGCATGCGTACGCATGCTGGCTCAAGTTTGAGCCAAACTCTTAACGAGACACCGATGTTGATTTAAGTCTGTTTGAAACCCCTGTTCCTTTATTCTCTGTTAAGGGTTTTTGTAAAGAGCGATCATACTTGTAAAAAAGCAGAAAGAGGGGATATTTTATATTTTAATAAAATTTGCCCTTTAAAAAATCGAAATTAATACTTCTGATTTTATCACTGATTTGACTACTTCGAATTCAGCTGATAACTATTTTATAACTGCCCAATGCTGGAAGGTGACTCGTCGCATTTTGTTTTGTTTAGTCTGCTTTCTGTGCGCATCAGTTTCTACTGCAGCCTTGCTATTCGCACAGAAGTACCAATAAATCCCTTCTCCTAGGACTTCCCTTCTCTCTGCTGGTAGACACAGGATCTAAGTGGGGAGGGGGGGGGTTCCAAACAGCTGATGAATCCCCATCAAGCAGGGTAATTGTGTGGCTGATCTCTACAAGCACAGAACAGTGGCAGATCGGCGAGCCCAACAGTACAGAAATGGAACCCGGTCTTGGTTTTTCAGGTACCCTCTTTGCTTTGTGGGGAGATGAGGGTGACTGAGACCACAACACATTAACCTAAATGGTTAGTATGCATCCCTTAGTGGTTAGTATCCGTCACAGAGAGTATCTAACTGGCTAAAAAGCTTCTGTTCTGCTCATCTTGCCAAAACAGATCAGGCGGTTTTGTTTTTGTGTAACTACACAAACGGCGAGGTTTAAGGACTTTAGGTATATAACTGCTTACTGCAGGTTTGTATGTTTTGGATTTCCCCTGGTTATTGGGAGACTTTATAATGAAGTGTTTTGACGAATTCCATAAACCAATATAAATACCGAGAGGTTTTCCTTTTTTGAGTCTTAGGATGTCCGAACTGCTTTTAGGACATTAGCCTTGGAGGACGTATTTGTGTTGAAACTAAAGATAAACGTTTTCTGTCCTATACATTTTTCCTGTATATTAATCTTCTAATTAGTATAAAAGTACTGTGTGTTGTGAATTATGTTATGGCTTCCTGAAGCCAGACTTTAAGCGGCTTCGCAAACTAAGGTGATTGGAGTTATAAGTTACTGGTTTTATTTCAGTTAAGCTGAGTCTCAGGCAACTTGAATCTAGCTTGTGGGACATTTGGATTCAGGGTAAAGTAAGCACTTCCGTCATTAGTTCACCCATTATAGACGTCTTTGGTTCATGGGAGTTTTACTTAAATGTTCGAAGGGTGGGATGAAACACGATTGATTCAGAGAGCTAACCAATCAGATCTTGTAAGATGTCAGACCAACCAATCAGATGTCTTGGTACCACCTCCTCCATAATCTGATTGGTTATCTCTCCAAATCAATAATTTTTCTGTCTACTCTCAATGTTTGCGTAAGTAAAACTCCCACAAGTACATCTTTGCCTCTGCCCTTTAGGAAAGCCTCAGGTCCAGATGCTAATAAGGATGCTGCTGAAAGTTGCAATTCAGAACATTTCCAGTGGTCCCATTTGTTTTTAAGAACTGAATACAGTTTAGCCTTAACCAGGTAACACCAAAGTGCTTTTAATTGCAAAATGTTCCAAGACTGCAGAAGGGACGTCGTTTAGGGACCAGGGGTATGTTTACCCAGGCCCTGGACTGGTGGGGGCCTGGTCTGAAAAATGCACAGAGGGGGTCCAAGGTGATATTTTGTCCAGGGGGGTTAGAATTCCTTGCTACACCCCTGAATACGCAGGTGACCCCTGTACATCACCATGTCACCCATGGAACTAATTACGCAGATTCCCTCCACACGGGTTCCCTCAAAACCTTTTTTGTCTATCTCAAAAGGAATATGGGTTCATTAAGATGGTAAATCCAGCATGTCTAGCACCGTGGTGTCGAGGCACGAGACACGATTTGTTCCTGTTTTCTAGGAAAATGTTCGTCTTTCTGAGATGACTCGTGCGCGCCGTAAGGGAGACGCTGCAGAGTGGGACATGGCTTTAAACGGATAAGTAGATGCACTTTATTGGTCCCAAGCGGGAGATTGTGGGCGGGATGTGATCACGCATCTGTCCTGTTACTAGGTGTGTGGTTGTCTACAATAACCTAGGAAATTTTACGTGTACCTTTTCCTTAAGGACTTTCCTGAACGATCAATGCCGGTGAAGAAAAAAGTTATTTTTTTATAAGTCTTTTACGTGAAATGTGAACCCCTCCAAAAAAATAAAATAAATAAATCGACGTCTGCCAGCAGATCGGCATATTTTATTGCAGGATCGTATGTATATATGTGTTGTGGGTCTGTATGGGCAAAAGGCCAATTAAGACTTATTCTTATCCCGGTCCAGTCCTGTTGCTTTTGTTACTGCAATGATTCATTATGGTCGCGTATAGTTATATGTTAATGATGTGACATACATTATGTGCAAGAAATATATAGTATGTTTATTTATCGACAGATGATCGATTTTATTTGCTCCTTTTTTTCTTGTATTAATCTTAATGCAATTTTATTTCACATAAAAAGTCCCCTCGATCCCCTCGACGGAATAAATATCCAATACACAGTGTAACCGATCGCATTCTTCAGGATGTTTTTTTTTATCCATACATGTTAAAGGACTGTTTGTTAATACCAGTGTTGATCATTTGAGCATAGTTTTCGCAAAAATGTAGGTATAAATGGTTTAGAATGGTTTTCTGGATTCAGGCGTCCTTGAACGCTGTGGCGTGACTGCTTGCTTCTTTCCGTAATTAGTGCATGTCTGCATTCCCATCTTCTAGGAAATCTCTGCGGCTTGAATGCCTGTTTTGAAGTTCCTGTTTGTAAAATGTGTATCGCACAAGATAAATCAACAGTTTGTTTTATTTCGGGCCTGTGAAACGTATTCAAATAAAGCTATTTTTGCTAGACTACGTGTACTTCAAATGAATGCGTTACATTTGACTTAACTTTAAGCTGTCCACTATAGCCGACTGGTCCTGGACCTTTTTGTCCATTGCTGATGACTCCAAGCACGGAATAGTGGTCATTGCAGGACTATTTATAAGGCGACCGGTACATGCTCGGCAGCAACTAAATATGCTATGATATAGTTGTCCCTATCGCTTATCCTCGACACATTATAAATCATAGGTGTCAATATATAATATGGTTACATTATTTATGTTTTAGGCTACACGTGGCGACTAATTTCAACATCCGACGACCCTTTCTCCTACGGATAAGATAATAAATTGAAAGTATTGAGCGTCTCTCTCTAGACCTGCATGTTGGTATAACTAATAAACTGCGATACGGATACCGTCAGTAGACGGTACGGTACGGCCACGGCTTTCTCCTTCTGCTTTAGCGCTCCTTCCCATTAGACCATTTAAATCTCCCGTTCGGACCGCGCAGTGGCCCAGCCGTCCTCTAGGGGGCGCCAGGTGTGGGCGGCCAATGCGCAAACACTGGCAGGCCGAATCGCCGTAGTGCTGCTCATATAGCGCTATATTCATACATAGCACCATGTCTTATTTAAATACATTCGTATCTCCCCTCCCCTGTTTTCTTCCTCTTTAGAGCCTCTCACGGGCTCTAACGCATATGCGAGACACGGGCAAACCAGTGACGGTGTGACGGGGATGCTGTGCGGGAAAGGCGGCTCTGCGGTGGTCTGAGTGCGGGCTGAGCGCGGAAGCCGCCCGGTAAGGGTTAACGGCGAGCGGACAGCCGGCACTGCGCCCAAGCCGGCGGCTCGGGAGCACCTCCGGCGCTGCTCAGTGACCACCGTCCGCCGGGATGCCGGAGATCCCCGGGACCGCGTCGCCCCCGCAAACCCTGCGGCCATCCGCCACATTGTAACGGGCATCTCGGACGCTTTCGGGGGAGTTTCCTGCCCGACCGGAGCCGCGCGTCGCCCACTGTGCAGAGGTTTTTATTTTACTTAGAAAACGTGTTCGCATACATGGTGTATAATATACGCGCATATTCTAGCTGCTGAGTTAAGAGGGAAATATAATTTCTATGCAAAGCTTTGAATGAATTGGAAAAAAAATCTTTCTCTTTTGGCAACCTGTTTGGGTAACTGAACAAGTGAGCGGTGTTTTTCCTCTGCCGAAAGACTGGCGGCAGGCGCAGATGGAGCTGCGTGTTGCTGACTGAGGCTCTCTGTGTGTCTCACACACACACACACACACACACACACACACACTCGCAGAAACACACCTTCCCCAGCCGTGTTTCCTCCGTCACGTTCGGCGAAAGGCTATGCACGGTGTTCGGCTGCACGGATCGGGTGCAGTGTGTGTGTGTGTCCCACCTCCCCGTATTGCTGTTTATGGTGCTGGAATCAGCGGATCCCCCTCATTCATCGGCTTCTGGTCATTCGTCCGGACTTGAGTCAACTGGACTGCATAATGCTCCTTATAATGATCTTCCCTGATTTCTTAATTGCATTGCATTTCATTTCACCATGAAGGAAGAGCACCCCGGCCGCCGAGGGAGTTATTCATGGTCTTGGGCAAGGTGACGGATTCGGCAGACTGCAAATCGCCCGTTTTTCACGCCGCCTTGATGATTGTTTTTTTGAAGGGAATCTCTGCATGACGGACGTGAGGATGGACTCGGGGGTGACACGTCTCGGGAACTCCATTTAATCGACCGGCAGGTAAGAAATGGCCGATCGGCGGCCAGTGACAGTACTCCGACTTTGGGTCGCTGCGGGTAAGACGTGCCCGGTGCTCCCCCGGACGTGGTTACGGCGTCAGCCGGCCAAACAGGTCTCACCGAACCGCAAAACCATCGGAGCCTCGCCGTTTGCGCAGCGTCACATGCGCTGGTGGCGAGGGAGGGAGATGCTGCTGATCGGATGCGCCGGCGTGCGCTGAATGTTTATGCATATGTGTATATATGTATATATATATATATATATATATATATATGTATACACACACATACACAATTATATAGCAGCGCTGACTGTATTTACAACTACATGTACGCTTTTCTAAAGACGCCGAAGAGCAGCCCAAGTTCGGCGGAGGCATAGCAACAAGGTGATGGCAAGTTATGATCAGCCCTATGTTCGGTTTCGCCTTGCAGGCCTCCTCATGCCGGTCCTTATGGGCCGTGTTTGCTTTTTATTGAAGGGGTCCTGCTAAAGATAGAAATAAGCCCGAAACTAACAGAAAAGTGAGACAACAGTAATGCATAAGAGATGTGGGTTGCTTGGGGCGGATGGGCTATTCAGTCAGAATGGAGAGAGATGGATGCGGGACACTGGGTGTGCTGAGTGAGGCAAAGGGCGAAATTTTCACTTTCCACAGAGACTCTCATGGCTGGCTTTCAACTCCAGTCCTGGAGGGCCAGAATCCGACACAGTTTGCGGATTTCCCTGCTTAAACATACCTATTAAACCTGGTAATTAGTGGATTGAGTCATGTTTGAGCAGGGAAATCTGCAAACTGTGTTGGCTTGTGGCCCTCCAGGACTGGAGTTGGGCAGCACTGACCTAGCTGAATGTGTGCCTGAAAAAATCATCTAACTTGGGTAAAAGTGTTAAAGTGTAATATACAGTATCTCAAAAGCTATGAAATATGAAACCATTGAAGGGGGTCCTACTGTTTATTAAAGTTGTTTGTCTTTTTTGGACTACAGCAGATGGAAATGATCTCGTAGGTTGTTTTTTTCTGTGTGGTTGATTACGGTTTGCCCCGTTGGACTGCAGTCAGATGATGTTGCTGCTTTCTGTTGGTTTTGCCTCTGACTCAACAAAAAAACCATCCAAAAGCCAGTAAGCAAACAAAGGGAAGATCTATACAGGCATTATGGGATAGGATATATGGGCATTATGGGATAGAGCAAAGACTCCCTCAAAATGCTGTCCACTATCAAAAAGTGTCGCAACTTCAAGAAGAATGCCTGTCATTTTGAATAGCATGGTTAGTCAAAACGTGAATTTTGAGCTTCAGGCCACCCAACCGTGGCTGAAATGATCATGAGTGTATCCTGCAAAGTGTGAGCTGTGAGACAGGTCGCTAGGTAACAGGCTTAATGAGCTGCCGGATTAATTCATCAGATTGTCTGCTGGCGAGATTGCTGTCGTGGGGAAGGTCTGAGTGAGGGCCCAGCAGATTGAGCGACATGTCGCTGCCAGAAGGTCCCTCGTCAGCATGTTGGGTCGCTGCTGCTCTGTCAGCCCTGAGTCTCGCTTTCCACACCGCAGGATTTTCCCGGTACCAGTTTGGCAACATCGCTCTGTCGTTTAGGCCTTCAGGCCTCTGCCTCACCAGTCATAGAAGCGAAGGGCTTTGCCCCCCATACACACACACACACACGTGCCGATGCGGCTGAGCTACTGCCACACAGTCGCAGGCCCCGGACACCTGTCCAGGACGCCCGGGTGTTATTGGTGTGGGAGCGGTGTTTGCCAGTCAGCAGCTGCTTGTTTTCCGATGGCCCATATGCTCAACGCTCATCCCAAAGGCAGAGATGACCGTCTATTTCCATAGTAACCACCTCTATCATTCTTTATTCTTATGGTGATCACAGCACAGATATGCAGGTTTGGTGGACAGAGATCTGGCAGCTTAACTTACATGGAAATTCTCACCTCCCCCAAAAGGTACAGACTCAGATGCTTTTCTCTCCCTGACTGTTATTAGGTTAAGCTTCTGAGGTTGAAAACATTTAATAACCCATGTTTCAGTATGTGATCTGAAATGTATAACAGCTGAAATATATAATCATGTTCTTGTTTGTCATTTGTAAGGACGCACAGATGGTTGATGGGAGATATTATCACTTGGAAATATGTTTGAGGTAAACATGTTAGCGGGCCCTGGTCCGAGGTTTGCACAGAGGGTGGCCTGCTGGACAGACTCCAGCCTAATCGGCGTTCAGCAGCTCCTTACAATATACCGTGTTCATTCTGCCTAATGCGTTATGGCTGTCTCAGCCTGAAAATCGGCATTTTCATTTGCTTGAAAATGCAGTAGTTATGTGAAATAGTGAATTTATTTTTTTTACCTTGCTAAAATAGGGAATTGAATTTAACTTGCATTGCATAATGCATGCTGCAAGAAATATCTCATGTCACATGTTCTTTGAATATTCATTGAAATCACCACCCATCTGTCTTCTAACCACTTATCCTGGTCAGGGTGGAGATCGGAGCCGAGGCAGCTTAGGGCAGAGGGCTGGGGACCATCATGCTCCTGAGTTCCTGTCACGCAAAACATTTAAAATGTATCGGGAATCTTATATTTCCACGAGTGTCCTTTGCGTCTAGATGCCGCAATTACACTTTGGCGGTAAACACGTTCAGGAGAGGAGCACTAAGCAGCACCGCAGTGGTGTCTTTTGACAAGCTGAAGCTGGCATTTCGGCATGCTGGGCTGGCCGCAAAAGCGAAGCAGCTGGCCGCCCAAAAAAGGCCCGACTTAGAAGAGCTTTCGAGTTCTTTTGACCTCGGGGGCCAATGAAGCGTGAGTCTTTATTTGAGATTCTGCTCCAATGAATTATGCATAGGACAGGTGAATTTAACAGTGTATCCACTCTCGTATTGTTCGATGGGTGATTTGGTGAGATCGCTCCCTGAACTGGGAATCCTCAAAGGTTCTGATGAGCCCAGATGAGCCCTGATAACTTATGATGAGATGTTAGCTCTGATGTCTGTGACGGCTGGTGCAGGCCTTGGACATGGAGCAGTCACAGCTTGAGAAATGCCTGTGGTACGTACCAAGGCCTTGCTCTGGGGAGCTGGCAGACATTGTTCCAGTTGTGTGTGAAGCGAATGGCTTTGAAGTCCAAGACATCGGCTGGGCGGACGTGGGGAACTAGAGGAGTGTTTGAAGTGAGGTTTCTCCTCTCCTCATCATCTTGGAGATAGGTGCACCCCTCCTGCGATGGGGGGTGAGTGGGAGCGCCCTTGTCTGGTGGGAGGGGGTTAGGGGTTGGCCTGGAGTCTCTGAAGCTCATGCAGATGTGAGGTGTGAAGAGCACACAGTGTACAGCGGAAGTGACATCACCCTGTCTGACTTAGTGGGTGTCCAGCAGACTGTGCAGGCTAATCGTGTTTTAGTGGAGGTCTTGGTGGAAGGTCTTTGTGTGTGTGTGTGTGTGTGTGTGTGTGTGTGGAGTGTGGCCCACTTTCCCTGTCATGCTGGTAATAAATTGCTTGTGACTCCTGGCTCTGAGTGAGGGGAACACTGTTTGTTACAGTTAACACACAGCATCGGGCCGCCGTGGCCTTGCTGACGGAGCGGCGGTTTTCGGGCCCGGATTGGCCCTCCCGCTCTGCCCAGCTGGCACCGCCTTTGACGTGTGCCCTCCACGCCAGCCCCGGGGTCACATCGCAGCCGCCGTGGTCACGGACGAGGTGGGGGCGTCTGGTGATGCGGCAGACATCCAGGGCACAGGGGCCGGGTTGCTGAGCCAGGCACACACCTCATTGGCCCTACATCGCTGGAGAAGGCTGTGTGGTGTGGGGTTTGGGGGAGCTGTGGGGACCTGCTGGTGACAGAGAGCAGCCTTTGTCCTCAGTGATGCACACTTTGGGATTGAAGCTGGGCTGAGGTTCCTAACTGGGCAGTTCTGTTGGGAGGCGTGGAGGAAAACCAACCTTTCCTGATCTATAAAGCTACATTGGGAACACTTTACTTGACGGGGCACAGATACTTAGTAATAATTTAGTTCATGGGTGTCAGGGTCCGATCGTTTAGGACTATAGCCCGGGGTGTTTTATCCCTCTTCTTTCAACACAAAAAAAGAAGAAGAGAGACCCCCCCAGGCAAACAGTAGCCAGAAATGCCCCCGACTCAGGATCTACTGAAGCACAAATTATGTAAAAATGATGCCCATAGTTGCTACCTGAGATAATAACGATTCACTAATGATGAACAAACATAACATCAGTATTTCACTTGTGTTATTCGTTACCTGTTCCTTCAATAGCTCACAAAGGTTTACAGAATTGACACATATAGTAACAAATATAGTGACTGCTTGAGATAAAATGCATCATGACTCACTAATCATCATTTAACTTGATACCAGTATGAAATTAAGACGTAGTCTGCGGTTAATTAATAAATAATAGTATAAAGTTTTTTGTGCCCTGTCAAGTAAAATGTTACTGCTATATTAGTTACTCTCTACACCCAAGAAGTAGGAAATTGTGACTTTCAGTTGTTCACTTGATTTGCATCCAAAGTGTGGATAGTCGCTGTTTTTACTGAGCAGCCTTTAAATCGTCAGGTGAAACGCATCACACTCTAAGTGCTGCCTCACCTTTCATGTACTTTTTGAACGAAGTCCGTCGATGCCCTGTAGTAGCCTGAAAGTCGGTCGTGCATGGGTCTTTGAACACCCTTAGGTGCTGAGAGTGTGACCTAAGCAGCTGTGGTCTGCACCTTGGAGACTGAAACGCAGAGA
>JAODKM010000118.1:23048943-23061597 GCA_026780845.1 Petrocephalus sullivani
TCGTCAGGTGAAACGCATCACACTCTAAGTGCTGCCTCACCTTTCATGTACTTTTTGAACGAAGTCCGTCGATGCCCCGTAGTAGCCTGAAAGTCGGTCGTGCATGGTGCTTTGAACCATCGTCGATCACACAGAGGAGTCTTTGAACACCCTTAGGTGCTGAGAGTGTGACCTAAGCAGCTGTGGTCTGCACCTTGGAGACTGAAACGCAGAGACCAGGGGAAGCCAGTCTTATACAGAAAGGGCCATTGTGTATGCAGGCTATTGCTGCAACTCCCAAATTAGATTGCTAATTAGAGGACTGATTGGCTGAATAATCCTCACACCTGGGTTTGAACAGCTGAGCTAAAGGTTACCCAAAAACCCTGCATGCACACCGGCCCTTAGCGGGTAAGACTGGCCGTCCCTGGCATAGACAGTGTAGTTAAATACACTGAAATTGATACTTTTGGAAAACACACAGACTACTAAACTGCATGTTTTTAAATATAATGGTGAGTTAATGAAATGTGTTTTGAAGAAAACCTTATCTAGCCCCCCTCTTTGTATTTATATACAGTTTTTTCCCCTATTCTGCTCTTTGCCATGGAAACAACACAGATGTTCTCACTGAGGGCTGCTACCATGCTGCTTCTCATTAGGGCGACGACGGTGCACGTTATACACAGAGAAGGAGCCGAGCGGTGTGTAAGGACAGAGGACGGGCTTCCACACCCGCAGTGTGCGGTTTCTAACGAATCTGGGGAATTGTCTTCCTACATGAAGAATGCTCTTCAGGCCGCGTTACCGTGATGGGTGTTTCCAGAAAATCCTCAGGTTACAGGTCAACCACTGCACTGAAACAGTCATAATTCACAAATGTAAGATGAACGCAAAAAAAAAAAATTTATATTTAAAAACTCAGTCGAGGGTGTGCACCTGCAGTAGATGACCTCAGACACTCAATTACAAGGATCTGTGTTGGAGGGAGGGTTTGTCACGAGACGTGAACATACAAAGTTAGTTTTGCAAACAAACTCGGAACAGTCTTTTAGATGTAGCAGAGCAGCTAAGACTTCAAGTTCGCCATCCCTCTGGTTTGGTCTGAGTGCGCCAGCCGCTCCGTCTGCCACACCTGGGCCCTGTTTCTGGGAGACGGGCACCAGCTGGCTGGTGGGGACAGTAAGCCAGCAGCACTGCTCCGCCCCCCTCCATGAGCTGCTCGTTTTTCAGAAAGGCCTGCTGGGAAATGGATTGAATTACTGTAGCTCTGTAGCTCTTTGATGGTGCTAGTGGTTTATGTGTTTTCATTTTCCGGAATCAAGATTAAACTATAAAACAAATGTTTTACTTTTACACGCTACACGTGTGATCTAATTGTGTTAAGTTCATCCATTCACCTTTCAGACTAGAAGCCGACCTAGTTACTCAGTGAGATTTAAATATGATTATTAATTAGTATTTTTGCCTCTGCTGTGTGCCACTGATCAGACAGCAAGGCTGAGACCCCCTTTCCTGGGCCTTGGGGTTTGTAGTTTGATCTGTTCCTAGCCAAGCTTCATGCTCATGGGAGTTTTACTAACAGAAAAATATTCTGAGGGCAGAACAAAAAATGATTGGTACAAAGAGATAAACAATCAGCTTGTGTGTCAGATGTCAGACCAACCAATCAGATATCTTGGTCCTGCCGTCTTTAGTTGCTTGGACTTGCCTCCTCTACAATCTGATTGGTTATTTCTCTGAACCAATCATTTTCCTTTCAGCCCTCATAACATTTTTGTGTCAGTAAAACTCCCACGAGCAAATTCCACCCTTTTCCTTGAAGCTAGAATAACCCGTCACAGGAATAATTAAGAAAATTAAACGGTTACGCACAAAAACATAGCAGTGTTCTGAACTTGAAGGCAGATATTATGAATGCATATTGAGTCCAGTTTTTCAAGACTTACTCACTGGCACAACAATTTAAACAACCTCACATAAAAAAAGAAACAGAAGTGCCGGTGGAAAGCAGGCAGGTCTCTGTGGCGCTTAGTGTTTGGGTTTGCTTCCTGTTTGTCAGTGAGTTGGGTGGCGGGGGGGGTGCGGGCAGCCCTGACAGCTGTGTACACACGCTTCCTGCCTCCTCACCTGTCTCAGCTGCCCCCCTCCTGTCTGCGGTGACAGAAAGGCCACTCAGCCATCTGCGATCCAGGCGAAGGTCCCGGAAGCTCTCCGGGTGTGGTGCTTCTCGCTAGAACCTCCTCTTGGTGCAGCGATTAATCAGCTGCTTAAGGTGTCCCTTAGGTGATAATTTAGATGTCTGCTCTAGAGCTGCATAAGACCCAAGGTTGGCTGCTGCAGATGATAAGGAACTTCTGACTTCAGGTAAACAACCTAAAGGTTGCAAGTCCATAGAGACGGATGACTGTTGGATGTTTTCTTCTGTATGTTTTTTTATAAACTCCTGGCCTGTGCCCCCGCGCTGTTTGCGTGGAGTTTGCAGTGTCTCCCGGTCCCTCTTGGGTTTCCACCTGCATTTTAAAGGCGTGCAGCTTGAGGATGGGGGTGACTCAGTATGTCCCTCAGCATGAGACACTGTGACTGTGCTTTTCTGCCGGGGTGTGTCCTCCGTCCCTCTCATTTACTCAGATCAGCTGTCCACTTGTATGATTTATTTACTTCTCATACTGATTTTCAAAATAAACTATTTTGGCGAGTGGTGCTTGTTCGGCAGTACAATATGCTGTGTAAACACACCTCATGCTGGCAGGCCTTTGAGGAAGGTGGGCAGGGATGCGCTGCAGGCCCCCCGTACCCATGTGGTGTCAGTGGCTTTTGGACCCCCCCCATCCCAACCTCACACGCCTCGCTCGCATTCTCTTCACAGGACCAGGTCCATGAATTCAGGACTATCAGACTCAGCAACTGTTTTTATAACCAGTTTTCTGTGTGGCTCCCGGTAAAAGACAGGCCTCAATGCAGAGACATTCACACACTGAATAAATACCTTTGGATACTGAAAACATCCACGATAAAAAAGAGAACTAAAGAACGCGTAAGGGTATCAGAATTGGGGTCCTGAGTCTGGCAGTCTCAACTGGACATTCCCGTGATGAAGGTTTAAACCAGTTAGTGTGATTGAAGGTATACTGGTTACGGACATGGATAGCTGACATGAAGTCACATCCCCCTCAGTCCTTTTGTATCTTACCTTGAGTGAGGCACTTAACTGATAATGGCCCAGTAAAATCTCCAGCTTCACCCACTGAAGCAACCACCTTAGTATTTACAGGCCTACAGCTCCAGGCCCACAGGTAAATGGAGATGTCTCAAAAGACACAACCCAGGCATCTTTAATGTTTCCCCGTATCCGTCTGAAGCAGATTGGAGCAGAAAAAGAGTCGGTCAATGGATTTTTCCGTGTATAATTAATATGATGGTACCTATTTCCAGTGCCTGACAGTAAGAAGTGAGACAGTTCATTTTTATCAAGCACTCTTCCTGGGGGGGGTGGGGGGGGTGAATCTGACTTTCAGCTGGAGTTGGCACACAAGGCGAGCTGCTCTGCCGGAATATGTATCCCTCCGAGCATGTAGGCTGGGCGGGGGCGAGCCTCAAATTATGTGAATGTTCAAAAAAGTTATATTGTTATTTTCATATTTTCTGACATCCCCTTCTGTCAGCCACTGGCTATGCTAGCCCCGTAACGCCTCCCTCCCCTATGTTACCCCCCGTAACGCCTCCCTCCCCTATGCTACCCCCGTAACGCCTCCCTCCCCTATGCTAGCCCCATAAAGCCTCCCTCCCCTCTGTCCCTCGTCTAGCTCACACTGTATCACCTCTCTGCTCCTTGTCCCCACCCTTTCTCTCATGCCTCAATGTTTCCCTTTGCTACTGCATTGTCTTAACCACTCTGCCCCCTTGTGGTCACTTAAGGGCCAGTTATTTGGAAATATGGCACTTTTTATACTAGAGTTGTGATACTGTTTTCATCCCAGTGGGATAATAGTCACCTGTTCCATCTTTCTCTCCATGAAACAGACACATATACAAGCCAGCAAGCCATAATGCTGGGTCAGCCAGTGGGGATCAGGCCTGTCTCTTACCTGCAGCTTGGGGATTAAGGGCTCACTGATGGCATCAGTCTGCCGGCCCTGGGATTCGACCCTTCTGATCATGGGTATAGAGCCCTATCCCGCTGAATCACACACCACCCTGTTTCAATCCTGGCCCGTGTTCTTTTTTGGTTTAAGATTGACTTTAACAATAAGCTGGACGTTATTGATCGCAGTGGGAAATGCTGGTACGTACTGCTGCAAGAAAGCACAGATGAAGAAGCGGGCCGGTATTTCATGCGGCTGCTCCTTGTCATTCAGTTCTGTATGCCACCTCTCTTCTGGAAGCTCTGTTGGCCTTAAACACACAGGAGGGTTTATGTGTGTTAAAGGGTATTTATTCTGTCTGAGTGTGGTCTTGCCTTCCAGTTTGAATGTACTGCGCCCAGTAGTCAGGAGACTTTCATTCTTTCATATGCTTAGCTATTGTAGTAATCCTGATTGCGTTGACTTTAATCCTGCCCCTGCTTGTGAAACTTCTCTAATCGGTGTTTTATTTGTTTACAGAAGGCTTGGCAGTGAGTCCAGCCTGCACCCGTGCGCTGCATCTGAGGAGCCCCCTGGAGGTGACCGGCGGTCACTGCAGCAGCGTCGGGAAGGCTCCTCTGGCAGTGTCATTGGATGGCCACCAGTCTGAACCAGTGCAACACTCATGAGCTGAACTGTAAGGTGAGATGGTCACCCAGCAGGGACATTCTCCTGGTCCTTTGCCATGGGCCCACTGTTACCCTGCTCTCTCTTTCCCACACCTACCTGTGTAGGCAAGCTATCCAGCGGCCGGCAGGGTGAAGAGTGGGGTGGAAGGTCAGTCGCACCATATGGAGGTCAAAGGTCACGTCATATCGGATGTGGGCCTAGCAGCTGCAGGTAGGAGGCGTGCCTGATCTCCATGGCGATCATCTACATTTATGATAGTGTGTTATATTTTGGCACCAGTCGGGACCGGCTTGTGTCCTAAACACGTAATGTGGCCGACAGCCATCGGGGCTATCCGCCGTGGGCATCTCGCCTGCTGATGCAGCTCGTTTGTGCTCCCAGCAGATCCCCAGAGCTGCCTAGACAGCAAACAGCTTGCGGCCCGGATCTCGGAGCTGCAGGAGAGACAGCAGAGCCTGCAGGCCCTGTTGGAGAGCCGACTCGGGGAGCTGAGATGGGTCTGTCTGCTGGAGGCGGTCAGTGCCTCGTCTGTGCATATGTGTGTGGGATCTTGCTGGAAAAACCGACTCAAATGCAGCCACTCATCTGTGTTTTAGGCATGGGAAACTGGCAGGACAGTTTGTTCCTATACATCCCAGTCCATTGGCTGAATGCATATGACCTCCGGC
This sequence comes from Petrocephalus sullivani, assembly GCA_026780845.1. Classification (NCBI taxonomy): domain Eukaryota; kingdom Metazoa; phylum Chordata; class Actinopteri; order Osteoglossiformes; family Mormyridae; genus Petrocephalus; species Petrocephalus sullivani. The sequence goes on from JAODKM010000118.1 coordinate 23,054,345, forward strand.
TGTGGCAGAGGAGAATACACGCTCAGTTTCTCACAGGGGCATTTCACTGTAATTTCTCTAGCCAGAAAGGATTCAGTGATGCAAAGTTAAAATGTTAGATTTACAGTGAAATTCATACCTTTGTGTTAACCCTGATAGCTGCCAGATAGTTACACTTTCTTGATAGCAGAGTGGCACTTTTGACATGTCAGATGAAGTCGGATATTTGACCCGACACTTGAGATCACAAGTGAAACAATAGTGCATACAGTGGAAAGAGTGCTAAAGCGTGCTATTCCATAGGCACATGCAGGGTCTGACATATGTGTAGTGCAATGCTTTGTTGTTTTTTGTTATTTTTAGCATGTGGGTAACTTGAATGCCTGACACAAAAGCATTTACTGTAACGACCACTATTCAGCAGGCAGGAAATACCATTAATTCTGTAGCGTGTGCGACATTACAACAGGAGATAAGATAAAGTGCCGAGTCACTGTGGCCGTAGAAGGTGATGTAACTCTGGCCGTGTAGTATTACTATTAAAGTGCCATGTGATTAAGTGCTTGCAGAGCTGTCATGTGACCTTAGAATGTGAAGCAGCCGGGTGTTTGTGGTCTTGACGCAGGGGAAAAATATTACAGCAAGGTTGTGGAAAATTGTGTTTTTTTTTTTTTTGCTGGGTTACTATGGAATGTTTCCAGAAGCTGACAGGGGAGCTTCCCAGCGAGTTTCCCTTGGGAGAGGGAGAAAAGGCTCCCCCCGTGCAGAACAGAGTGGCACAGTCCCACTGCATTCCTGCTCAGAAGGAAGAGGTGAGTGGACTGTTCCAGTCCTCCTCCAGGGGGGTTGTGGAGGTGCCCGTCAATGGATATAGTTCAGTCTGTTTTGGTGTCTGATATCGTACAGGAAGAGGTTTGTCAGCGGATGCAGAAAAAAGGCCTGCTCAGTGTCGCCCTCCGTAGGCAGAAAGAGGCACAGCAGCAAGGCAGACGGACTGTCCATCGCGGCTGTCACACAGGTGCTGACTTCCCAGTCATTGTCAGTGTCCAGCCCAGTGGTGATAGGAGAGATGTGTCTGTGAGGTGGTTTTCATTTGCAAATTGTCTGTGTTTTTGTGTGTCTCCACAGATGAAGTTGTAAAAACAGACAGCCTGTCTGCACTGAATTGCACAGGACAGGACCATGGTGAGCTGGCGGGTCACACGCGGAGGTCATGCGACACCAACACAGCTGTGCATTTCATCACAGTCTGAGCCGCATGTTGTCTCTCTCTGCAACTCAACACTGGAGCCTAATTGGCTCAGAGGGTTAGGACACGGTGCTTGTGATTGGATGGACACTGATGCAAATCCCACACTCACCAGAGTGATTTCACTGATGGGCCCCCTAGCTGACCCTGCTTATCCAAAATGTATGTTGCTTTGGATGAAAGTGTCTGTTAAATAATTTAAATGTAACATATCAGTAGAGCTCTGCCATTCTGTGGCATTAATGTGTAAAGCAATGAATAAATGTGAGTTCTGTTAGCTTCGTGGCTAAATTAAGACAGCCTGAACCAGCCTTTCAGGCCAAACGGGCACTGAAATACATTGTCAGCCTCAAGTCTGCTTCTGCAGTTTTGTTCTTTGGAGGTTCTGATTGAGTTTCACTCCTTAATATGCAGTGGAGTGGTCCCCTAGCTCTGCCCAGGACCACCAAGTGTCCTCCGGCCTGTGCCCGGCCCCGGGGAGCCCTGACAAGCGGGTCTGCAGGAAGCCGTCTCCCGTGGAGGCCTACGGCGAGATGAGGCCCCGTCGTGGCTCAGTAGCCAGCTCTGACAGGTAGGGGGCGCCAGGGAGGCTGTGGGATCCACGAGGGGGTTACCAGGGAAACAGCAGACAAAACACATCCGCGTGCCTAAAGAAGATTGTTACATCACCATGACACCATCTGACCCAGTGACATTCCAGCAACGATCTGTGTTTGATAATTGAAGAGTCCTCGGGTAATCCAACAAAGAGTTTTCATTGAGTTGCCAAAACTCACCGAGTCCACAGAAATTCCTTTGAAAACGTATTGCGTGGACTGAGTAGGTTTAGAAAATCTGCTCTTCAGTTGAAAGTTCCAGTTTTGCAGCTCCACAAATTTGCCACGCCTACTCCCGATTTTCGTAGAATGACATTCTTCAGCGGTCATGTTTACATTAATAGTCAGAGCTGTGCTCGGGTGATGTGCTATGGACAGATGAGAAGCAGGTTAGGAAATGATCATGTCATAATTACATTTGGGGTGAATTTCTCTGTAATTGCGGCTCATTCTGTGTTCACAGCCCCAGTCAGTCCCTCACTCAAGGCGTGTCCAGCACTGAGGGCAGGAGTGTCCCCGCTACGCCACTGCTGTCCCGGCCTGTGCTCAGCAGCGTCCACTGGAGGTGAAACTCACCACCACTGTGGCTTTAATAGTTGGTAGAGTAATAAGGGGACCTGGTCCAGACTGGTGCACAAGCGAGTCACTAGAGATGGGCCCCATGAAGGCATGCCAGTGAAAGCAGGCCAGTAAAAGCATGCAAGTGAAAAATTAAGGATCTCCCCCCTCCCTTGCTTTCATAGGTCAGAAGTTTTGGGCGGACCTGGGGTCGAATGGACTACAGATGGCCTGGAGTTCTCCCAGGGGGTGGGTCCATTTCCCGGCTCGGTCCAGCACGGAGGGACCAAGGCGCGACGCAGCACCAGCTCAGAGGCCCTGCTGGATCGCTCTGCCTACATGGAGGAGGGGCGACGCCGGGCTGGAATGCCCCCTCGGGGCGGGCCCTATCGGAGCTCTGAGACGCTGACGGACGGGCGGTCCCGGCGTGGAGCCACTGACGTCTCAGCAGGGCAAGGCAGGGCGCGACCGCCATTGGTTGGCCGCACAGTGGGAGGGACCCACGGCTCCGCTCTCAATGACTGCATGTGGAGTAGGCGGCCCAAGGTGCCCACCCAGCCGCACCGCCAGCGCCAGCCATCGGGGGGCCCCGAGGACCGGTCCTCTCCAGGGTCATCCCCCAACACACCAGCTGGTGATGTTAATGTGCCCCCCACTCATGGCCTGCCGGGGGAGCTGCGCCGGGCCAAGGTGACCAGGACCAAGTCCTGCGGGCCCCTCTTCTCCCAGCACCAGCAGGGGGGGCTCCTGTCCTCGGGACACCCCGACTCGCCCCTTGGAGGGGCTCCGCTTGCCCGCAGGCCCCTGCGTGTCCCGAGTGCCGATGGCCCCCCGCGCGGCCTGCATAAGGCCCTGGCCCTGGAGGGCCTCAGAGACTGGTACCTGAGGAACAGCCTGAGCCACGCGGCGGGCCCCAGCTCCGGCCTGCCACGGAGGCCTAACCCCTCCCTGCACGGCTCTCACCCCCATCCCCTGACACACCAGTCCCAGTCCCTGCAGTCTGAGCAGGCCTACCTGCACCTGCACAGCCCGCAGGTACACCTGTCGGCAACGTTCCACGGACACCTGCTACATGGCAGGTAACCGACCACGCCCGGAGCTGTGTGTGTGTGTGGTCATGTTTAGATTACGTTTTGGGGACCCAATGTCCCCACAGTGTGATAAAAACCTGTTACGTTTTACCTTGTGGGCACATTTGATCAGGCCCTACAAGCATATCCTCCTCAATTTTACAAAGGTCTTTGAATGCAATCAAAGAGCTAAAAAAAATCTTGTATTTTGTTTGGTTACTTCTGGTTAAGGTTAGGCTGAGTAGGGGTTAAGGGTGTCATAGCTGGAATTAGGGTTATGCCCATAGAAATGAATGGAGAGTCCCCATAAAGATAGGAATACATGGACTGTGTGTGTGTGCGTGTGTGTGTGCTTGCACGCGGAGTGATCAGGGTTAGAATGTGTGCGGTCGGTGGGGGGCATGCTCTGTATTAATCTTTCTGTTTAATTTTTCTTTGATTAGGTCAATGGAGTTCTCACTGTACCAGGACCTAGAGTCCAGCGCCGATTCCCCAGCCCCTGGGACTTTGGTGTAAAACACACATGCACACAGTCCCTGTGGGATTCACAGAGGCCCAGCAGGCAGGTCGGGCCTGTCATGGCCCAGGATTCCCTGCCCCATCTGCAGATCAGTAACGCCCCCTCAGAGTTTATGAATAACACTACAAACACAAGGGGGGGGGGTTACCCTGAAGCTGGTGAAGAACTTGATGATGAACCCTACCCCCACCCTCCCAAGCCCGTTGCCACCAGAACGGTTACACTTTCATTAAGTGAATAAGTCTGTGTATAAGAGACAATTTGTCCTTCGCACAAACTTTTCCAGAAAGTGTGGTGAGCTGACGTTGGTGCAGCCAGGTACAGATAAAATGCAGGGGATTAATGCACAGTAATTACGATATAGCCCGAAACATGTCCATGTTACTTTAGAAGCCAACAGAAACATCAGTACTCTAATGTGACATACATATACACAGCTGTGTGTTTAATCAACAAACGGTTTTACTTTGGCAAGCCTTCGCTGGTCAGTAACGGTGGTTGGACACGAGGGGGCAGTGTAACCCCGCTCACTGGGGACTGAGCGGCCGTAAAGGCGTCACATTTTCCGTATTTATGAATTTCGGCATAGTGCGTTTTGCCGGGGGAGGTGAGGGTGTCGTATTACCGGCCTCTGACGTCGCTAAGAAGGCAGGTCTGGAAATTATGCATTTTGTTCCGTTTCACTCACTGATTGGTGAAGTGCTTCCAAACAGCTGCGCAGAAATATGTTGATATGTATGTACAACCTACCGGAAGAAAATGTTTAAAAACATATATGACTATATATATATATATATTTATGATAGGATAATATAAACGTTTGTTTAATCTATGTAAATGCAAATTGTTATTCGTAGCTTCGGAGAAATCCGATCTAGACAAATTATAGGAATATTTTTGGCGCAGGTTATTAGAAACTTGAAAGATTTATAAAATAGAGAAAAGCTATGTCTGACATCATCGTGTAAAAGGTGCATTTCAATATTTCTCATTTGCAGATTTTATTTTTGTTAAAACGTCCACTAAATAAAGTTTACCTTCACCCATCAACAATAAACAATTTTGCCGGAAGTGATGAACAATATGAATTGGTTCTGTGTGTGCAATGTACGTTACCGTTTGTTTTTTTGTTGCTTTTATAATGAAGTGTCTTGTTAAATTAAAAATGGCTTAATCCATATAAAAGAGTGGCGGCTTTTGTATTTCCCATAAACACACCTGGGAGGTTTTGTGCAGACTTGAGGTGAAACGTAATATAATCAGTAATAAACATGTCAAACATGTCGATGTGCCCCTATTACGGCCGAGCCGCTCGGAAAGAGCCGCAGCACAATGCTTTATTTACATCCCAGTCCTCAGACGGCTCTGCCGCGGCTAAATGCGCCGCTGCTTATTTCCGAGGGACATTTCTGCTCCGCGTCGTATTATAAGGCACGCAGCGCGGCTGCAGCTGCGCGCAGACGGACGCAGATCCCGGGGAGGGCCGTGCGCGCAGCTTCGCCCCTCCCCGCGTAAAACACCCTGTTTTCAAAGTGTGTTTGCAGCCGAGACGCCATATTGCGCAGGGTGTTCCGGGGCCCGATCGCGGAGCTGGCGGTGTCCGGAGCGAAGGCTCTCCGCGCGAATCGTGGGGACGGCGCGGCTGCGCAACCGTCGCGGCTCGCAGAGTCTCCGTAGCTGCGCTCCGGCTCGGACTGATCTGAACAACCTGTGGATAATCCGGGACCCGTGCCAACTTCAAGCGGGTAGGTAGCGCCCCGAAGAAGCCGCCCCCATGTGTTTATTATCGCGCACTTAATGTCACAGACCAGACTGTAAAGTTGACTGTAAAGTTGACAGACTGTAAAGAGTTGACATCCTGGCATGATTAAGAACCTTTAGTGCACTTTCGTTTTTTGTTGTTGTTTTGTTTTCCTTCTGTCGCCGTCATCGCCGCCGCGTACGCGCGCCCCCCAGCGCGCCCCCTGCCCTTATCCCGGCGCTGTTTGCATGGCGCGGCGGAAAATGCGCCCCGTTGCGACACGCTGCCGAAGGCGCTGTCAGCGCGCGCTCTGTCGCCGTCGGCGCTCGCGCTCTCGCCCCCCGTACTGCGGAATATTGCGCATTTCATCGGCGCGCGCATCCGTCCACTTTAAGTCCTTTATCTAAGTTTTGACAGGTGCGCCTGTTTATGTCAGTGTGCATGGGATCTCTTGTTGTCCTTAAAGTTTTAGTTTTATAAAAGAAAAATATAAAAAAAGACAACCCTAACCAGTAACCAGTAACCATACAGCTTCTACTTCTCTAACATTTACAGTATTTTCGTATCTGATTGTGGCCCAGTCACCTCTCACCTCCTCTAACTGAACACTTCCCTGCATCCTGAAATCAGCTTGTGTAATAAGCTTCTGAGAAATGCGCTGTTTAAAACTGAACTTGAAAAGTCCTGCAATTGGGTTTTTTTTTTGTTGAAGTTTAGCCTGGGTTATTAAGATTCCCCACCCGAGGAAGACTTAAGGGGTATTCCTCTGTCCTGGGGCCGGCCTTGCTCGAAAGTCTGCCTCTGGCCGTCCTGGAAGCTTCGCTTTTCCGCTGTTCAAAGGATTTTTGTGAGCTGTGTTTGTGAAGCTTTGTGGTGAACAACTGCAGTTCCTGCGGCAGCTACACGCCTGTGAGAGACAAAGAGCAGCCCGACTTCCTCTTTGGGTTACATGTCGGGAGGGTGACCAGACTTGTCATCAGAAGTGAGGCGGTTTGAAGCAGAGGGCCACTGGCTGTATCAATCTGTCAGGTTTGATTAACCAGCCTGCTAAGCGAAGCCATGCTTTTGTTTGTTGTAAAACTGGAAAATAAATGTTGCGCACAGATTTGATTTGTTGCTTTGTTGCATTCTCAGCAGTCTGAGCTCTTGCCACATTGATGCTCCATATCTGAGTCTCTCTGTGCCTGTTGCACACACACTCTGCTGTTTGAGGACAGCCCCTGCACCATCGGTGTCAGCTCAGCTCAGTGGGACTCCACAAACATACGTGAGACCTGGGGCCAAGGTGTACTGAAAGCTATATGGCATTTACCATGAAAGTATCTTCTGCTAGTTTGCCGTTCAATAATCCTGTGACTGATGTGTTTAAGACCGTGATCCTGTGATCAGTGTGTTTAAGACCATAATCCTGTGAGCGCTGTGTTTAAGACCGTGATCCTGTGACCGTTGTGTTTAAGACCATAATCCTGTGACCGTTGTGTTTAAGACCATAATCCTGTGAGCGCTGTGTTTAAGACCGTGATCCTGTGACCGTTGTGTT
>JAODKM010000118.1:23083487-23101146 GCA_026780845.1 Petrocephalus sullivani
GGGGGGGGGGGGGGGGGGGGGGGGGGGGGGGGGGGGGGGGGGCGCGGGGGGGGGGGGGGGGGGGGGGGGGGGGGGGGTGTCATTCACAGGGAAGAGTAGGACAGATACATCCCCAATCTGGGCCGCTGTCTCCACCCTCACCCTGTCCAGTCCAGCAGGACACTCTTGGCAGCCTTGTCGTGGTCGGGGAGACCCCCCTTCTTCAACCTGCCCTGTCGCCGTGCCAACATGGCCAGGAACTCCAGAGGCGTGCGAAAATCAGAAACGCCATAGTGCTGCATGATCTGCATGGAAGAGTGCAGAGAACATGAGAAGACGAGGAGGAAATCGCACCAATCCATGAACCCTACCCTACTAATGTCTAGGTCTCTGTTTTCTGAAACCGTCTTAAGATTGAGGCTGACTATAAAAGCTTCTGCACACACTTGCTCATTCCTGATGGCGCTGTGCCAGACTTGCACGTCGGTGCCTTAACAAAGCCAGGGAATATATCAGAATTAATAAATGTGACCAACATAACAGTAACCTATATTTAAAATGATATTTATAAATTGATTTTTAACACTCAAAGAATTGCACCCCTATGGGAGAGAGGGAGACTCAAATAGAGAAAGGAAGAAACTGGGAAGAGGGGAGATGAGCAGAGGCAGAGCCTCGTACAGCACACCCTGACCAGACACTGACCACACCCTGACCAGACACTGACCACACCCCGACCAGAGAACACCCCCTAAACACCAACCCGCAGGCCTCCAGGCACATTTCACATATCCTTCATGGAAGAGCTCAGCAAAGCCCCAGGAATGTCTCATTAATTAGTCAAAGCCACCTCTATTTGGTCCATCTGAGGTCGGCATTCATTCCAGTCTGCAGCGGCCCACACTTTCCAGACACTCACACTCCGCCTTGAGACGGCAGTGCTATAACAGTTGGGGGGGGGCACGGAGGCACTCGGACCTGGGCCTTGTTACAGCGCCTCAGGATGGCTTCCACCGGCGCCACCGGGTCCACCAGCTGTTCGATCTTCACACAGTTGCGCAGGATCATGGCGGCATCGCTGGTTGAGGTCGCCATGACGATCCCCGGACAATCCAGCAGCTTGATGTGCTTGTCCAGGTGGACCTCTTGCAGACACCTGTAAGACAGGTGCCATTTGACATAATTCTATCCAGACAACCTGGGGAGAGGGGGTGCAATAAAAGCCATTCAGAAAGCGGACGCGAGTTTGCTCTCTAAGCTCCAACGGACTCACTTTGTGACTCCAGGAGTCGCGCCCACGTTGCAGGCACGCGCCCGCTTCAGGCTGTTGATCAAACTGCTTTTCCCCACATTAGGAAAGCCTGGGAAGGGATGGGGGTATATTATTAAGCATTCACTTATACAGAAATGAAGAAGTAGTTCATTTGAATTTTATTCAGATAAAAATGTTCTGAGGGCAGAACAAAAAATGATTGGTTCTCTCTCTGAACCAATCAGATTGTGGAGGAGGTTGGTTTAAGCAACTGGAGGAGGCAGGACCACAAATCAGTTGTCTTGGACCCACCTCCTGTACAATACAATTGGTCCTGTATGATCCCATCCTGAACAATCAGATAATTTTTGTTCAAAACACTATGGTGGCTGCTGGCCAAAAGACCTGCACCTATTCACTGGACAGTCGAACTACACATCATAAACAGGTGCTTTGATGGGCAAATAAATTCACCCAGTTCACAGTATGTAACCCCACCCACTTCCTGCCAGCCTCTACCTTCCCACACTCACCGACCACGCCCACAGTGATGGCCGTCTGGACATCCTGGTTCCTACAGTAATTCCCCAGCAGCTTCATCAGGCAATCAGCTCCCAGGCAGGCGCTGGTGCTCAGGAGCTCCGAGGTGGCCTGGGTGACGGGCACGCGGCTGTGCTTCTGTGGGGCGGACACACGCGAATGCCCCTTGTCAGCACAGCAGAGGCGGGCACCCAGCCCGAGCCATGCCACCCGGCCCACAGAGCCCAGGCCTGTGTACTCACCAGGTTTCTGCTCTGCTGCTGGGTGCTGGCTTTGAAGGCCACTGTAGGAAACTCATTACGGAGGTACCGGATCCACTTCTCCACAATGTCCTTGGACACCAGGTCTGGGAATGTTGGTGGGGCACATGTTTGGTAAACATCTTCCAAAGCATTAAAATAATAATAATAATCACTTAATAAACTTTTCTGGTCATATAATCTGACTAACAACCCAGCATCTATCATTTCTCAAAACGATAAAACGGCTGTATGTTTAATTTTTGAGTTCCACTCAAAGCAAAACCAAGTGCAGGAGTCACACCTATTTTGTTGAGAACCAGCACGATCTTCTTATTGGTTCCACTCTGAACCACGGCCTGCTCCACCTGAGGACACCGGCAGCCCAGGGGATCGCGGGCATCAAGCACCTCCAGAACCACGTCAGCGGCTTCGATCACCTGATATGGGCGGGACCGTCACCGGAGGAGAGGCACATGCCAGGATGGAAACATGCCGTTCCGAGCGAAGAATAGGAGCGAGTCACAGGTTAAACAGACCAGCTTCTTTGCAGAGGTTCCCACAACAGCACACATACCTTCTTAAACTCCCTGTAATAGGCCTTTCGCGAGCTCTCAGACTCAAAACTGACATGTTTTTCTAAACTCTGCATCTCCACTTCCTGGAATGAAAGATAAACCAACATCATTAAAAACACACACATTGACTGACAGTGCCACGTGACTACATAGGAATATACCTCACTAAAGATTACAATAGCAGTATCCCCAGCTGGGACCCACCCTAACATTCTGCTGTTTATGGACCTGCACCCCAAACCACTACGCCACCTTCTGTTCAAACTCCTGCTGCCGCCTCTGCACGTCCTTCTGGAAGGTGTCCAGACTCCGCCGCTTCATCATCTCCCTTTCTCGTGACGCCTTCTGCTTTTGCTGCAATTCCTCGAGCTGACAGGGACATTGCGAAATACTTATGCACACGCACGAATGGACGCAACACCTTCAAACACCTTAAAATCACGTCACAATCACACGGACTGGTTGGGGTCTGCTAACAGCAGAGTTGCCAGGTCCGTGGTTTTCCGGTTTTTGAAAATACAGTTGTGGGTAAATATTATGAGGCCGCGGGTTGTGGGGTTTTGGGCTGCAGTGGACTGTAAGGGGGAAAGGAAATAAATTGTTATGGATGCAAGTGGCTCCTAATGCTGAATACTGTGTCAGTAATAACCGAAAGTCAGAGATGGTCGCACACAGGAAGGGGAGTGCCTTCGTTTGGGTGACATAAATCGTAGTGCACGTATTGGCCCGGTACTGGTAGCTACGATTATTGACAAGTTGACAAGCAAAACTGCCACTTTTTTGACTGACATCAAGGCGTTACTAATTGGCTCTGACATCATATATAACACACAAATATAAAAACACACGCAGTGTTGACAACTTTCGCTGACTGCATATTGTTTTGGCTGTGCAGAAATCATCATAAGAATGCCACTGGTCCAGTAACACGAACATTAAATTTTGATGTTGGGCTAAATTCGGCGTCCGTTGGGCGGATTTTACGCCAGTCTTGGGCTGGAGATTTATGGCTGACCTGGCAACATTGGCCGGCAGAGCCCAGCCACTCACCCTCTTTTTCCGAAGCTCTGCCCCTCTCTGAGCGTACTCCTTGATACGCTGGACGCTGGGCATTCCCGAATCTTTCTTTCCACTCTGAAACTTTGCCTGTTGACCATCTTGACTCTGGAGGGGAAAACACAGCACTGACTTTAAATGGGAATAACATCTAGTATAGAAATAACTCGGCGCATAATACTCTTGGCACTAAGGGTGAAATCACGGTAAACTTTCACCAGAATCGCCTCTCCATATTTTGATTTCATGCCAACAGCAGTAAACATTTCCTGTGTCATGGGAACACACCACACTTTAAGGCTTGTAAAATTCCTAAAGTCAGAAGTAACTGTCAAACGAATTATACAAATTCTTACCTTCTTTTTACCACGAAAGCCAAGGCGTTTTGCTCTTTTTTGCTCTGCAATACCAAGCACACAACGCACATGAAGATAACCAACTGGTGTCTTATTTACAGTCCCTTAACGACGGCAAAAAGTCAAACAACCAAAACACACGTACTTGATTTGGACATTGCCTGCTTCGGAGTGCGGCGTGGGTTTGCGCCGTAAAGCGTCGCACATGCTGAAGACAAGTACTGTCGTAAAACGATTCGTGTCGCAAACAATGTCGCAAACAATGCGGCATGCGTGTATGGGGTTCCGTTTGTGCCAAAAATATGTCGATATGCGCACTGGCCATTTTCGACTGAACATGTAAAACATTTGTCTGCGAATGCGTCCTTATGCGTGTCGCCCTGAAGTGTCGTTCTCCTTGTCTTTTGATTACATCGTTATGCGTGCCATTCTGATGTCGTTTAGTTGTAAGGTTTGGATTCTGGTTCTGTCGTATAATTTTACCTGTTGTTTGTATCGTCAGTCTGCTGTATCATTCTGCAACACATCAATCATTCCCCAGTATACTTTAACTTTATCATAGGTATTCAACAATTCACAAAGTTTATTTCTGTCAAAATCAAGTCAGGATTTCTTGACTTTTTCTAGTCATAGACAGTTAATTACCTGCATTATCTGCACATGCTTTCTTTTTATTTTATAACGCGAATAATAATAATAATAATAATTATTATTATTATTATTATAAACTTGACCATATAAACAGGTCCAACCAGCCTGATACTGATCAGCCTGATTTATGTTTTTTTTTACACTCCGCAGTTCGCCTGCCAGTGGATCACTGATAAGTTTGTGAAGCCGAAGGGGTTTCACTCTGGAACGTTTCGACATTGGAAGCCTATTTCCAAAACTCACACTGTCAATCATATTAGAAATATATTTGTGTTAGACAAACATTGATTTTTCAGAAAAGGGTATTTTAGTACATTTACTTGTCTATTTTTGCACATTTCACTTAAGGTAACTTCCAAAAAAAACACTGAGCCACGAGAACAAAACCAGGCTCAAAATACTAGGGATACAGATGATTAAACACTAAACAGCTGAGAACGGGACGGATTCGCGCGAGAGGACCGAGGGGGCGTGGCACACGAGAGGATCGGACGGGCAGGGCATGACAGTGGGTGCCGAACTCCTCCATCACGATCGACCAGTGTTTCCAGGTAGATTGCATAGGATAAAAGGATAATACACCATTTTATTGGTGAAAAGTTCAGTTGTGATCGGCCAATCGAACTACGAAGGGACCCTCGATCCCCCCTCGCAAACGTCGGCAAATATACCTAGGAATGTTTCATGGAGACCTAAAGACACTCATACTAAGAAAAAAAAATCCTGTCGTTGTTGGATCTTGTAAACAAAAGGTTATAATTAATTTATTTTTGTTTTGTCGGACAATAAAATATTGCTTTGTGCAATTAAAGTATATGTTGCCTCTATACAAAAAAACCGCTGTCCCACTTTACCTGAACAAGCTCACCAAGAACTGAGGTGTACGTCTATCCCTTTTAGCTTAAATACGACATAGCTTTTTTAAATGTCCACACAAAATTTTTGAAGGAGACATATGGAGTTAATAGGGAAAAAAATGGCATGTCGATGTATTTCGATGTATTTTTCTAAATCATCTACCGAAAAGACTTCCACTTTTGCATAATTATCCCTAAATAAATAAATAAAACCTTCAACGTGTTGGAGCTAGATTGCCTGTAAATCTATTTACAATATTTCCTCATAGATGCAGAATCTTTCAAGAATTGAATCGCGATGCATCATACAAACGCACTTGGAACAGTTAGTTGACATGTTCGGTCGTCATGCAATACAACAGTCAAACGAGAGGGGGCGTTAAGACGACAGAAGGACCGTGTGAACTTGAATTGACAGACGAATGTTTTATCGGGTGAGCAATCGACACAGACAATCTCATTGTAAAAATGCATTTGTCACAGACAAATGCTTTGTTACATGCTCAGACCTCATAGACAGTGTGCCATTGACATATTTTTTGGCACAAATGGAAAGCGATTCGACACTTCGTTGAAATTTCACCGCAATATTAATACTATTTATACCTGACCTGGAAGCTACAGCACTTAATGGAACTGATAAAATGGTGCGATTCAAATGGGTCATACATGCACAGGGTCAATCTGTAGCCAAGATATTAGTTTAAGGTTAATCTTCCTCAGGTGGAGGTCTTTGTTTCCACGTTCCTGTCATTCTGAGGAAAGTGATACATCCATGAGAAAGACTCATGTGCTCATTTTCTTAAGAAGAAGAGAAATTCACAGAAATTGTGTGTCTATCTTAGATCAAAATTGAAGGTGGTATTGTAACTTGTGACAGTGACAGCATACAGTGTATTTTTAGTGGTGCGTTCCAGCTTTGGTTTCTGAAAATGTGGCATGGAGCTTTAATGGAAGTAGTAAACTAATTGTTTAAACCAGCTACAAACAAAACTACACTAGACTATTATATGTATTCCCAAATTGAGACCCTTTTGTATTTTAAACTTGCTGCACAATTTTATTTCATCAGAAAACATAAAATGTTACATACATATAAATTCTTTTCTATTTAACATGTTTTTTTTATGTTTTTATTGTTTGCAAGTTATCGGTCAAATACAAATCTACCTAACAAATATTCCTATAGAGTATCATGTTAGTAATTAGAATTCTTGGAGCAAAAATGATAAATATGCTCATAAAATCGTTTCACATGGCCGTGAGACCACTTTTCCAATAGTAATGTCTATTGTCTTACACAGTTTTGAGAATGTCTTCATCATTTTACAGCAACTTGTATATGGACAGCCTCTGGAAAGAAACCACTAGCAGCTTCATTCTGAAATGCCTCCATGACCTGACAATGCTGGAGTACAGCTATGACAGCCCAACAGAGTCCAGTCAGTCATGGTTGGTCACACTCTCTGAACCTACAAGAAATCTGCCGGTGGGGAAATAAGGGATTTCCCTGCAGAACTGTGAGAAGACTATTTGTACACATGCATGCTGTGACTGCCTGAAATTTTCTTTGGGGAATCTTAGGGAAAGGGGTTGTAAAGTACAAGATATACAGTATAAACAGTTCCTGTTTTGGTTCTTTTCCGTGTTCCCTTGCTTCGTCAACAGAGCTGTCCAGGCAGGTTCCCGCGGTGAGCAATATAGAGGGGCGTTTACGCTGGGGCAACAGACGACACCTCTGTTTTGGAAGTGGATGACACTTCAGAACCATCATCCACTTTCTTGCCAAACATCTGGTAGATGCAGACACGGAACTGGTGGAAGAAAATACAGAGGTTACACCACGTGATATGGTCTGAGAAAGGGCCTTTGTGGACACAAGGAGGACGGGCCTTCTCCGGGGGCCCAAGAGCTAACGCCAACTTTACCTGCCGGTTCATGAAGACGTAAATAATGGGGTTGTAAATGGTGGCGCTCTTGGCAAAATATGCGGGCATTGCTGCAGCCAGCGGGTGGAAGGCGTAGCCGGGGTAGGCCGTGCCGAAACACACGAAGAAGGTGTACGGTCCCCAGCACAGGCAATAAGCAAGGATCATGACGACCACCATCCTGGAGACCTCCTTCTCAGCCTTCTGTGTGGATTCTGAGTCTTTCTGCTGCTGTGCGACCTGTTAAGGGTGGAGGACAATGGTGGACATCAGAGGGGATTTTCAGAATCGCAGAATAATGGCAAATGCCACCTTGCTTTGAACTGCTCCACACTGGCCCTCAGACACTGACTTGGAAAGTAGACATAATATTACAGAATGGCATCATATAAAATGTGAATATATTGCTTAGATTTGTCTTAACTGTCATGCGTATCCTATGGGAGCAGGTGTAACATTTGTGACGTTTTCAGGAGTGAGGTCCAATACTTTGAGATAATCTGGTACATTGAGGTTGTGTTTGAAAGCCCCCCTTCTTCTGTGTGAAGGACTGGAGGGAGGTTTGCATCACTTACCGAGCGGATGGCCATCCAGACGCAGATGTAGCAGAAGACGATGATGCCAAGCGGCAAAATGCAGCAGGTTATCATGAGGGTGATCATGAAGGAGCGGCAACCCGGGTCCTCATTGCCACTGAAAACGTCAGGCCCGCAAGAAGTCTTGAGGCCATGGGGCCAATACCTGAAGAAGGCACAAAGATGTGTGTATTCATTGTTAGCGTTATCCTTCACTGCAGCCCCATTTCCCAGTTCAATGTGGGAAATCCAAAGCGGCCCACCTGCTCCAGCCGAAGATGGGTGGTGCACACCAGAAGGCGGACCATACCCAAGTGAAGATGATACCAGCCGCTGCCAATTTCTCATCGAACTTGACATTTCCGAAAGGCTTGCAGACAACGACCCACCTCTCCCAGGAGATGACAGTGAGGGACCAGAGACCTGCAATGCCTGTTAGAGGAAACAAACTGACACTGGTTACTAATGGCAAATTGATAAATTATCATTGATAAAATGATAAATTCAGCACAAATTCAATTTGTAGTCGGTTGGTCTTGCACACAGTGGAATCCACATATGCTGCATTAGTGCGCAGTGCGTCTGTCGTACACTGAGGTCTGTGCGCTCAGTGCCGAGAGCTCCTTACCGCAGCAAGCCACTGTGTAGCCCTCAATGATACACATAGGGTGCCCCAGGACAAAGTAGCCATAGATCTGGTTGACCACGCTGGTGGTGCTGGCAATTAGAGTCTCAGCAATATCTGCCACAGCCAGATTGACCAAGATCCAGTTGAGCGGGTGACGAAGCTTCTTAAACTTGGCTGTGGCCACGAGTACCAGGCCGTTGGTGAAGGTGGATAATACGACCACAATAAACATCCAGACTGTGGCGATGTTGTAGACCCATCGGGGAGCAATGTGGTAGTTGGGGCCATCAAAGGGACCTGTGGGGAATGGAACAGCATGAGAGATCTGAGAACAAACCAGGAATGGCATGAAGTTACTCAGGTATATGTACAGATGTTAGCCTGGGTAATAGCTGGGCTATGCAATACCTTCTCATTTTCGATCGTTTTATGAAGCTTTTGAGACCAGCTTAAAGACATCTCAATTGTGCCTTTGTTTAGGGACTGTTATTTATATGTTATAAAACTGTCATAGCGCTGTGAGCTTTCTGAAATAGGCTGTAACCGACTCGCAGTTCAGAGAAAAACGTGAGAATATTCTTTCCAAGCCACCGGATTGCTTGTTCACATTCACCAATGAAACTGAAGATTGTATATAATAGGACACAGATGAATCTGCAGTAGAAAGGCTTCTGGCTGTAGGACTAGGGTGAGCCGTACTTGGTCATTCTCACCTCTGGTGTTGTTGCTGTTGGTGTAGACAAAGATGGAGTCCCGGGTGGTCTCCTCCTCGTTCCGCCGCCTGGCTGCAGACACCACGCTTCCCCAGTCCTCTGCCATTCCGCTGTGCCTCCTGAGACTCCAAAGACACAAGCTTGATCTCCCGGCTGGTTGATGCCGTTCACCCGAGGCTGCCTACGATGCGCCTTCTCCGCCTCTTCTGAACGTGATCAACGGAGCCCGGGTGTCAGGCATTTCCCTTTTATACCTGTCTAGAAGTTACATGTGGAGGATTAGCATTTCCATTGACCTAAAACGGTCAGGGGTGCAAGGGGACATGAAACACGCTAATCCACCTATTTCCTGGCACCACTTGGCCTAGATGTCGCTCGCCTCCCTTCGGCAGCTCCACAGCTCACATCCACGGGGAACTTCGGCTGATCTGTCAGTGATGATGGAGAACGTCAGTGGACTTGGGCAACAGCCAAGGGATCACATTGAAATTTTGGGGTCAGGGCGTCGTACCATATGGCTCCGGCAACACCAGAGAAGACAAGGGGCTGCACAGTTTGCTGGCAAGACTCCAGACTCAACAATGACCTTAATGAGCGACGGCCGTTTTCTTCCACATCTCCGCACGTACAAGTGTGCGATTAATGTCTGGCTGAGGTGCATGACCAATTGGTAAGCCAAGGAACAGGCAAACAAAAGGACACAGATGAGTTCTCACATCTCATTTCATATAGTTCCAAACATATTTCTGTAGCGTTTCCTAGGTTTCTAGGACCCCCCCCATGGCTGGAAATAACGCTACTGAGACAATCTAGGTTAAGATTGTAACTTCCATTTGACCAAAGCTGCTTATTTGGACAATTGGGGTGCTGCGTGCTTCTGGCATCTGTTGGCCTGATTGGTATCGACATGCCTGCCCACAGAACCACCTTAATCTTACAGGATTTATGGTTCAATTCAGGGAAAGGACAGTTCATCCCAAAACCCCTTTGTGCGTTAGTTTTAATCTCTGTACCAAGCCTTGTTTTTCATGGTGTCCTCTTAACGACTGGAACTGGTCTGCAGGAAGGGGAACTGATGGCAATAATACTTGAAATGAAGCTGTAGCTATGCATACATTATTATTATTATTACTTAAAAATTCACACTTCATATCATATTTCATATTACCGGTAAACTTGACTTAATTTAGGAATATTAATTATTTAAAAAAAAGCTGGTGGAAAGGGGTTCTGTTAATTGAATTGTTCATTGCAGAGTGATGATGTGTTTTTGCAGACAAGAGAAAACATGCAGTTAGGGAATACTTCTGTTTTAAAATTACTTAATATTGGTTTATTTTATGTAGTTTTGTTAGTGTAATTTTAAGACATCCTTTGTAGTCCTGGGAGATTTCTCCCAGAGTTTCTCTTTATGGTAGAGTTTCTGTTTAAAGGTCTTAGTTTATGTTTCAGCTATTTATTCTCGATTATAATTATTTTAAATTAAACTTTTCGTGGTTCTATATTAAAAGCCGCGTCTTATACCTGTATATAGATTTTCTGCCTGAGTTTATTTTATTGATTTTTCAGTCATTCATTTTTTTGTAATAAAATGTCATGCAGAAGTTTATTTTATGATATTTTAAAAGAAATTCCTGGGAGATGGTCCGCTAAAGACAGAGCCGGCTTTGTAGTTGTTTATACACTGATTAAAAAGTAAATATTTGGTAAAAGACCAGAAAGGTGGACGGAGCCATCTGCTCGGCTCTCCCGGGTGCACGTCCGGAATTCCGCTAGTTCTGAACTGGGCATCGCTGGTCAGAAGTTCACTACTAGCAGAACTTGGATTTGGACCCGGCTCGCTTCGGTGCTGATGGATGGAGAGCCCGGGTCGGACCATGTGCGCCCCGAAACAACTTAAACCGCGCCGACCGTGTGGATCCAACGAGAGCGCATTCCCCCCCCGACGCGCTGCCTCTTGTTCGGCTCTACGCGGTCTGTGGTTTAACTTCTTTCACTGCGATGCACAATTTTGCACGAATGATCTTGATTGCCGTAATCGGGTATGCCTCTTCCATCTTCTAGTGCACTTACAGCACTGACCCAAGGGGGGTAAGTATTTCTAAGGTTGGAAAAAGCGGAGAAGCACGAAGCAGTACCACAGTATCTCATTTATGATTACAAATTAGATGGCTCAAGGTAAGCAATCGTGAAGCATGGTCAGGATATATCTATAAAACTAATTTAAAATGTTTTGTATTATTGAGATTATTAAGTGTTGATGATCTCTGCTTCGGCATAGCTATAGGCCTATAGTTTATTTATGTGTTTTGTGTTGTATTGACTGCACGTGCTGTTCCTCCACTATGCACGAGTACATACAAGAAAATGTATGCAACGGTGTCGAACATCCATATTCCCATTTTTCACCCTACAGGTTGCGGGGCCCCCCAGCAGGAACCGCGGCGACCTGGGTTGCTGGCCGCTCCCTGCTTGGAGATGCGCTGTGAGCCCCGCGGGGTGTAACGCGGGACGGGCGGCGCAGATGTGCGCCTTCGAAGGGTAGGGGCGTCCGGGAGTGCCGCAGTCGGAGCTGTCAAAATGCAGCACCGTGTGACTAAATTCTACCGCAAAAATAAGTACTGAGTCCTAGAATGTTGCAGTGAAAGGTGACCCCACGTTTAGTGTTATAACTTTATAAAAGAGTTCAGTGCCTTAATTAGTCCGTTAACTGGGCTACAGTGGCAAAGTGCAGCCACCCCTTACCACTCGTGAGTGTCATGCCCGTAAGATCAGTGGGGCTGTGAAAATTCACCAATAGAACGTGGCCTCATTGTTTAAAATGCAAAATTATTGAAAAGTTTAAAACTCACTGCGAGAAACTCAGGATTCCGTGCTCTCGGCGGCAGCTAACAGGTGACGAGGCTGGTTACCGGGACGTACCCAAGCCAAGATGCGGCGATCGCACAGTTCTTATTTTTTAGAGCTAAAATAACTTTTAATATTAAAGATACGGTATGCACTTACACTATCGAATATTTAATAACACTAATATTCATGTATTTGTTGATTCTATATGCATTTTTTTTATTTTTGACTATATTTTTATTACATTTTTGTTTTGTTCGTCCAAAAATATTTTAATTTAATTGTTCACGGCCACCTCGTGAATAACCGAAACCGTGCATGTCAAATTTGCAAATGTGGAGCAGTGATTGTAATTCTAAGAATGACTGTGTATCTGTTTTAATTGTGTTAATTTTTTATTGTATCCTGTTTAATTTTCATTTCTAAAAATGTACTATATTGTATTATATATATATAGATTTTATGGCATGAGAAATAGCAACGAAAAGATCAATTTTGTCATCTAGGAATATTAGAATGTTTAGGTACTGTTTTCCTAGATCACGGGTAGGGAACCTGATCCATGGAGAGCCGGTGTGGGTGCCGGTTTTTGGGATGACCTCTCAATCAGCCAATAATAAAGCACTGGTTGTCAGCTCCTGTCCTGGGGACCCAGTCTTATTGGCTGATTCAAAAGTCATCCCAAAAGCCCGCACTCACACCGGCTCTCCATGGATCAGGTTCCCTACCCCTGTCCTAGATTATATGTGCATGCCTAGTTCTTCTCTTAGTTTTGTCACTTTGTTACACCATAAAAGTGATTTACTTGGTCATGCGAGTGACCGTTCATATCCTCAGGGCATTGCAGTGTCCAGTCCACATAGCTTTAGTGTCTCTAGCCTGAAGAATATTTAATATGTACAGTGTATATACCAAAAAACATTTTCTGAATCACACTAACAACAGGGATATTGCTGGATTGGTTGTCACAATGTGTCAGACTTTGTAATTGCTTTTCATTAGCGAGGATTTTTTTCTTTTTTTACATAAAACTAAAATTATTGAATTAATGTTTAAACAACTCTCCTATTGTCTGCTGATGCTAGCATTTAGACAATATCCAATCTCTGCTTTAACTGCACTGTTTATTATAATTATGTTCAGTTATGTAGTCAGTCCATCATAAATTTGCTGTGTCATAATTTTTGTAAAATTATTTTGCTTATTTCTTCTGGTACATTAGAATGGTTCATGCAGAAGGTGTTACTGCAGAGGGACGAGAATTTAGTTTCACTGTAGGAAGCATGTCCTTTACAACAGAAACCTAGTCCTTCCTTTAAATTGGGTTGTTTTCGCTCACATTCAGTAGTTTGCATTGCTTTTATAGTCAGACCACAGCCAGTACATCCTCAAAAGCACCACTCAGTCCATTTTTCCTTAGATACTTCTGATATTGCCTTTATTGCAATAAATGGCTGCAGCTACTTTATTAAAATAACGCCATTCTTCCGCAGTTATGACACAGTACACACAAATATAATTCACAGCAAAAAAAATATGTCTGTCTCAGTGGAAGAAATTAAACCACAGTCACACAACGAGTGTCCGCAACTAGGCTTGTTATTTCTCTACATTATATACAATAAATAAATGTATTACATTGCTGCAAAATCATCAGAAGAAGAGCTCCAGTCAGGTACATTAAAACTGAAGTGGGACCAAAATTCATGTTAAGTACATATTAAAAAGTATCCAGAGGCTATATAGGAATGGAATTCCCCTTTAAATGCGACCCCGTAAACCACAATCGCCGACCTGTGTCACCCTTTCTCTATGAAGGGTTAACTGCACATAAGTTTGAAACAAGTGCCGTTTGTCACAGGTATAATTCAGTCCCTTTGCTGCAGGAACGTTGATGGTGATGTATGAGGTCATAAGTCAGGCAGCAGAGATTAGAAGACGGGTTAGCCATAGATTTTGAGGGAAGACATTAAGAGAGATAACTGAAGGAGACAGCCGGTCTAGCTTTTCTTAACGGGCAATGTCTAATCAGTTCAACGGTTTCTCTAAAAGATAATGATCAGTGTGGAGACACTGTCTACAGGTAAGGACTTTTTCTATTGTTTTTCTGAGGTGATGAAAATACGGCGTGGTCCAGAGCAGAGAAGGACGTTTATGAGGGCGACACTTGGCTGGAGGAGACAGAGGAGACCTGGGTGTCCTGTGATACGGTGCTCTCCTCGTCATCTCCGAAGGGATGCTTGCCACAGAAGACCAACTTCATCATGCATGAGCGGAACTGAAAGAGAGGGAGGCTGCAGCCAATTAGATTAAAAGGATTTCAGATGCCTTGTTTACCCTCAGAAGGTGATAGCTGTTTAACCTAACGCATTATAATAACTATACAGTAACGCAAAGCAATCAAAATGTGAAGACACTGATGTTATAAAAAGAAATGAAAATGCTTGTTATTGGAAAAGCCGGTCTTCTCCTGTGCAAGGGGATGCTTCACACACCATTTTGTTCATCAGCACGTAGATGATGGGATTGTAGATGGTCGACGCTTTGGACAGGCAGGAGGGGATGGTGGCCAGCCGCAGGTCAAAGATCTCACCACGGTGGGTCACCACCCACAGGGCGAAAATGGTGTAAGGAAGCCAGCAGACCAGGAAACCGAGCACCATCACCACCACCATCTTCGTCACCTCCCTTTCGGCTTTCTGGGTAGAAGCTGACTGCTCCTGCGTCTTGGCCACCTAGTTGGAGAGCAGAAAGGGTGCTGGGTATTGGCTGCATGCCACGACAACCACACCTACTACACCAGGGCCCTGGCGACATGATGCTGTGAGGAAAACCATAGCTTTGGTTCAACGTCTCATTTCATGATCAAAAGTATGGCAACTCATCAGTCATTTTAGGGAGTGTATCAGTAAGAGATTTGAGGTTCATGATCCAAAATGACCTGGCTTAGCTTGCGTGAGTATGCAGGTGTACCAGCAGAGACTACTTTTGTCTGTTCTTTTTCTCTGTAGACTACTGGAATGAAGGCACTGAATGACTAGAGGAACAGAATCATGGGAAGGTTTCTGTGTGTCCGCGTCACGCGACGCAAACGATTCATTCTCACTGCTTTGACGGCGAAGAGCAGCCGGCCGTAGCAGAAGACTATGACGCTGAAGGGGACGCCGAAGCAGAAGACGAACAGGAACATGACGTAAGACTCGTTGTTGTATTTGTTGTTCACGGTGTACCAGTCAGGGCCGCAGGAGCACTGCAGACCTTCTGGGATGTATCTGCAGACACAGGCAGTTAGGACCCGGGCCCATGGCAGGAACAGCGCACAGGCAGATGGCGGCTTCTCACCTACTCCAGCCGAACAGCGGAGGCAGAGAGGCGATTAAGGCAAACATCCAGGGGACTGCGCAGCCAATCAGAGCATGGGTGTTCTTGAAGGTGAAGGAAGCCATTGGCTTGCAGATAACCAGGTATCTCTCAACAGCCACCACTGAGAGAGACCACAGGCTCACCATTCCTGCAGCACAGAGGGCACAAACCCGGTTCCTCTATGAGAAGGCTTTGCTCCCCTCCTTCGTCTGTTATGCTTTTGAATCTGAATGTATGTAACGGTTACGACACCCTGATACCCGATTGGACAGTTTCATGGAAGCCCTGTGCTTTCGTGTTTTTTGTATGTACAAATAAATCGAACAATCACAATCAGTTTTGGGAATGAATTTAGCATTACTAATTACATTTTATTACCATACAAACTCCCATTACATCTTCTGCATCTTGAGTAAATGGAATTACCTTTATGTAGTTGAAATACAGGGAGTATGTGTGACAGGAATGTAACAGGAATATCTTGTATGATGTGTCTGTAATTAGAATATCGTTCTACGTGTCTTTTCCACTGGCTGAGCTCTAAATCTTTCCTTCATGACATGACGGTTGCCAAACAGAATTCCAATATCGTAATATTTCATTACTCTTATTTTTGTTGTATAAAGACAAAACAGATAAGCTGGCATCCCTACCTCCCAGAGTAGATAAGAAGCCTTCGGCCTTGCACATGAAAGGCCCCAGTATGAAGTACCGTGAGATGAAGGTATAGAGGGTTGTGGAGGACCCAGCCATTGACACAAGTAGGTTGGAAACAGCCAGGTTGACCAGGATGTAGTTGAGGTGGGATCGCAGCTTCTTGAATTTCACCGTGCACACGATGGTGAGGGCATTGATGGACGTGCCCACAATGAAGAGGATGCACATGAAGATGGCCATGCTTACGAAGACCCCCTTGTGACCCAGGTGATCCTGGGGCACCAGGAAAGGACTGAGCAGCGTGATGTTGTGGGTCTCCATGGGAATGGGAATGTAGAAGTCCTCCTGGAACTCCACCAACGGGACACTCGACCTCATTGTGCTTGTCTGCTGATCAGCTCTGTGACGTGTCCAGGGACCTCAGCCCTTTCTGTTGATGTTTTGGTTGATATCAGCTCTGCCTCCTAGGAAACATGTGTCCAGATGCTCGCTGCTTGACGTTTGCCGTCGCTCTATGTTTTCCGCGTTCACCAATGGCAGTTTTTCACAGCACGGGTATATCCTGGGTGCTTTTATAATGAAGCTGTCCAAACGTACACGCTCCCGTTACACTCCTGAAGCAGAAAGTTTCTAACTTAAAGCTGGCTAATGATAATCCCAGGTAATCTTATTCCCTCGGGAGATCTCAGTAGTGTTGAATCGCCATCCAGTGGTATTAATGTGGCTAATCACACATGTTTATTTCCTTTAATCTTCTTTCTGAGAGGATTATCTTGAGATTTTAACTGTACAAGCTGCCTTTCATGAACAAGGCTTCCCATTCCTATCATAACGTTTTAGCTTGCCAGTGTTCTGTTGGGTCATCAGTTACTAGAGCATGTACAGGTTAGTATATGTAAGGGAATGTAATCTAAATGTAAATGTGATGATAACTAAACCATTAACACATTAAGGGAATGTTTGTTTTGAATGATATTCATTGTGGTTTGAGACGCTGATCTGTGGCCGTGGGTGTGGTTTTTTTTTCTTTCAGGCAATAAATGAATTGAAAGAAGCTTCATAAATTTCTCATAAAAAAATAAGACCTTACAAGAGGATATCTCGTGAATCAGTTTTGTAGAATTAGTGATAAAGTGATATTAGTGATAAAATATTGTCCATCAGTATAAACTATGCATAAAAATATTGGGATCAAATGACTGTTTGAATTTATTTTTTAAAATGTATTTAACGGATACATCGCCCATTTGTAGATTAATATAATTAGCACTGATTAATATTTTATGGCAAGTTCATGTTTTTTAATACATACTGTATATTACCTTTACAAATCAATGTGAAACACAAAACATTAATTAATTTACACCAGGGGCGTTTCTAGGATTTTCATTTCAGGGGGGCTCAGCCCCCATAGATGTTTAACACATATTTGGCTTGTTC
>JAODKM010000118.1:23102313-23116880 GCA_026780845.1 Petrocephalus sullivani
GGACTGCACTGATGCAGATATAACAATTTATCGAGAAACACACACCTTGGCTTAATCCTCGCTCTGTGATGCTTCAGCTGAAGACCGCGCTGAAAGCCGAAGTCTGCCCCCGTTTTCACAAGAAATTTAAAGGGGACGTGGGCGATCATAACTTTTTGTAAAGCTTACGGAGAATTTTTAGGGGGGCTGAGTACAGATGTTAGGGGGGCTAAAGCCCCCCTAAAAATGGCCTAGCGACGCCCATGATTTACACACACACACAGACACACATGGCTCTCGTATTGGCGTAGTTAGTAGTGCCTACATGATTTGTTGTAGTGAATATATTAATTTAGAAAGAACAAATGAACATTATTATTATTATTTATGTAGTTACACAGAAATGGTGCTAGTATTCTGAATATTCTGAAAAATGACGGACATGAAAAAAATGGCAAACAACCTGTCGTACTTAAGCTTCAGATTTTGCACTTGCAATTTTTCCATTACGCCAACAGGGGGAGTCGCGCTCTGAAATGGACCCACAATAAAAGTACGTCCTTACCGCAACATTAGCATGATCGTATGTAGATTTCAAGTCAAGACTAACATTTTGAATAATATTAATTAGGTAAATTTAATATTATTTATAATGTGTTTTATCTCAGTGTATCCATACCACCTATGTGAGATTTTTACTACCACTGACATGGTATTTGGGCATGCAGCCTACATCTTATAAATGTTGGCTATTTTGTGGCTAATTTCGGTCATGTGAGTTTATAACGGGATGCCATCTGGACCGGCCATTAATCCCATCCAGTCCCGTCCCTCTGACGTCTGTCCCGTCACACTCTGTGGTGGCTGCATGTCCTTTGCCTTATGCTCTTAACCTCATTATCAGGCTGCCACTAAAACTTCACACTTAATTAGATTCTAGTTGTAGTTGAATAGAATGCCTGTTTTGCAGAAGCAATGCATTTGATTATATTAGCTCCCAAAGCACCATCAGCTGTGTTCATAGGGGACCACGCCCGCAGCACATGACAGTCCAATAGCACACGTCACCCCTCACTTGCACCCCTTTTCCGTCACCTCTAACCCTTTCTGTAAATCAATTTGTCTCCACATTTACTCCCTCTTATGTAAGACCACAGAACCAACCCTCACTAGACAATTTAACAGACAAGCCTGGCAGCATAACAATATGACATTAAATTTTGCAAAAACCTGATACAATATCAATTGCTTAGCATTTAAGATCAGAAAGCTAAGCTTTGGTTCTCCTGATCGGAAGGTTCAAGCCTGGGCTGAACAGTCACATGTCTGTGGGCCCTTGTGCAAGGCACTTAACCCCCGGCCCCAGCATGCTGGCTGACCCTGTGCAAGCCGAAGAGAAAGATTTGTACCTGTACTCATGCAAATGGGAAACTAAAGGATTTATCATAATACGCATAGGGAGTGGTCTAGGGCACGTGCATATTCTGAATGTTGCGCTTATTACAATGGTACCTGGTCAGGATTGGCTGATTACTGTGGCCCACTTTAATTTATGTCAGAAGCCATGACTCCCACGTCTTCCTTGGCCCTAATCTGCCCCTCCTCCTCCTGCGTGACCTGTGTTGGGATCCCCTTATCTACTTATAGCTAATTGCTGGAAGTGCATTAGGATTTACCACAGGCAGACTGAAAGAAGCCATTGAGGTGAGACTGCCTCTCATCCAATGCCCTTTTTTCACATGTGCCACTGACCTCAGAGTACTTGTGCGTTTCATTATCTACCATGTTTCTCAGAGACTTTTAATATGACTTTCAAAATAAAGCTCTGAGAATGGGCATACTTCTGTACTTTTAATGTGAAGTGCGGAGAGTGGGCCCAGATCTGCACTTTTAATGTGAAATGCTGGAACATCATATTTCTACACTTTTAATGTGAAGTGCTGTGAGTGGGCACATTGCTGCACTTTTAATGTGAAATTCTGAGAATAGGCATATTTCTGCAATTTCCTGTGAAGTGCTGAGAGTGGGCACATTTCGGCACTTTTATTGTGAAGCATTGAACTCTCACTACTCAGACAAAGATTCAAACAAAAACCCAATATGTCTTACACTAGTAGCATATGAGATCGGGATGATTGTGGAATTAATACTGAACTCATCGGATTATGTCATATGAACCTGAAGGTGCTGATCTGGGGGCCGTCCCCCTCCTGCAACACACAGAGTGGCTGCATAAGTGACATGTGTTATCCTTATCTTTGAACAGTAACTATTTGGAAATGTTGGTAAACACACTGCACCAAATAAGCCTTGCGGAACAACGCACCGTGGAATCTCAGAAAATGGAACGAGAATGGCATAGTGGAAGAAGCATGTGTGTGTGGGGATGCACAGAAAGTGCTTCTCCGTCTTGCATGCTGGCAAATTCCCCCCCAGAGAATAAAAATATTCTCCTTACACAGAGGGATGCTTCCTTATCTTGACCCTGGACGGAGGTCATATTGCTGTGCAAAGGAAGCTTACATTTCTACAGTTTATATGAAGGCAGCTTTGAACAGCTGCATTATGAATTCATAATGACCAGGTATTATGAACTCCAGACTTTGTCTGGAGGATTGTGTCCAGACATTTTCCAGAGTTGCCCTTTCTTACATGTAGCACTCAACTGGAGATTGATACGTTCGCACCCTACCCTACTTCAGCTGGTTCAGACAAGGGGCGGCACTTGGCTACAGCATGCAGGAGGCAGTACATGACGCAAAAAGTATGCTGCGGAAATCGCTGTGTTTTGTTTACAGAGCTTCGAAGGTGTTTGCTGTTCACCTGCGTCATGTAGTCAGTGTGTAAATTAATTTTACACAAATTAGCCTCTTGCCATTTCTTGAATCGGTCAGATGATTTCAGCATCGGCCCACACTGAATGATTGCTCACATTCTTCTGCTTTTGCAGCAGCCGAGTAACATGCCAACTCTCTCACAGTGAATTCTCCAGAAAAAGGTCAAGTCTGGAAAAGTTCAGGATGGCAGTGCATATCTGAAAGGGGCACGAATTTGTACCTGCAACTCAAGTGTACCATTGGAATTTATCTAAGTGTGTTACATGTTACACAGAAACATGAGAAGGACGTCAGAAAGTGCAGCACCATTTCAAGCAGCCCTGAACTAGGGTGACCAGATAATCCCTCAGTGTCAAAGAGGACACTTTGAGCTACTTCAGGTTTTACAAACCACTTTAAAAACCGAAAGGCTCCTGTGCTCAGCTAAGTAGGTCAGTTCTTCTTGTCCTTTAACTAATTTGTTTCAATGATTGAAAGACTCATCCGGCTGTTTCACATTAACATTAGTGACATATGCATGATTATAGGAGACTGACCAATCAGCACACAGTAAGAACTCAGTGCTTAAATGAAATCCAGGTCAATTAAATTGAAATGGTAGTTTACAAATCCTGTTCCAGCCCAAATTGTCCTTCCTGACATGGTCCAATTCATACTTCTCTTTTCCGTATGCCATTAGAGTCTGAGCACCGGGTGAATGACATCAATTTTGTCATCGGCACATGACAAATTTTGGGTCTAGTGCTGTGTTTCCCAATCCTCAGGGACCCATATTCTTGCTCCCTCCCAGCTCCCCAGCTCACATTTGTGCTCAACAAACTGGTTTTCAGGACCTTTTGCATGTCTGTGTGTGTCGACTGCACATGTGCAAGGAAATGAAGTAGGTGGTTTTTTATACTGAAAGTGCAGTATGAATTAGGCTAAAAATAGACTTTCCAGCACACCTCAACCAATCAAACTCCTAAGCTCAGGTTGTCCCAAACCCACCTGTGGCTAATTCTCCATCTTTGAACAATGCAAACCTGCAGGCAACTTGTATCATGCATCACATACCATCTGAGAATGTAGTCATAGCATGAATGTCAGCTAATTTCATTCACTGTGTTTCAACAGGAATACTGGATATATATACTGGATATCAGAGGTGTCAATTTCAGGTCCAGAAAGTAAAAATCCAGACCTGGATTTTGTTTCAACCAATCAGTTGAGCATAAAGAGTCACAGTCACAGAGTGCTCAACTAGCTGGTTGAAACTAAATCTTGGTCTGGATTTGTACTTTCTGGACCTGAAATTGACACCTCTGCTGGATATAACTGGATACTATCTGCTGTATGCCGTTATATGCTATACTACCTTAACATTTATGCTACAAAAGCCTTTTCTGTTAACAAAAGGCACTTTCACACCACCAGAACTTTTTTCTGGAACCAGAAGCTTTTTCCAGAACCACACCACAGCAGATTGGACCGACTGTGGTCCCAGAGCCTTTTTATCACTTACTCCAGACTAGGTATTTATACTAGGGAGGCGCTTACAGCCATAGTTTGCTGATTGGTTGGCCGTTATAGCCATAGCTTGCTGATTGGTTGGCCCTTAAAGCCATAGCTTGCTGATTGGTTGACCAAAAGCACTGGAAGTGCAAGAAAAGAGATGCAGCAAATATTGAGTGGATTGAAATTTTTAGCTGAAATATTTCAAGGTCTTTGCTTATAGGTGTGACTGCTAAGAGTCTCTGCCTGGGCTCCTTTCAAACAGGTGAAGAAAACCATCCAAATTGGATCAGATGTAATTTGGGCTTGGAGCACGAAAGCAAGGATGGACAAAGTCCTTGGTTTTTATATCCTCTGAGGATAGGGGTGGGGTTAAGGGGGCGGGACTTTACCTGCTTGTATGAAACAAGGTGAAGGTGAAAAGGAGAAAAGATACACTAGAAAGGTATCACAATCCCACAGCACTGTCAGAACACCTCTAAACTGCAGTGCTTTATGAACAGTCAATGCAGACTGTCATTTTCTTAAAAGCAGCCATTAATACAATAACAAAAAAGAATTTTGTCAATTTATGTCAATTGCCACGATATAAATCCAAACTACAAATTGTAGTAACTTAATCTTTCTATACAATAGACATCTAACGTTATGAATAGTATAAGGGCTGTTATCATTTATATGATTTGATTTTCAATACTACTGCAGTACCATTCTAATACAACAATTGCAATGGTGCTCATAATCATAGCAGTGATAAATATGTTGTTTTATGTGTATTATTCTCATATATGACACATATACTACTCAACAACATTGCTTGGACATTATTTGAAAGTTGTGTATTACTCATATAATAGGCTCCAAATATCCTTACTGCCATCCAGTGTATACCTGCAGTATTGCATGGGACAGGTGAGTATTTTAATACTATATTTATATGCATACTTACAAATAATATTCGGTGCTTGCAGTGGTGAAAACAGGTGCTGGTACTCCCCTTTTTACTCAGTACCATGTGCAGGTACTCCCCTTGTTACTCAGTACCATGTGCTGGTACTCCCCTTGTTACTCAGTACCATGTGCAGGTACTCCCCTTGTTACTCAGTACCATGTGCAGATATTCCCCTTCTTGTTCAGTACCATGTGCAGGTACTCCCTTTGTTATTCAGTACGAGGTGCAGGTACTCCATTTGGTATTCAGTATGAGGTGCAGATACTCCCCTTGTTTTTCTGTACCAGACGCAGGTACTCCCTTTGTTATTCAGCACCAGGTACAGGTACTCCCTTTGTTATTCAGTACCAGGTGCAGGTACTCCCTTTGTTATTCAGTACCAGGTGCAGGTACTCTCCTTGTCACTCAGTACCAGGTGCAGGTACTCCCTTTGTTATTCAGTATGAGGAGCGGGAACTCCCCTTGATACTCAGTACCAGGTGCAGGTACTCCCCTTGTTATTCAGTGCCAGCAGATACTGAGAGGTACCAGTAGTCTGAAGAGAAAAATACTGCTACTGTGTACCAGTGAATACCGGCCCACTTCAAGCAAATGTTGACAAGAATGACGACAAAGGTCGATGTTAGAAGTAGCAGCGGTGATTACATCACCGGTGGACCCTTGAGCATGGCTTCTAACACTTTGTGGGTGCTGGAAAAATTGCTGATCCAGTGATCCTACCCAAAACTGCCCACTCCCCTGTATAGATAGATAGTACTATAGTAATCCCTCAGGAAGGTTCCTCTGGGAAATTATGTGTCTGTATGTTTCACAGGAGAGCAAGATGGGACCACTCAAAGATTGAATTTTATTGTATCTGCTATCTTGTAAATGACAATAAGGACAATAATGACAATTTCTTTTAATCTTTTAAATTCTAGATTGCACCTCTTGAGTGCGTTTTGAGAAATAAATCAAATTAATTTAAATGTGACAGCTTGCATGCTGACAACTTAAGAAGAAGAAGAAAAAAATATATATACATATATAACATTTATAACATTGCTTAAAATAGTATATATATATATATATATATTACACACACACACACACACACACACACACTATTTTAAGCAATTCATCACGGTGCATCACATGCAGAAAACCAAAAGAAGAGTTTTAGCCATTTATGTTACCATATACAACTGTGCAAAATATGAGGCTTTAAACAAGTATATTTTCTTCTAAATTCATGTACACTAATAGAATAACTCACAGGTAAAATGCATATTGAGAAAACAGCGAAATGGTGAACATGAATTAAGTCCTTAAAGTAACAGTTTTTTTAAGTAAAGGAGTAAAGAAATATAAAATGTATTGTCCAAACTGACTGCAAGAAAAAAATGGCATTACAGGGAAAGTACAGTTCTGAAGATTCTCCTTCATCTTGTCAGGTTGTCCAGTTTTCATTGGAAGGTGCGTCCTTTAACCGCAAATATTCTGCTGAGCTGGCGCCTGAAGATTGGCTCAAAGCAAACTTTACTATGGTCACTACACTTTACAATAATCTTACTGGACGCCTTCCGCACTTTTGATGCAGTTCCGCTCATTTAGCCCCACATCTGCTGCAGTACATCAGACGCGGCGCTTTCAGTCATGGCTATATACGCTATACGCGCTTACGTGCAGGAGCCGAGGCGCGCGCGGCTGGGGCTTTCCTCCACACACCACTAACGATCTTTTAACATTTAAATAAAACCAAACCAAAAACGACCACGCAAACCATTGCACAATTACGGCGAATGCAATATATATATATATATATATATATATATATATAGAGAGAGAGAGAGAGAGAGAGCATGTGTGTGTGGGGGGTGCAGGGGGCGGTGTCTCCCTAAATGTTTAATATGCAAAGTGCGTCCAGATCGCCATTTTCTGTTTTTTCTTCTTCTTCTTCATGGGCATGGGAGGGGGAGCAGGGAGTGACGGACGCCAGCTACCATTTTCTGTCCCACCCCCACTCGCTTCCGACCGTATTAAATGGTTAAATGTGTTTATTTAAAATGAACGAGTAAAGGGACTAATACGTGCGCATCCAAGCATCCCCACACGCGAGCGTAGCCCTTTCGGGGTGGGTCCCGTCCCGTCACGGCCTTAACGAGTTAAAGAGCCGAAGTTTTTCCTCGGCGCCATCTTTGTTGTGGGTTTTTGGAGGGTTTTTTTTGGAAGGGGGTGTCAAGAAGATGGCGGCTTCCAGACAGGCATGAGAGGGGATACTTCTCAGTAAAGCAAAAATAGTCGGCTTGCATTTTTAAAGGTCCGGTCCAAAGTCGCCCTGCGGAAATACTGACGTGAAAGTAAGTGTTTTCTCTTACCGGCGAAATATAGCACTAATAGTAATTTGGTTTTTGGTTGGGAGAGCGCGGCCGCCATTTTTCTTTAGGGATGTAGCAAAATGGGCTGTTTAGTCGACAAGATGGCTGCTTCCACCGGAGCAACGTGAAAATGAAGGAAATGAAAGAAATGAATTTTGTGCAGCAATGCAGTGTTCATTTAACGGCAGCCTGAGTTATTAATCCCAGGCAAGCATTTGTAGCGGGTTAAGTTTAAAGCGCGTAACATCAAACGGTTGCCATGTTATGGCCTGGCGCATGCGTATTACAATAAATGTGGTGAAGTTTTAAGGATTTTTGTATTTTTGGTGAAGTTGGGGGATGATGTGATTGCATTTTGTATGGAGGAGTGTGATTGTTGTTCTGCATGCCCTGGTGAGATGGCGGCTCCCAAAGCGGCATGAAAACACCCCCCGTGAACAAATGCTTACTTATATTCCGAGCGGCAGTGCAGTCCACCGTTGTCTGCCAATTATATACCCACCTGTTTTACATTTCGCGTTTAATCGCACACAGGACACTCTGGGTTCGTGTTTATTCTTTCCGTTTTCTGTGTGATTGTTATTATTTTTAGGCCGCCATTTTTAGGCCGGGGGAGTCTGTTTGTTTGGTTACAAGATGGCGGCTCCCATGGAGCGGCACTGCCTAGGCTCCGGCGGCGGAATGCTCGATTTCTTTATTTAGCACGCCGCTTTTTAAGAGGGTGTGCGCGCTGTTATTCGTGTGCACCTGGACATACAGGAGCCTGGATGTTTTTTGGTTTTTATACGCTCTCCCAGCGGCCAAGGGCTTCACTCCTGGGCGAGCCGGCTCCTGCAAAGTGGCGCTAAAATGGCGGCTCCCGTGGATTTTTAGCGCCGGAGTTGGTTTAATTCGATATAAATCGAATTTGAACTAAAGTTTTTGTTGTAAATCCAGGAGTCGCAGGCCAGCGCTTCTCGGTTTTTCTGAGTAGATGCTTAGAGACGCGTCCCCCTCCTTGGCGCTTATTTATTGTAGCGGCACCGTGTTTTATTCATTCGGTGTGATTTTTATACCTGCTAAATAAAACGTCGCCTTTTTATTTTTGCCCATTGCCCCTTTTGTTTTCCATTCGCTCCAAGCGGCCATGTCTTCTCCTGGTTGCGCGGTGCCTGGCGCCCTGCAGCCGCGCTGGAAGCGGGTCCTTGGCTGGTCCGGCCCGGTGCCCCGGCCTCGGCACGGACACCGGGCGGTAGCGATCAAGGAGCTGATGGTGGTTTTCGGTGGCGGGAACGAAGGCATCGTGGATGAGCTGCACGTCTACAACACAGGTACGGCCGGGGGGATCCGCCTGCCTGGGCTTGGGGGTAAGGGTGCTGCGCGCTTGGGTGGGAGCCCGCCACCCCGGGAGTCACTACACTTTGGGGGAGACGGTGGGCTGATGGCGAGCGGGGGGTGGATGTGTGCATTCTAATGCATTACCGGCTGTAAGGCTGAGGGCTGCCTCGCCCACTTTGTGCGCGCCATCATTTAAAGTCGTTTCTCCCGCCTGAGAGACGCCGGTGAGCAGCCGGCCTTAGCGCCGCCGTGTGCCGTGCGGTTCCCCCCCAAAGCGCTGGAGGTTCTCTCGCCGCGTCTGAGTGAGGCGACAGCCGGCCGCCGAGCCAGCTCGGGGCTTCCTGGGAAGGGAGGGAAATACAAAGAAAAATGGCGCGCAAAAAGGGGGTGGGGGGGGGAGCCGCGCGACGCGGCGCGGCGCGCGCCGACTGGACGCCACCCGCGTGTGTCTCACGTTTCTTACAAAGCGGAGTCGATAATTGACGCTAATCCATCTTTTTTTTGACACTGCCGACCTTGATTGCCGCAATTCCTTTAAAAATAAAGCCTGTACAGTGCACTGATTTTAAGGCTTGGGGTATTTAAATAGAATCTCGTAGCTGTAATTATGGCGGCTGTACACAGCCGCTTGGCTGTTAGGGCGCGTATCGCTGCAGTGCGGGCGGCCTGCATTGGTTTCAGTCTCTGCTGTTTCCGTGTTGTGAACTCTGAGGTAAAGGCTGCTTTGTTGAGATTTTTTTAATTTTAGAATGCTGCTGCAGTGTGCTGTATGTAGCGGATTGAAAGGCTTCTGATGCAGGGGCTGCAGATCTTCTGAAGTGTGCTTGGGTGTGTTTGCCTGCAGGTAATGCCGGTCTCGCATGGGAGAGATCCTGTTAGTAACTGTAGTGATGTGTCATGTCCCCTCCTGGTTCCTGCTAAAGGAGGCAGCTTTATTGTGAAATGGCCCCTTTTGGTTTGATGTGAGAATGAATGATGCTTTTATTACCCCCCAGGAGGGGACTTTTGGTAATCACTGATGCATCTCTGCATGGTCCTCTTGAGCAACATTTAAGCATCCCTAAAAAATGCAGCTCATATCAGTAATTCAAGCACTTGATGCTGCATTGTTTGTCGTTTATATATCCTCTGGCTTTCCGCCATAGGTTAGTGTGTGCTTTATGTTGAATGACCTCTTTCCAGTTGCCCTCCATTAGATATGCTGCATTATAAAGGTGAAAGTGTCATTGGCACATGGTGCACAATGATAAATTTAGAGTACAAATTTTAACCCATCAGAGATGCATGTGTAGGAAGAATAGCACCTATGTGCATATAGGGTTACTTTGAAGCCTAGTCTGTGAGCAGGATGTTCCTGGAACTGATGTACAGCTGTGAGCATTCTTACAGCGTTGTCTTTTGTGGTCTCAGAAGTGGGGGCAAATATGGAACGATGGCTTGTGTAGCACTGCTAAGTGGGCCGCAGTCACTGAAAATGCCAGGTGTTTACCAGGTGTGTAGGACAAGGGCAGCCTTCGTAGTTCGTTCTTCACTGACGTGTCAAACAATTTAAGGAGTAATTGATAAAGAATTTAGGGTCATGGATTTAGGAATTTGGTCCAATGAACTGTGAAGTTGGAGCTCCATTTGTAATTTTCAGCGACTAGCAGTTATGGTGTTGACATTTTTGGACCCTTCTCCTCACTGATACTGGAGTCAAATTTGTATTCTGCTAAGCCTGCACAATGTGCAATATTAATATCGACATTGCTTGTTATGCACATGCAATTGTTACATCACAAGGACTTCGATAATCAGCTGCATTGTGATTAGCCTTGGGTGGCGATTTTTCATACTGGACATTATTCTACGGTATTCTCGCGTTTGTGAGCGATTTAACAAGATGAGTGAGGTTGTGAAAACAAGATCTCAGGACTCCAGACTGTGACCATTGTCACTTTTTTTAACCTTCATGTATTATGTGAAACACCACAAGTATGAGGGTTGGTATGTAGTGTTAGTTATTGAGAACTGGTTCCAAATTGGAAATGGTTCAGAATTTTAAGAACATTTGAATTTATTTGATCTACGGCCATTTTTATGAACTGCATTAGGGTTAATGGACGAGAACTCTGCTTACATTTGTACTGATTTTTTACGTTTAATTCTTTTCACATTTACAAACCAAAATACATTTTTAGTAGGTCTGCTATTTAGGCTTGGGCAGTATAATGGTAGCACAGCATACCACGGTGTTTACTCTCAGCAAAACTGTGTCTTGGGGATTTCAAAATACTGGAATAGCGCCACTTTTTAAAATAGCTGAAATATTGTATACCTGAGTGTAATGTTCGGACGGTATCAAAAATTAGATATTGCCTACTACTATTACAAATTTTGGTTATATATGACCCATGCCACTGTTTATAATGGAGAAATACTCCATTGCTGAGACTAAGCCAGTAGTTAGTTTGGAAATCGCTTACTGTTTAAACCAAAAACCCCAGTAGAAATTTATAAGCCAAATGTGTAATGACTGGTTTAAGTGGGCACTTTTTTTAATGCATGGCTGTGAAGGGAAAGTGTTTTATAATGTGTGTGTGTGTGTGTGTGTGTGTATATATTTTTTTTCATTCCCCATTTGTCTCATTAATTTGGCTTTATGTGCCTACTGGTATTAATTAATGGGGCAATCGTGGTATGATGGTTATGTGGTTAGGGACATGACTGTGTAATCAAAAGATTGCTGGTTTGAGTCCTTTCCCTGCTAGTAGCAGTGTGGTACGCTGAGTAAGCTACTGCCCCCAAGCACTGCTCCCTGGGCGCTGAATTAGCTGCCCACTGTGCTCTGCTGTGTCAACAGCAACAATTAATCACCTTTCTCCAAATCTACGTTATGAATAAAACCAGGACTGTCACTATCGATTATATCAAAAATCGAGTAATCTACCGACTTTATGTCATGATTCAAGTACTTGGTTATATTATACACACACATTACAATTGGTGTACTGCAGAAACCAACCACGCATTGCATGTGCACACTCTCGCTTATGGTCCATTTAGGCTCTCCAGTTCACTATAGTTTGTTTTTGGACAGTATAAGCAAAGTGACAGATCTGGCAAAATAGCTCACACAGGGTGAGTATGGAAACACCACACACATACGCAGCAGCAGTGCTACCTGCCATGCCAGGCTTGCACGACGCACAAAGTTATTGTCCACGTGGCATTTCATGCACATGCGATTCTCACATTGCAAGGGCCGGGTATGGTAGTCTGCTGGGTTCAAACTAGCTATTAATAAGTTGTGCTAAAACATTTTCTTCAAACCAAATTTGGTAAGCTAATGAGTGAAAACCATCATTTGTCTGGAAGCACTTGATGATAAAACAGAATGAAAATGCGGTCTTCAGTCAGTATTGCAAAGCTTAACTTAAATATGACCACAGCACGACTGCAGTGCAAATGCATGTTAAAAGAAGATATTCAAGTTTGACAGACTTACTCAATGTGAGGGTAGCCACAGATGTGCCATTTAACCTCTCGGAGTAGCCTAGCCTGACTTTGTCATCACCGTGAAAATGTAACTATATAGCCAAATAGAAGTTATCTACCGATAGTGTCAAATAAGTAGGTGATACTGTCGTTAGTTGTGCCACCATACGCAAAGCAGCACTGAAAATCACTTGCTTTTGCTCAATGTATTCTCTGTGACATACAAAATATTTCTGTAAAGTAGAAGACTGGCTTTTCATAACCAGTTCTTGTTCAATTTTATCCTCTTCAGTCATTTTAATTTCCCACAAATGCTCCATACATTCTGAGTGAGTCAAATGGCAAGGACGAGAGAGACTGCACGCAGAGCTCATGTAAAAGCGGTAACCTTTAGGCAATTCCCCCCCCCAGCATATACCAGATCATTTTCTAAAGTAACCATTGTTAAGATTACAAAGCTTGCTAAATCTGCTTTCCTGTGACTGACTAAAAACATTTTGGCACAACATAGTGATGATTTGAAAAACATTCATTCTCCACTGTATAGACATATTTTGGATTCTATAATAACTGTATTGAGCCAAAGCAAGTGATTTCTTGGCTTTGTCGGCCCAATTAGTGGCAAAGGCACCAACTTATTTGACAGACTAGTGTTCCATTTGGCTATATTTTTGTTTTGGGTAAATGTTTAACTGCTTTTTTGAATTATAAATACCGCAATATTTATTGCAAAAATTCACATCACAGTATTTATTGTGTAGCCCTAATATGTACATTGTTTTGTGTGAGAGGAAAATGTTGGCTTTAGCATTTAGCTTTTAGGAAGTTGCATGGGAGCATAAATTGCCTAACTATGGCTGTAGATGGCAGTAGAAGCACATTTTAATGAGAATACTATAGTTATCAACTATGAGATGTAGCCCCGCCTTGGACTTAGTGATGGCAAAGATGGTGCAAGATTCATCCTACTCAGCAGTGAGATTCAGGAAGACCGCCAACAGCAAACTGAGTGTAAAGGGAAAGCATGTTTTCCATCCAGATTATACAGTGCACCTCACATCAACATTTGAATCTCTGCCCTTATGCAATGTACATTTGCTTTTCATAAGTGCAAATAGGTGGTGCAATGTGATCTTTGTTTGTGTTTCCAGCCACAAACCAGTGGTTTATTCCAGCGGTGCGTGGGGACATCCCTCCAGGGTGTGCTGCTTACGGCTTCGTTTGCGATGGTACCCGGCTGCTGGTATTTGGAGGCATGGTGGAGTACGGCAAGTACAGCAATGATCTTTATGAGCTGCAGGTAAGGGAAATGTTTTGCAAAGTATGTTCAGTCTGACTTTCTGTATGGGGAATCTTATTGGCTCGTTTGTCTTGGAGTGCTTTACTGTGTTTGTGAATTTTCCATGCTCTGTTAGGTTTTGACTAGTTAAGCAATGAAAAAATAGGATTAATTTAATTTCAGTGTCTGCCATGATGGATTCCTATAAAATGTAAACAAATTATCCTAGAATTAACAAATCATATTTTAATCATTGGTTTAACTAATCTAGTGTTAAAATTTAAGATGTTCAACACATCTCTAATTATAAACCAGATGAAATATAGATTTACTAACCCTAGATTTATTCTAAACCAGGATTAGCTTAATCCATGTTAGTGAAACCTAGCCTTAGAGTTAAAGAATTTCCACACAGCTGACATCTTGATATTTTGTAGGTTCAAGCCATATGCCTCAGGCTTTTTGTGGTGTGTGACAACCTTATAATCTATATAATTGTATATTATAAGCGCAAATGATGTAAATTAGGTGCATGGGAAATTATATAGACTGGGCTGTGGTAACTGTTATCAGTCAGTTTAAAAAATGCCTTTATTGGCCCCAATTCTAATACTTGATATTGGTTTGAGACACCACTGATTATACCATGGGTCTTGTTGAAGGAGACCTCATTGGTTATAACATGGGTGCAGTCTTGTTGAAGCTACTTTTAAAGTGTTTTCTGTTTTCTGTATTTGTTTAGAGCAGGGGTCTCCACCTCCGGTCCTGGAGAGCTACTGTCCAGTAGGGTTTCTATTCCATCTGGCTTCTGATGAGCCACACCTGTTCCTGGTATTTACCTGAGAACAGCTGTGGCTCATCAGAAGGCAGGTAGGAGA
>JAODKM010000118.1:23116980-23135954 GCA_026780845.1 Petrocephalus sullivani
GTATTTACCTGAGAACAGCTGTGGCTCATCAGAAGGCAGGTAGGAGAGAGAACCTACTGGACAGTAGCTCTCCAGGACCGGAGTTGGAGACCCCTGGTTTAGAGAGTCAGAGATACCTCTGAAGTGTTGAATAGACACAATTGATTCAGTAAGTGGATGATGGGTGTCTCTCTTCCAGGCCAGCAGATGGGAATGGAAGAAGCTGAAGCCTAAATCACCTAAAAATGGTCCCCCTCCATGCCCTCGCCTGGGTCACAGCTTCTCCCTGGTGGGGAACAAGTGCTACTTGTTTGGGGGACTGGCCAATGACAGTGAAGATCCCAAAAACAATATTCCCAGGTACAGCCTTTACAGTGGGCTAAGATCTGAAGTTGCTTTGTGGCTGGTGTGCAGGGGGATAATGATGCTCTTTCAAACCACAATCCTTAATGTTCTTCCCACTGCCCTGCTTTTTGTTTGTTACTCCCTTTCTCTAATTCCTTTCTCCCTGCATATATTCTGTGGATCTCAGGCGGAAACCCGAGATATAAAGAAGCCTTTAGGTTTTTATATTTTGGGTTAGTGACAATATTCCTTTTGGGCCCAGATACCTTAATGACCTGTACACCCTGGAGCTGCGCCCAGGCTCCAGTGTGGTGGGCTGGGACATCCCCATCACCTATGGTGTGCTGCCCCCACCCCGGGAGAGCCACACAGCTGTGGTCTACACTGAGAAAGACAGTGGGAAGTCACGTCTGGTCATATACGGGGGCATGAGCGGCTGCCGGCTGGGCGACCTCTGGACCCTAGACATTGGTGAGTTTAGTAACGTAGAATAAACAGTGTGGTTTCTGGGCTAGTGTGAGACCTTTCCCTCTGTCCTACAGGCACTCTCACCTGGAACAAGCCAGCGGTGAATGGCACAGCACCTTTACCCCGCAGTCTCCACTCGGCCACCATCATCACTAACAAGTGAGCCACTTCCTCCTCGACCAGTTAGAGCCAGTGAACCAGCTTAAGCTCTCTTGATGTTGAGGGGAGGTTTACTAGGTCAAATGACATGCTGTGGTTTAACTAAATGAGCATGCTGCTTGTGTATTTGTGGTCATTTTCCAATGAGTAATCTCCCTTTCCCCTTTTTTGAAGGATGTTTGTGTTTGGAGGATGGGTTCCTCTGGTGATGGATGACGTGAAGGTGGCCACTCACGAGAAAGAGTGGAAATGCACAAACACACTGGCTTGTCTGAATATGGGTACGTCCCCATATCCGTGTTGATCGGTGCATATAAGGGAGAGATGTTGGGATTCTGAATGCACACACATCCTCAGGCAAATCAGCTGCCTTTTCTACTGTGTGAGGAATATGCTAGAGTTACAGACTCAGTTTGCTGCTCTGCAATTGCTGCATCTTTTCTAGACTTGATGTCCTGGGAGCAGGTCCTGATGGACACTCTTGAAGATAACATCCCACGGGCCCGTGCCGGTCACTGTTCTGTGGCCATCAACTCCCGACTGTATGTGTGGAGTGGCCGTGATGGGTATCGCAAGGCCTGGAACAACCAAGTGTGCTGCAAAGACCTTTGGTACCTGGAGACGGGTGAGGTCCCTTTTTTCCTGCCACATATTGATCTCCTGCCAGTTGTCATACTCAGATTGTTAAATACAGCTGATGTGAGTGCAGTGGGGTACTCAGACTACACTGTGTGCCCTGCAGAGCGGCCGCCCGCCCCGTCCCGTGTGCAGCTGGTCCGTGCCAACACCGCCTCGCTGGAGGTGAGCTGGGGCACCGTGTCCACTGCCGACACCTACCTGCTGCAGCTCCAGAAGTACGACATTCCGGCTGCCACCGCTTCTCCGGCTGTCAACCCGACCCCCTCACTGCCCATCAACTCGCCCAAGAGCCCCGCCCCAGCGACGGCTGCCCCCGCCGCACAGAACCTGCCACACGCCAGCCTGATGCCCCAGGCAGCCTCCCCCACGGCGTCCAGCCTGCCCATACTGCCCTCCTTGCCCAGTAGCCCGCTGGCGGCTGCCACAGCTAGGGGCCCTGGTAGGCTTCCTGTCCTCTGTAACGCTTGCATCTGACTATCACCAGATGTCGAGAAGACCGCTGTTTAATGAGAGATTCTATTTCCCCAGCCATCCTGAAAGTGGCAGCGCCACAGTCTGGCACCGGAGCCTCCATCGTCACTGTGCGTCAGGCCAATCAGGCCCTGAAGTCCCCTGTGACAGTCACCTCGCTCCCGGCAGGTGTTCGCATGGTGGTGCCTGCTCAGAACGCCCAAGGCACGGTATGACACGCGGTTGAAATGGCCCGTCTCTCTTGGCTGTTTTGGCTTTCAGCTTAAGCGTTTACTTGGTGACTGTAGCATGTCTGACAGATGTGGCTGTCCTGTTCACTCCAGCCAATAGGAAGCAGCCCCCAGATGAGTGGCATGGCCGCCCTGGCTGCAGCGGCAGCTGCCACACAGAAGATCCCGCCTTCACCCGGGGCCACCATGCTGAATGTCCCGGCTGGTGCCACAATTGTCAAAACCGTGGCCATGACCCCGGGATCCGCCACACTTCCAGCGACTGTCAAGGTCGCCTCTCCAGTTATGGTAAGCTCATTTGGTAGTTTCATGATTTATGGGCCTTTGGCATCAGTTATGGTTAAAGGAGCGCTAATGATCATTTTCCTTTTTTTGTTTTCTATATGATCCCTGTGTGATTTGCTTCTTAAATTGTTTTTTTTCTTTTTGCTACCTTGGCAGGTCAGCAACCCGGCCACCCACATGCTTAAGACCGCAGCGGCCCAGGTGGGCTCGCCTGCCGCCTCCCCCGGCACACCCTCACGGCCCATTATCACTGTGCACAAGTCCGGCACAGTCACCGTGGCTCAGCAGGCCCAGGTCGTCACCACGGTGGTGGGCGGCGTCACCAAGACCATCACCCTTGTCAAGAGCCCCCTCACAGGGGTGGGGGGAGGAACACTGGTAAGGGGGTTGGGGCCTGATCTTGTCTACTGGTTGCCTGCTAGTTTTAGATATGAACAAAGTGTGTCTGAATATTATCTCGGGTCTGAA
The DNA here is from genome assembly GCA_026780845.1 of Petrocephalus sullivani. Lineage (NCBI taxonomy): Eukaryota > Metazoa > Chordata > Actinopteri > Osteoglossiformes > Mormyridae > Petrocephalus > Petrocephalus sullivani. Next base: position 23,120,025 of record JAODKM010000118.1, read on the forward strand.
AGCCACGAGACCCCAAGATGTTAACCCCGTCACGTAATCTTGGTCGGCAATGTTCCTCCTCCAGATATCAAACCTTGGGAAGGTGATGTCTGTGATGCAGACTAAACCGGTGCAGACTTCAGCTGTGACAGGACAGGCCTCATCTAGCCCTGTCACTCAGATTATACAGGTGAGTGTCAATGACATTTATTAGGAAAATGTCCTTCTAAGGCGATGTGAATGCAGCATGTTTCCCCCAGGCTCTTTATATGGAATATAACCACTTCACTTTATTTACTGATGATCATATCAGACTAAGGGGCCCCTTCCTGCCGGCACCATCCTGAAGCTGGTGACCTCCGCTGATGGGAAGCCGGCCACCATAATCACAACCACTCAGGCTGGTGGCACTGGCACCAAGCCCACCATTCTGGGGATCAGCAGCGTGTCGCCCACGGCGACCACCAAACCAGGCACCACCACCATCATCAAGACCATCCCAATGTCGGCCATTGTGACCCAGTCTGGGGCTTCAGGTTGGCCAGCTTGCACTTTCTGGGCTACCAGGTAAATGAGCTTGGCCCTTAAGAAGCTCATGAGTCGTGTCTGTCTGAAACACAGGTGTGACCAGCAGCCCAGGGATTAAGACCCCCATCACTATTCTCACCACCAAAATGATGACTCCCGGCACTGGGACCCCAGGCAAGATCATCACTGCCATGCCCAAGCTTGGAACGGGGCATGGGCAACAGGGCCTGACTCAGGTAACAGATCCTGAAAATTAGGGTGTTTGGGCCTTGCTTGAGTAGGGTATTGTGTGGGTATTGGGGGGTGTCGTCCTGTTAGAACGCTGCTTCTCAGCGCTGTGTGTATGAGGGGTTTGGTTGGTCAGGAAGGAGTTTATTGGAGATGCTCTGAGATTGTTAGACTTTAAATCCATGTTATTGAACTAGCAGTAGTTATTTTTTCTCACTACTTAGGTGTTTGTGCTTTTGTTTAAATGGCAGCATCTTTTCTGTCTTGTTTCTGGTTTGTACTTCCCGGAATAGTTTCATGAACCTTGGCAAACAAAAGCCTGTCGTGCTCTCGTTGCTCATGATAACAGTGTAAAGGCCCTTTGCAAGTCCAGATTCTTCCTGTGCTTTTTATTAGGGATGTAACAATGCATTGCGTGGCGATTTTAAAACCGGTTGAAATGACCAAATGAATCGTGATGCTCCCACCCACCATGAATTTAACAGGCAAACCAAATTACGTTGTCAAAAAAGTGTGCTGCAGGTGATCGGCAGATATTCAGGGCACAGGTGGTAGGTCATGATAAATAACTGGTAAATAACTTTTGACAAATGTGGAAAAACGCAGAAAAATTCAACCTTTTCCAAAAACTTGACACCAAATGCCACACGCTTCGGAGTTTGTGTGTGAACATGATCAACACAATGTGGGGTCATATTGTTTTAAACGTGACCGTTTCAGACTGATGTGTGTGACGACCTTTAAAGCCACCAGGTACTTGCTGCAGCAGATCTGACAGTGGATTTATTTCAGGTGGTTGATCTGATGTCTGAATGTCACCGGTCTTCCACACAGGTGGTTCTGAAGGGAGCGCCTGGACAGCCAGGCACTATCTTGCGAACCGTTCCAATGGGTGGCGTCAGACTTGTTACCCCAGTGACTATGTCAACTGTCAAGCCAACTGTAACCACGCTGGTCGTGAAAGGGACAACGGGTAAGTAAGAGGAACTGGAAGAGGATCCATAGCAGTCTGTCTGTGCTGGTCTGGCCTGGCCTGGCCTGTCATGACATGTGATCCACCTGTGCTTGTCCCCCCTAAGGAGTGACCACCCTGGGCACAGTGACTGGCACAGTGTCAAGCAGCCTAGCTGGTGGCAACTTAGTCAGTGCAAATGCCTCGCTGGCTACACCCATCACCACTCTGGGAACCATCGCCACGCTGTCCAGCCAGATCATTAACCCGACTGCCATCACTGTGTCTGCTGCCCAGACCAGCCTCACGGCGGCCTCTCCGCTGCCCACGCCGACCATTACCATGCAGGTGATGCTCGCTTCGCTGTCACTCTGCCAGCAAGGGGGGGGGGGGGCTTGTCCGTGACTGGTTATGATCATAAGTATTTGGGCTTCCCATCTCTTTCCAAATGCAGTCTCTGAGCCAGCCTACCCAGGTGACTCTGATAACCACGCCCAGTGGAGTGGAAGCCCAGCCAGTGCAGGACCTGCCTGTCTCCATCCTGGCGTCTCCCACCTCTGAGCAGCCTATTGCTGCAGAGGCAGGTGCAGGAGATGCTCCTGGCACAGTAACTTTGGTGTGCTCGAACCCGCCCTGTGAGACCCACGAGACAGGAACCACCAACACAGCCACGGTGGCATCTTCCGGGATGGGTGTGCAGCGTGTGTGCTCGAACCCGCCCTGTGAGACCCACGAGACAGGAACCACCAACACAGCCACGGTGGCGTCTTCTGGCATGGGTGTGCAGCGTGTGTGCTCGAACCCGCCCTGCGAGACCCACGAGACCGGAACCACCAACACTGCTACAGTAGCTTCGTCCAGCATGGGTTCTGGACAGAATGTGACTGTCCAGAGGGTGTGCTCGAACCCGCCCTGCGAGACCCACGAGACCGGAACCACCAGCACTGCTACAGTAGCTTCGTCTAGCATGGGTTCTGGACAGAATGGTACTGTCCAGGGGGTGTGCTCGAACCCGCCCTGCGAGACCCATGACAGCGGAACCACCAACACAGCTACAGTAGCTTCGTCCAGCATGGGTTCTGGACAGAATGGGACTGTCCAGAGGGTGTGCTCGAACCCGCCCTGCGAGACCCACGAGACCGGAACCACCAACACTGCTACTACGGCCACCTGCAGCATGGAGACTGCTGAAGGCACAGGTATGGCCCTGCGGGGGTTTGAAATGCTGTTTGCGCAGCGTTCCTGTGGATCCTTAAGTTACAGAATGTCTTAAGTATTTTTGGAATTTAAGGTCAAGGCCAAGTGATTCTGAACAACTTTCTAATTATATTTGTTTCCATCCCTTTTGCCTTTGTGTTATTTTTGGTTCTGGAACCCCCCCACTGTGCCATCTGCAATTTTGCCCTGAACCACCCGCAATCCGTACATCCTCCATTCAAAAGGGCAAGCCAAAAATAGGTGACAGTCACTGGGAAGAACTATTAATTCCCTGCCTTCATATTAGGTCCTTGTTAAAATTTTGCTTCCCAGGTTTTCAGTGAATTTTTGAAGCTGTGCAGTCCTGTGCAAAAGGGGACCAGTTTGTACTGATTTATAGCTTGAGAACAGGGCCACCAGATTTTTCCCCATAATATTTTTATGGGTGAATTTTCTTTTTCTTAAAACTGGGAATTATATGAAAAAAAAACAGGGTCATACTTCAAGCCGTGCTATTTAAAAAATGTATTAAAGCATTAAATTTGAGTTTAAAAATTGTGCATAGAGTTCAGCTGTGATGTAAGCTTGTGTCCATGTCTGCTGGCGGACCATGTATTTTGTGTGGGGCTTTACAGCTCAGCAGAGTGGCGATGCTGCTGAGGGAGCGGTGACAGATGTCCTTCCCAGCCCTGCCCCCTCTGCAGCTGTGGTGGCAGCCATGACTACACAGGGCAGAGCCATCACAACCGTGACCCAAGCTACTCCTGCCCCGGGACCCTCTGTGCCAGTATGTGCCAGCAGATACTCTTCTAACCGTGTTCAAGCAGTTTTGTTTTTTGTACTTAATCTGGGATTCCATTTGTCTGAGTCTGTAACCCAGTTGTTCTTGATTTCACTCCCCCTCCCCCATACAGTCCATTGCCTCCATTACAGAGGCAGCGGCAGGCAGTGACGAGGTCTCTGTGGAGATCACACAGGAGCAGCTCCAGCAGCTGGCAGAGGCTGCTGCAGCCCAGCAGGGAGAGGTAGAGTCCATGCAGACGGAGTGCCACGACCAGGAGGGCCTGGAGGGGGCAGGGGCTGTGGAGGGCCAGATGGAAGCTCTGCCCATTGCCATGGAGACCCAGCCCAGTCAGGAAGAGCAAGCTGAGGTACGGCTGCCACCCCTGATCAGTGGTCATTCACACTCCGGAAGAGCCCATGTGGAGCCCCCTCTCCTGCTGTCCCAGCAGCCTCTGCATGCTGCCTGTCAGGCGGAGGGAGCAGACCCTGAGGATGTGGCCGTCCCAGTACAGGACCCCGAGGCCCTGGCCCTGCCCCCCGAGCTGATGTCAGAGGGCCAGCCTGCCACTCTGATGGTGACGGGCCTCACCCCCGAGGAGCTGGCCGTGACGGCGGCGGCTGAGGCGGCGGCCCAGGCGGCTGCCAACGAGGAGGCCCACGCCTTGGCCATCCAGGCCGTCCTCCAGGCGGCTCAGCAGGCCGTCCTGAGTGAGTGCCGGTCACCGGGGGGGGCTCCTGCCCTGCGCCACTGCTGGACTATGCCTAGAACTTTCTTTGGTTTTCTGGATTGCCCGCAGATGCTGGGGAGGGAGACTCGAGCCAGGATGGCCACCAGCCCACCACCATCCCCATCGTGCTGACACAGCAGGAGCTGGCTGCCCTGGTGCAGCAGCAGCAGCAGCTGCAGGAGGCGCAAGCCGCCGCCGCTGCCGCCGCCGCTCAGCAGCAGGCCGAAGCCCAGGCCGCTGCCGCAATCCCCACCGAGGGCCTGGCCCCCGCCGACAGCCTCAACGACCCCACCTCGGAGAGCAACGGGCACAGCGAGATGGCGGCGGCGGTGGCGGGCGCTGTGGCGGGCCTGCTGCCGCACACCTCTGCCGAGAGTGAGTGTTCCGGCTCGCCGCATGGGCAGCACGGAGGCTTAGCTCTGCTGCTTGCTCCTGCCCTTAATACCGGGCACTCTGAGCCCTCTGCCTCCTTTTATGGGGGTCAGGATGCACACCAAAAAGCCCTCAGCTTAGCTGAGTAGCTGCTTTGAAGATACACTGAGGTTATTTAGTCTTCTAGAAAGTACCAAGGGTTTGTGGGAATGTGACCTTCCACACAGCGCGTTCTGAGGATATGACGGCTCCATTTACTGGCTGGCGTCTTTTGTATGGTGATGGAATTATACACATTTTCTGTTCGTACCCTGTCATCATGTCTGTCGTTTTGGGAATTCCCAATTCATGTTCTTTTTTTTTGGCTTCCAATTATTCTCGCCCACCCATACCCCCTGCTACTACCCGGCAGCTTTGGCTCCGTCCAGCACATTTGCCCCCTCGCAGCCCGTGGTGGTTGTGACCTCAGCAAAAGCACAGACAGACGTGGCTAATGGCATCGAGTCCGCAGCCGGGGTGAGTGTCGCCTTCTGCCCGTAGCTCATCCTGTCCCTGCTTTGCTCTCCTTAGCTACCTTTGTCCATAGTGATGCAAGTACATTCCGTGGGAATGTACATCTGCCCCATTCTCGCGCAGCACTTTTAAGGCTCTCACGAACACAGATCTTGTTCTGTGTTGTACAGCATTGAGATGGTTTTGACCTGTTGTGTAAAAAATGCTATTGCATTAACTCACGGGAATCCCTTTGCTTTTCTCTGGGTTGCTATAGAAACCAAACCTCCCTCCCACCCCTGTCAAGGCCCCTGTGAAGAAGGAGAACCAGTGGTTTGATGTGGGAATAGTCAAGGTGACGAACATGGTGGTCACCCACTACTACGTTCCTGGGGATGATGCACCTGTTACTGATGTGAGTCATCGCTGTTTGGTTTACAGATGAGGGCACAAAGCAGGATGGTGGTTAAGGATGCTTAATCCAACATGAAAACTTGTGGGGGGGCTTAGCGTCATACTTTTTGAGCAAAGATGCCTGAAGTCTAGGTTATTCTTCTGTTAATCCTTATACTGATTAATCGTAATTGTGATCCTCGTTCAGTGTATTGAGGCCTGTACTGTTGCAGGATGATTCGGGGGCTGTTCCTGACTACAGCCAGATGAAGAAGGTAGAACTTCACCCAGGCACAGCCTACAAGTTCCGTGTGGCTGGCATCAATGCCTGTGGGCGTGGATCCTTCTCGGAGATCTCCGCCTTTAAGACCTGCCTGCCCGGCTTCCCCGGGGCACCCTGCGCTATCAAGATCAGCAAGGTCAGCAGCTGGCTTTGTCCCTCCTGTTTTGTGCTCCCTCCTGTTCTTAATTGGTCTGCACTTGTGACCTTGTATGGTTCCCTTGTGTAAATCACCAGAGCCCTGATGGTGCGCACCTGACGTGGGAACCACCCTCAGTGACGTCGGGGAAGATTGTGGAGTACTCCGTGTACCTGGCCATCCAGAGCTCACAGGCAGGGGAGGCAAAGACCCCAGCAGCGCCTGCCCAGCTGGCCTTTATGCGAGTGTACTGTGGGCCCAGTCCTGCGTGCCTGGTGCAGACCTCCAGCCTCTCCAATGCCCACATCGACTACACAACCAAGCCTGCCATAATCTTCCGCATCGCTGCACGCAACGAGAAGGGCTATGGCCCAGCCACGCAGGTCCGGTGGCTACAAGGTGAGCAGAATCCCCCTCGGCACCAGACCAATCGCGTGGTTTCATATATAAGCCATATATGACTTCAGAATGGGCCTGCATCGTGGGGAACTGCTGGCATGTTTTTCTAACGCATCGGAACTTTGGTCTCTAGAATCGAGCAGAGATGGTGCCGCCGGGAAACCAGGCGTCAAGAGGCCAGTCTCGTCCCCTGATGTGTGAGTTCCTCATCCGAGCGTGGAACCTCCCGTTTGCTAAGCGCTTGTAGTGGGGAGGGAGTGTATTGTGCCAAGTTACATTAAATCGGTCTCTCTATCTTTCTCACAGCAAGGCCACTGGCCCCAAGAAGGCACGTTCGGACCAGTGAACCCCCTGAGCCCCCTACTCGCTCTGTCCTTCCCCCACCTGGGTGGTGATGTCCCTTCTCGCCCTCTGCCCAGCCACACCACCGCCGCGACTGAAGCTAGGCCCGTTTAAAGACTATTATATAAAACTGGCTGGAGAGAGACTGTCGCTCCACCCAGGACATCTTGGTGCCATGGACGCCTATTCTCAACCAGTAATTTTATTTGTTGATTTTGTCGTTTCCTCAAGCAAAACGAAGGAAAAGCACATTACTGATTGGTGATGCACACTCGTGTCACAGTGGACGAGCCATGGTGTTTTCTACATTCACTTTTGCATTTTTTTTCTGTTGCATTTCTAAACTTTTGCAGGCTAATTTCAGCTGAAGGACTATATGGAAAACAGGCACAGCTTTGCTCACTGTCAGTTGGCTTATTTTGATTTTTGGTCGGCGGCATAAAGGAACATGGCGGGAGACAGACAGACAGGCAGCAGTGATGAAGCTTTCAAAAAGGGGGAAATGGCAGAAAATGAAGCACTTGTTCTCAGACAAAAGGAGGTGGGGGGGTGACAGGATCTGCTGTGGACTCCATCTCCCGCCTTCGTCATCACTGTGTGTGGTGACCGTGAGGAGAACAGGTGGAGGGACACTGCCACAATTTGGCAAAGGAAAATGAAGCTAAAGATTTGGAAAGAACAGGCACAAAAAATCCCCAAAAAGCAAGCAATGATGCAGTTATGCCTGTAGTTTTATTTTTGTATTTTTAAGTACCCCACCCCTCCCCTCCCCTCCACTGTATGTACCTCAGTGTGCATTTTTCTTTTTGTGAGCTCCCATTCATCCCTATAGTTTCCAAGTGTTTGTGTAATGAGGAGTGGCATTCTGGGGGGGGGTGCAATATACTTTTAAATCTGTTTGAGCGATTGCATTTTTTTTGTCGGAGGAAACCGGAAAATGACTTTTTATATTTGTGCTATTAAAGCGAGCAACTGCGTGAGCAAACACAGGACCTTAAGGGATGGCTCAAAGTCAGGAGTGCGGTTACTGTTTACGACACCTTTTAGGCGCTTGTCCTGCTTACGTGTAATGCCAAACCTAAACCCCACATAAGCATATTGCACACAAGAGGCAGTTTCCCCGGTTCCCTTTCCTCTGCTTCCAGCACGCGTCTCTGGTTCTCTTTGTTCTGGGTGAGGTGTGGTGCTGAATGAGCTTTGACTTCATTTGCAAGTTATTGGGTATGAATCCTCGTAGCCCCTCCCAGATATGTAGAAGGAGAGTCCACTCATTTTATTTTATTTTATTTTATTTTTTTTTAACTTTAATGGTTTTTTTGGAGAGGGTGGGGTGTTTAACATGAACAGGGGAGGTGGCCAGTTTGGGCAGGATAGCAGGGTTAGGGTATAATTATTGGCATAGCCAGTTTGGCTCACTTGTATATTAGTTCATATAGCAAGAAAAGACATCTTGGCCTTTTTATATAATTACCTGTAATAAGCATTTTTACATGTTGGTCATCTCTTGATTGCCTTTTTGTGTCTTGACTTATAAAACAAACTGAAATACCATCTCCTTGTCGATTCTGATGATTTTGAAATGTATCTCAGCAATTTTGGCTGAATCCCTGCCACTCATCCAGGATTTATTTCTCTGAACAAAGGTTGCATCAACATCCTGGTTCACTTCATTTGCCTACTGGAAAGTAGTAATTGATATCCTCTAGGCTGTAAGTGTAATCCATCTCTACACAAAACACTTGAGCTTGGGGCCCGTAACTGCCCTTCATCGTTTGATTTTCCTGAGTTCTTCTATCCCAGGCTGGTACAATTTTGCACATAAACACTACACTTGAGAGGTCATAACAAGCAACTTTTTGTCATGAACAGCCCATTAGCTGAACTAGTCTTGGACATTTCCTCCATCCCCACAGTGGTCCCTCTCTCATCCGGGGCGATAAAGCCAGGATACTGACTGGTGGGGAGATCAGCAGAGACACTGGGCTCTTGGCGTCTCGTCTACCTCTTCGACCTTAATCTGGATATTTCTTCTGGCGTTCTCCACCGTGTGGGAGTTATACTGTAGGGGGAAATGTGCTAACGTTTACCTTCTGTAGGAGGCTTAAAAAGCCGAAGGAAGTGATGTCGCTTTTAGACTGAAACAATAGATTAAATAGTACACACTAAAAGGGGGTGAAGTCCTGACTAACCCGCTGCAGTGCCGCACGGGCCGCCGTGTGAAAGGGTTTGTCCACATCCACACCATCCTTGGCACTGCCCTCAAAGTACTTGGCCCCCACCTTCTTGCACCAATCCAATGCCAGACGCTGGGGCACCTGCAGGATCACAGTTTGCTGTCATTGAGACTGATGCTGGCCCTAAGGCAGCTGTTGTCCTTTTAGAGATTGACCTCCAACATCTCTGATGCTCATCTGAGAACATCCAGATTCCCCTTTCTTAAAACTAGGTGTCTTGCTAAAGTTAGCTAAATGGGGCATTCTGTTATCTCAACATAAGCTTTTACTGTACTCAAGATGCATGAATTATGGAAAATACAGAAGAAATCAAACTGCACCCACAGCCGAACATAAACTTGTAGGGGCTTCACGGGTAGAGCTGTATGCATCTTGACCTACTTCGCGCTTTCGCAGGTCGGTCTTGTTACCGATGACCACGAAGGGAAAGCTGGTTGGGTCTGGTGGGTCAGCTTGCACCAGGAACTCCTTAAGCCAGTCACTGAGCGATGAGAAGGAGGTCATGGAGCTCACGTCGAACAGCAGAAGGCAACACTGTGCTCCTCGGTACAGCGCATTACCCAGGGACTGGAACCTCTCAGTGCCTGCAGTGTCCCAGATCTGCCCCAAGGGGGCAGCAGGAGAAGTTTACCAGCATGTGGACTTGCCACGTTCAGCCATACTTATAGCACAATTCTTTTATGTGGAATATGTATTAGCTCAATTAAGACCAATGATTTTAGGGGAAATGCCTTAGATCAAGTCAGTAGGAAGTGATACACCAGTGTGTCAGTTAGCGCTTGCTGGTGAAGATGAACCCGTCTATTCATACCTGCAGAACCACCAGCCTGCCATCCACTGTGATCTCCTTGGTGAGGAAGTCTGCCCCAATGGTGGCTCGGTACGTGTTGGTGAAGCGATGATTCACATACTGGTTCATAAAGGAGGACTTCCCCACCCTGTAAATAAACACGGGGGTAGATTCCGGACTGGACAAACACATGGAGCCTGACTGCGAATTCATATTATAGTAAACAAACTGTGTAATTAACGCACCAGCGCACTGAAAGGGGGTCAGGTACTCATAAAAGTATTTTAAAAATACCCGGATACGAGAATACTGGTATGACAGATCGGTGAAAATAGTTGTCAGCTGTTTGGTATGCAGAATAATCTACATGGTGCGATTTATCTTTTTAAATGTATGTATTATATTGCCGGAATTTACCCGAGAATAAAGAGAATTAAAAACGGAGAGGGAACGACGTACCATTAAATCGTAAACTGTAGTCTTTGGAATAATTTTGATACATATGTTGCGACCAATATGACTTTTAGTTTCAGTTTAGAATTGCGGCTCACCCCGCGTGTCGTGCATGCGGATTTATAAGCATTATCCCTGCGTCCCTTACTATATAGCATATGGTGAGGAATCCGCCAGGTGATGTCCCACACAGCCAGGTCAGAACCAAAAATACCATCAGCCACCAACATCATGGGAACTGGCCTCTTTGACCATGCGCCTTTGTGGAAAACTTGATACTGTGCAATAATATTTCAAAACGTGATATTTTTGGGCTGACCTACGTGCACCGATTCATCCGCACTTTATTTTTTTTTTTTGGCTTTTTAAACTTTTAGCTCTGTGGCTAATAGCCACAGAACTGAACACATGTACGGGGGACGAGCTGAAACTGCATTCAAACAGCAAACCCAAAGAAGCGATAGTCTCCAGGCGGAGCCGTATGTCACAGACGCTAAGGAGACTTCGACCAAGGAAACAGTGCAGAAGTACGATCGCGCCCCAAAGCCCAGACCAAGCTCAGCTTATCCTAATGCCAAATGGCGGCAGGCGGTCAAACTCACCCGGAGTTGCCGATTAAAATGACCTTCAAATGCGCCTTGTTCCAAGCCGACATGGTCACTGCGTGCGGTGCGCTGGGGAAAGTAGGGCGCCCGCGTTCACTTTATCCCAATTCCCAGCGATTATCATTTAAGGGGGGCGGCATCCTATGGCTACTTTCTACAGTTTCACGCTACGTTTTCCCCCTTTCTTAGTCAGTCTATGAGTCCGACACCCTGATTCCTTCGATTTAGGGTAATTTATAGCTAGGCAACAAAAAAGTCGCGCTTCGATGTGCATCAAAGTGCGGATGTTATCTGGATATTCTGCTTTAAATTGTTTGCTGCATATACAACACTCGGTTGTCTGCAGTTGATTTCCTAAAATCATACAAACGGGTAGACAGGTCCGTCAGTCAGCAATGGAAAAACAAGCTCTTGTTTATAATTTGCAATATTTTGAATCAGACAAAAATCATCGTTGAGAGTAATTCGTGCATCTGCCAATTTACCGATTATACGAGCATGAAATGATACAAAAACATAGCTAAAACTCCCAGAAACAAGCCGAGAAGTGGCACTGTCGTCCGTTCTCTTTTATTCGGCCAGTTACCGATCTCACCATAGCTAGGATTTACCTCGCCATCCTCTTTTCCTCTCACTAGGAGTGTGATTACTGCATCAGCAGCTTAATTATTTGTCAAATAAGCATGCTTTCTACAAACAGTATATAACAGCATTGTAATACAATCTGGGTATGACAGCATGCTGTGGATTGCCCATGGAGCAGACAGTTATGATGGTGGAAGATCTAGCAAGGGCAAAAATGTGCACTGAGCTGGGAACCAGTGAGCTATTTGTACCAGTAAATGTGAATGAAATCCATATGGTTCTGGATTTCTGTAAACATGTAAATAAATAAAATGGCTAATTTAACTTGTTGCCTGCCTGGTTCTAGAGAAACAAGGTGGAGGCTTATTTCAGGACAAATGAACACAGGTCCCCAGACTCATTGCAGATTGGTGCAGCTTTTATAGGGTACAGATCAGGACTCTTCGCTGGCCATTTCATCATTCCGATGTTCTCAGCTCTCAGGAATTGTGGTAAGGGGCATCGCCTTGTGCAAACATGCCTGGCTGATTGAGTGATGCTCACAGGGAGAGAAGCGCGTTTTGCCGAAAGCTTCTGATGCACTTTAGCATCCACCCTGCCAGGTAGTCATATGAGAGGCCTTACTCCTACTGCAGAGAAGACCCCCCACAATAAAACATTCCCCTCTGAACCTTGCCTACCTCTTCACACACTTTTCGTGGAGTCTTTCCCCAATTCAGTGCCACACTTAATGTTTCCCATCTGAGCCAACTAAATTAAATTTACTTTTGTCCCTGAAATGAACTTTGGACCAGTTCTCCTCTATCCACACAACATGATCCCCAGCAGTCAACTAGTCTGGCATTTTTACTCCTCTTACTGATGAGTGATTGGTCACTGCGGAATGGGCTTGCAGTCCAGATTGTCCCAGATGACAAGACCCTGTCAAGACAAATTTTTATCTTGTCCAAAACTGATTTGGCGAGTAATTCCAGCTGCAGTGATGAACAGATCCCACACATAGAGTCTCCTCACTATCCTGCTCTCTAGCACACTCATCTTAAGTGGGTGACCAGCCTTTTTTTGGGATTTAAATGACTTTCTACAGCTTCAATATTTGTCAAAAGATGCTCTTGGAATGATTAACTTGCTTTTCATTGGCTAAGAAAATCTTCCCATCAGTCATCATCTGACCAACCTGACCAACCAGATGGCCGTACCTACCACTGAGGACACCAAGATCAAGTCCTGAGTATTTTTTCCTGCAGTTTCAATACCCATAATCCATTGCAGGGGCACCAAGGAAGGGCTAACAATTTTGACCCCAGTATTTAAAAAATCCTGGCTACAGTCCTGGTCACAGGGTTTCAGTCACCTTGGAGAGGATCACCATCTTGCAAAATGCCTACCAATGTCGCCAAACAGATTTGGGTTGCCAGATTTTTCAAGATATTTCAGATTGTATGATGTCGTTCTCTAATTTTGAAAACGTATACCTTCTTCCAATTTGTGAGGTGTAGTACTTTCACTTATGAAATATGATTCAAATATATCTCTTCTGTTCATGTTAGAATAAATTTGAATTTGGTTGAGCAGGTACTTTGCTAATTTTGATCTCTGCTGTATGTTAGCACAGTCTCATCTCTCCTCTGCTGCCTCACTTACAGAGTGACAGAAAAGTCAAGAGAGTGAGGAAACAAACACACAAGTACTCATGCTGGGTGCCACTGTTTTGTTGTTCAGTTAAATTCAGGTCAGTGTTTCCATCGCGGCTCCTCCAGTGGGCTTTGCTCAGGATTTAATGTTTGACAGCTTTATCACTGTAGCAGGACTGTGCAGATATCAGCTACTGGGTGCCTTTATTACCACTTTGGTCAGTGTAAGGGGCCCCCGGAAGCAGCCAGGACTGGCAGAGTATAGTTAGACTTGTTGTCTTGTTTTATTATCATATTCGACTGAGCTGAATTTCATCCTCTTAATAACAGGAGAGCAATGGTGGAACCAGAAATCATAGGGTGGATGGGCAAGCAGAGGATCCGGTGGGCCAGTACCATGACGATTCACGGGCCACAAAGGCAGACTACAGGCTCAACTACATATCTGAATCAGTTTTTAGATGACCCTTGGCATTACCAAGACCAAATGATCAAAGAGGAAATAACATCTATTGGCCTCTCAACAGCACATTGCCTCCTATAGATCTGATCTCGCAGACACGTACCTGTCAGACTTTGTGGTGCTGTGTCGCTCTCTTTGAATGCTGAATTGCTTGGTCTCAGTTCCATCTGGGTGGACCCAGGACCAGAGGTGGGTAATTCAGTTCCAGAAAGAAACCCGTTGCGTATAAAAAGTCACAGTCACAGGGAACTCAGCCAGTTGGTTGAAACAAAATCTTGGCCTGGACTTCTACTCTCTGGACCTGAACTACCCACCTCTGCACCACCCGGATCCACCAGTGCCACCAGAATAGCTAGAGAGAGCAGGTGATTTAATATAATTATCAGTTATAAAATGTATAATTTTGCTAAAATTCTCCTTAATAATTTAGCATTTACGCTAAGCTAACCCTACTAATAATGCAGTCGTAGTGATGGATCTAGAGAGACGGGCCACCGTGAGAGGTTTTGTTCCAAAGTCCAAAGGCAGTGCAGGGGTAGCACTGTCAACTCTCACCTCCATGGCTGGGGGTTTGAACCCTGTTCTTGCTCTGTGTATGTGGAATTTGTGTAAAAAATATGCTATTCAGGGAATTGCTGTTTCTAAATCGCCCATAGTGTGGGGGTCTGTGTCTTATAACTAATTGGGCTGACATCCTACCTGGGGAGTCCCCTGCGTTGTGCCCTGGGCTTCCTGCAGGGGGCTCCAACCTCGCTGCACCTCTGTACTGGGTAAGCCACAGGAGGAAAGCAGTAAGTGGGCATCTCATCTTCTTATTAAAAGCTCACCAGTAGATGGCACTGTTGTATAAAGGTGCCGTAAAGTATTATTTCACTTCATAATAACATAATTCCTAATCTGGTGGTCAAAAGGCAACAAATGAAACAACTGAAAAAAAATCAGAAATGACTTAAGGACAAATGCTTTTTAAAATAAAAATAAATACATGTAAAATATGTGTAAAAATAAAAGCCGTGGAATAGACAGACATAAATACTGAGTGCAAGGTGACATCTCGCCCCCTTCGGTCAGAAGAGCTCCCTCCACCCCGCGAGATGCCAGACGGTTCTCAGGTGTGGTTCCCCAGCGGTGGAATGAGTTGCTGAATCACATCCGGCCATCAGAGCCCTCTCCAGCAGAGGCCCCCATCCTCTGATCAGGGTCATTTTGTCCCCCGCACGGGACCCTGGGCCCATGACAGGGGTGATACTAGGAGTTTACACCCTGAAGAAACACTGGACGCCAATCAACCCCCCACGTCTCACCCCATGATGAAAGAGGAGGGGGTACAAAATACAGAAATAAAAGACAAATTTAGAAAAACAGTTTTAGAAAAACATTGTAAAACAGTTTTATGGGGCCAAGACAAAATATACAGTGGGTGAACCCCCCCCCCCCCCGCATGTGGCACCCTGGGCAGTTTCCTGCAGGTTCGATGGGTATGTAGTGGTGGGGAGCCCTCCCCCAAGTACAGGGACATATTTGAATGCCAGCCCCTGCCTGTGATGTGTTGTAAGCTGTTTGACTTGGAGCTGAACAGAGGTTCCCATGATGTTACACCACTCCCACAACCCTTGTTTTGTCAGCTCAGAACTTCCTAAGAACCTCCAGTTTTCCAAGGAAGCTGGGAGTGGGCGTTCTGATGCCAGGGCTCTAAGTCCCATGTGCAGGATGGTGCCTTCGGCTCATTGCTATTAGACTCTGACAGGACCACTGACTGCATCCCTCTCCTCTCCTCCCCCCCGCCCCCCCGCTTCACCCTGCGACCCCTATGTCACTCACTTATGCCGTGCCTTGATTCCCGCTGCGACAATGCAACCCTCCCTGTCTTCGGTGGTGTACTCTGTAGGATCAGCACCCTGAATGTCATCTGACACTCTGACACGCTTAAAATGCACGGTAATCGCATTTAAGAAACAAGTGACAGTTTGCTAACAAAGCCCTTTGAGGACACATGCTTTGGATACAGCCGTCTCAGTCAGTATTCATCACACCCCTGGTCCCCTGTGACTGTGGACTGAGAAACTCTGACAGTACAGTTTCTGTCAGCATGGCGAGGCCTTCGATCTGCTCTCAGCCCAACGGCTCAACACCAAACAACAAACGCAGCTTTGCCAACCGTTACTCAAGCACACTTCTAAATGATAGGCTACACTACTGCGATTAGAGAGATGGGGGCTTCCAGAAATCTAACTGTGTAGACAAGGTGAGAGCAAGTGTGCCATGTATAAATTAGGTCTGTCAAAATTGATGCGTTAACGCGGATTAATCCAGCATCGTGATTAATCTGATTAAAAATATTAACGCATTTAACC
>JAODKM010000118.1:23139338-23151754 GCA_026780845.1 Petrocephalus sullivani
TTAATCCAGCATCGTGATTAATCTGATTAAAAATATTAACGCATTTAACCCATCTGCAGCGCAGAATGACTCAAAATAATGAGCATGTGATAATGAGCATCCCTCCCCCCAGTTCAAATAAGAATAAGGGGGTGTGTCTTTTACAGTTAAATAAAAAGTTAATCATCTCGCTAACCCTAACCCTCTCAACACTGCCTTCCCCTCAACCATAACCTCAGTGTGGACCGACCTCACGTCCGGCACTCATCTCCCGAAGGGCCCATCGCGTCGTGCCTATTGGCCTCACAGACCTGCAGTGACAGTCCTGGTGTCGGCAGATCAGAGGTTCCCGCAGGCTGTAGGCACGGCGAGGGAGGCAGGCTCAGGAGGTCCCAGCTACCAGGTAGATCGCGCTTCCTTTTGTTGTTCATCTACACTGTCAGGAAAAGGCGCAGAGCTCAGGTGCAGATTTGTACCCCAAGGTACAAACAACATTAATTACCCCCAGTGGTGCAAAAATGTTCCTCAGAGTCAATTTCTGTACTTTATAAGGTACTATAGCTAGAGCACAATTGCCAGATCCTTGTGGGTACAGCCCCAGTGACTAGTAACTGTATCCTCAAAGGTCACGGCCATATTAAGGGTCTTTTTACACCTTTGTCTGTGTGTATAAGGATTTGCTCATTTGTGACAATCCAAGTTGTTATAAAAGGAAACTCGAAAGTCTTGCTTTAAAAAAAAACAAGATCCCAACATCCCATTTGGATTTGGGAAGGTCTTTTCTTCTCAAAGTACTTTTGAAATGGTTTTCGTTTATTGTATGGAAGTTGTAGAAGGAATGACATGTCACTGTGAAGAAATATATATATATATAGATAAAATGAAAATGGAATAATGTATATGTAATATTGCTTGATACTTTACTGAATACTGCTATAATGTTGATTATAGGGAATTTTTTTATTTCCGTTTGAAAAAGTAACATGTTCACTCTGAGAACTGCTTCTGAGGGTCTACTACTGGCTCTCATTAGGCACAGACCACGTTCCACTTGTCTTTGCTTGGAGAACATCTGGCCACATTTTTACACCAGTTAGATAAGCATGTGTTCTGGCGCTGCTGGTTGGTGACCATGCCCACTAGGGGAGTTTTGAATAGAGGATTTATGAGCTCTGCATTCTTCCTGGCTCCTGTCTTCAGATTCCCAAGAAGTCATAGTTTTATGTAAAGGTGGACATGTAATGGTGGTGATGGTGAAAAGATTCACTGGACTTTGCACGAAACCACCAACATTTATTAAGACAGCAAAGGAATCATCATTTCCTGTAAGTCCCAGCCACATACAATGTTAGAGGATGCAATAAGTCTTTGAATACTGTGTGAACGTCCACCTGTTCTCACTACAATGAACTCGGCTTTCAGCGTCACCCAACTGCCAATCTACCTCCTAGGTGATTTTGCATCACAAAGCTCCCATTGACTCTCAGACTATCAGCCAATCAACTTTCACCCAGTGTGGCTCTGAACTCTGCAACAATCGAGAAACAGAAGGTAAGAGCCAAACGTTTCTCGGAGTATCTTGGTGCTAGGAATGTTTTAAAAGTGGCCCAGACTTCTGCTTCTCTAAAGCCCAGTCCGGCTCTCTGCTTCCCCAGTAAAAGCGCGAGTATTTTTAAGCAAAGGGTAATTTTAACTCTGTGGCTAAAGTGTAGAGGTGACCGTGTTTCCTCCGGAGGATGTTCAGTAGGACTTCCATGTTTCTCACAAGCATCTGCATCTCACAAGCATCAAGTTGAGGGGTGGCCCAGGTCTGGTACTCACTTTTAGTTTGAAGAAGTAGTCAAGCAAATCAGTGACATTCTGGCTGCCAGTTTATGTCAAAGACATATTATCTAATATAAATAAGGGACACGTTTACTTTCCTGGCTTTCTTTGGCTCTGCTGATTTATGGGGAGGCACACAGAACATCCTAACCCTAACCCTAACCCTCCTGCTAATGACGATCCAAGGTCACCACTGCAGGGCAGCTCCTGGAGTGTGTTTGCCCAGAAACGATGCGATCTAAACTAAGACAGACTCCAGCCAAACAAACATTCAGCCGTAAAACATGTCTGCCGGTGTCGCTATCGACATCGATCGTTTATGGAGGAGCACGTGAGGCCGTCATCCGTGGGTCTTGGTATTCATCTGCAAAACTGTTATCCCTCCTAGCAGAAAGATATTGCTGTCCTGGCTAATTGTAACATTTTCATTTTCATTAACTGCAACCTGCTCTAGCGAGGCTTATGTAAGTTAAAATATTATGCACATTAACAAATGCAGCAGCTGATGGTATTATATTGGTGGTTTGGGGGTTTGCCCATTTGTGTGATGTGTGAAACTGAGCAGGATGTTCTGCAGCTTCCTCTGTCTCCCAGACTATTGCTTTCTGTATCTCCTTGACTTTCAGTGCATTTGGGGGATTTTATTTATTTAAGGACATATGGATATAATTTGGGCATCTACAGTAAACTCTCTGTCCATCCATCCATCTTCTAATCTTTTATCCTGGTCAGGGTCACAGGACCATTTTATTATGTGAGTAAATCATGGTATTTGCATTGTTTTGACTGCACACCTCACCCAAAATGAAGTGCGACGGCTGCCTTTTTACATGCACCTCGCATTTCATGTTTACTAGCTGCTGCCAGGTTAATGCTAACTCCTGGCAGCCATAGAAACCGTGTTCTGCCAGAACTTTCTGTCTACGTTGCAGGTCTCCCGGCTTCCGAATGCCATCAGGTCGTTGATGTTTCTTGTACCAGACATTAGTCCAGAGTTGTCGTCTTCCCATCTGTCACCTCTCGCCGTATAATTTATGTAAAGTTGAGTAAGCATAGCCATAGTGACAGCATGCATCCTCGTCTAAGTCCTTTAATAGTCTGAAATCTGTTTCTCCAAATTCCATCTTGAACGTGGAGTCTTGACCAGCATATAGATTCTTCTTAAAAATAATTGGATGCTCTGGAACACTAAATTTCCTGAAATATGGGTAATAAGTGCATATTTTATCAACATATGCAAATTAACAGCAACACAATAAAAAGTAACACACATTTTTTCTTGTTTTCCAAAACATGACGTCTTGCTGGACGGCTAGAGGAACATCGCTTCAGGTCCCAAACCTCTGCTCAGGGGCACCTCAGCCATTCCATGCATTCCTTACATTTCACTTCCAGCTAACTTACTTAACTTAATTAGTTAACTCAGTGAGGCACTGAGTGTGCTACGGGTTGCTGCAAATCCCAGGGTGACTTTAGGTGAGGTTTTGAAATGGCTGTACTTACTCACTTTGACTGACATAGTATCATGGTTTTCTTATATTGCTCAGGACTTCTGCACGGTGCTGTATACCTTATATAAACATATATATGCAGAGCCGGCCCAAGGCATAAGTGAACTAAGCGGCCGCTTGGGACCCCCATGAGTGCTTGAAATGTCAAGATATCTTGATTTAGGTGGTGGGGGGCGGGGCCCAAATCAAATTCTGCTTAGGGCCCCATAAAGGCTCGGGCTGGCCCTGTATATATGAAAATGTATAAAATGTATTAGTAGGAACCACCCAATATTAGTAGATTAGTTTGAGAAAGGCTTTTTTTGTCTCTAGCCTGCTTGATATAATGGAGGAACCTTCCATTGTTGAGTTCCCCTTAGTCACAGTCAAATGAGGACACTTTAAAGGGGAGTCGTAAGCAGACACAGTGCTGTCTGCAGCCTTCCCATAATCCCCTGACATGGCTGCCTCTGATAGGCTGTCCAGACCCTGTGTGGCTCTCTCTGATGCTCTCATTTTTATCCTTTGAGTATTTCTGGTTAGTTTTAACTATGCAATAGTAAAGGTTTGCAGCTGAAGCCTCCAAGGGCTAGGAGGTGCTGCCTTTTACCATAGTTGATGATCTCCTGAGTGGTAACTGGGGTACCAGGCGCTGGCCCGCCAAATTCTATTACGGCACCGTTCCTTAGTTCTGAAAGATGTATCCTCTAATAGTTTCTGCATTCGTTTTACACTAACTACCAAGTTATGGTTGAGTACATATGTAGCCTCATGCAACCTCTGACCAATAAATAAACAGACTATGAAGCAAAAAAATGATAAAATAAGTAACAGCCTACCACTTTGTACCAGGGTCTCCCTGCCTCTCCTGGTACGCTTCTCTCATGGACAACACTGCAGAGCATCCTCGCTGGATCTCCCTGGAAACCCTGGACAGCTTCTCAGACCCTATCCCAGGCCTGCTACCCCCTGGCGAGGACAGTGAGTTGCTGTACCCCCGTGTCCAGCTGGAGCTCGGAGGCCCGCCTGTCCACCCACCTGTCCCAAGCCATGTCCACGCCTCAGGTCTCTCCTCTCTGCTTGGCTTGGCCCATCTAACTGTGGTCCTTAAGGCCTGCTAGCCTTTAGACTTTCTGTTGCTGATCTGCATACGCAAGCTGATTATATCCACCTTCCTTATCAGCAGGGGATCAAAAGGGCTCTGAAAAGGGGAGCTGATTAAGGGAGCCTTTCCAAAACCATTATTGCTTGTGTCCATGTTTCAGGTCCACAGTGTTGTCTAGTGGAAACCTTCAGTGATTAAATATCAATTCTCCAGAAACAGATAGAGATCAGCCTTGGCAAGAACAGAGGTGACCAAATGCCCCTCTCTCTCCAGGTCACCATGGTTACTCATCCTCCAGCTGGAGTAACATCCACTGGTTTGATGGGTCCGGAGGCCATTCCCGAGGTCCTTCTTATGGCCCCCTGCCTGCTGTATGGGCCAGCGGCCCCTTCACTAAGCACCCTCTGCACACCCACACACCACCGTCCTCCTACACCTCGAGTTTGGCATCCTCCTTCACCTCCCCCAGGGATGCGCTGCTCTTCCTGGCCTGCGATGGAAAGCCGGGTCCCAGGCTTGAGGAGACCTTGAAGGCCGAGCGACCCGTCATGGTGGATGGGGGTGGTGGCGACTTCCCAAGCCTGAGCTCCGGCGTGGGCAGCACTTTTGCACCCTCCCCTCAGAGCCACCCCCATGTGGTGACACCTTACAGCTCCTATGGGGGCTCCCAGCCAGATTACGGTATGGGCGCCCTTCACCCGTCCCCAGGCGCATGGAGCTCCTCGCCCCCTTCCCCAACGCTGTGGAACACGATGAGACCTTCCTCGCCAAGTAAGGGCCCTTTCGCACTCTATCTCTCTCTCCTCGGTTTCTGCTGGGTAGCATGCCTGCAAACTGCAGAAAAAATGCCGATGGTCTTTGACTTTGAATATCTTCTCATAAAGGACCAAATGTTACCCATCAAATAAAAACATTTAGATGCTTGCTTAGAACTAAGTAATATTCAAGAAATACGCCAATGCTACATTTTCCCTGTAGACTCAGGGGTTTTCTGCATTGTAACCTGATACTTCTTACAGTGTGCGTGTATGTGTGTGTATGACACATTAGATCGGGAGTGTGTGAATTGTGGAGGCAGAACCTCACCGCTGTGGTGTCGCAATGGGATGGGTCACTACTTGTGCAATGCTTGTGGACTGTACCATAAGATGAAAGGCCAGCAGCGACCCCTCCTCCAGCCCAAAAAGAGATTGGTATGTCCCGCCACCCTTCTCACATGCGGAAATGAGACAGGGGATTTCAGGGGGACAAAAGCTGTACTTCCCAGGTTTTGTGCTTGGGAACCATGGGGTGGGGGCTCACTGACTCTGCTTGGAGCTTTTCTCGCGGGGGGGGGGGGGGATTTATCCCCCAGCGGGTTAAAAATAGAATTTTTCTGTCTTGCTTCTTTTTGCAACAGAATTTCCTCCTGGGATCCATCTTAAATAAACATCGACTGACCGGGTTGTTAGTTTTTACAGCCTACATTTTTGGCGGATGTGGGGCTGGGACTTTGGCCTTGCTCATGACTGCTCACGTCATCTCACGCTTAGATGGCGGGCAGGATGGTCGGTGTGTGGTGCACCAACTGCCACACCAGAACCACTAGTCTGTGGAGGCGCAATGCCAGTGGTGAACCCGTGTGCAACGCCTGTGGGCTCTACTTTAAGCTGCATAACGTGAGTGTACCCTTGGGGAACCTTCCACCACCCACGAATCGGAGAGCGACATCCCCAGCTGCGGGCATCGCACACTCATGTTTACACGTGATTCACCGTCACCGACGGCTGAACAAAGTCAGTTATGAAGTCGTAGAGCCAGTTAATTAGGCAGATTTTTATCGTCGGTTCAGATTTTAAGGGTAATGTAACACTCCTCCCCAGGCAAACAGGCCACTCACCATGAAGAAGGACACCATCCAGACACGGAACCGCAAAGTGTCCAGCTGTAGCGAGAAGGTGCGGCGCGGCGATGGGCTGGCCTGCGACTCCTCCGCGCCCCAGGCTCCCGTCATTGAGCAGCGTTCAGACTCAGACTCCCTGGCCTCGCCACCATATGGCCACCCCACCCACCCACTACCACCCCCCTCCACAATGCAGCCCGAAGTGTTGCCCACACTGGGCTGAGGCAGTCAGAGCAAAATCAAAGGTCAATCGAAAGTTCATACTGCTAAAAACCAAACTGGGAACTGAGACTTAAAAAGACACAACTATACATAGTTGCAAACACGGGGCTCTCCAAATGTGTGTACGTGCGTTCACTGGGGAGGTCAGTCTTTTTTTTTTATTGGCATACTGTAGATACAAATGTTTTTTTACTTATTATGCTGAAAAGCTGAAACATCTTAATAAACATTATGATAGATATATCTGTTGAATTATGGTCCCTTTTCTTTTCTTTAAATTTTATTTTGTATTGAGAATAAAATACAAGCAATGAATCATTATCATAATATTTGAAAACTGGGCACCACTGACAAACTAAACTAACAAAATGCAGAAATCAAACTCAAGAAACAAAAATCACTTGGCCTAATTAGAAAATTCATTTTTTCCCCCGCAGTGCTTAATGGCTTTAGATATGGGTTCTGTAAAAGAAGTCTCCTCCTTGGTCCCAAACAGGCAGCCAGCACTCACATGACTGATGATTCGCTTCTGTGGTCCTCACCATTCTGACACATGGCCAAGTGTGCTGAGTGACGACACGCTGAGCCATTCTGAGTCTGTGACAGTACAGCCCCTAAAGCAGCAAAGGTCACGACAGGGGCTGGAGATGTCTAAGTGAGCTAACAGTGGGGGTAAGGTAAGCTGGGCGCTCAGCGTCAGAGTATGCCTGAGGGCACACCCAGTGCCTGTCCTTACACAGCACGTGGCGGGGTTGTGCCGAGGGAGAAGCTAGGAAGGTAATAGGCTATCATGCCTAGGAAGGAGGCGGCCTTCGTGGCTGGGATGGGCTCGGGGATAGCCTGAACGGCTGACAGACTAAACCCCACATATTAAGCCCCCGACATGTCTCGCATTGAGCGTTAGCTTGCGGTCAGCCAAGGCTGTGTTGTGGATCTCAGCAGTGGGCCCGTGTACAACAATCATGAAGTTATATGGCCATGTCCAGTATGCCAGTAAGCACAGAGACCATGACCTTTCGGAAACGGCTGGAGGCAGCGCAAAGACCAAATGGCATGCAGGCGTAGTGAAAAAAACGCACCTTCATCAATAGAAATTGACAGGAAAACATAAGCTGCATTTCATGGAGAAAATGTTGACTTTTAGCTAGAAGGAAAGACCACTGCAGGTTTTCTCAGTGGTTGAATGGCGGCCTCTATGTAAATCGTCCCAGATGGGATGTTAGTCCATCGCAAGCTGCATTTGTGGTTCAGAGACACAGATTTTGCCACCTGAGGTACCAGGAAACCCTCAGAAATATGGGGAGAGCAGGCAGTGTGTAGATGCCACACACAGGAAGTGAGGTCATAACCCTAAGCACAAACTGCCACAGAGCCGCCCGCTGACAGGATGGCATCCTTCTCTAGTCATTGCCTCTTCCATAGTCTTTTGCCTGCTTCTTCTTGTTCTTTTTCTGAATGTCGGTGTGTCGCATGCCCAGCATCAGAGGGTACTAACTACTATCATCTCCTACTCACTAAACGCCAAGATCCGTCATTTTGTTTTTGGACTTTCACTGCAATAATTAACTTTTCTTCTAAAGCGGCCATGTGGCAGCCATGCTGAGACATTATTCTGTCGGACCTCAGCGTTGAGAGGATATGTGCTTTACATGAACTCTTGCTTGGAAGTGTGGGCTCGGTGTGTCGAAAGTATCCCCACTGTGTGAGGGAGGGAGCGGGACACTTTGGGTGCGGGTCTCCAGCCTCTCAGAGGGGCCTGGATACCATGACAGATTCAGGGGGCCTGGCACTATGTAGGGGCCCCAATATCCCCCCCGCTCTGCAAAACCAGCTGAGTGATTTATAGTGCCAATTGGCAGGGGCAGGGTGCTGAAAATGTCTAGCTATGTCACCATTGCATGACTATAAGTTTCTGCATATCACCCTGTGATCCACAGACTTAAAAAGCAGAGGAGGCTGATGTTTAGTACACTTGGAACCCCCCAATTATGTTCTTAGGTGCTTGACTTCTCACAGGGTCCCGGGAGGATGACCTCAGTCCCAAACTGCTATCAATGCAATGCAATGTAATTTTATTTATGTAGTGCATTATCACAACATTTTACATTGTCCAGTGAGTAAGCCAAAGGCGACGGTGGCGAGGAAAAACTCCCTAGAAGGAAGAAACCTTGGGAGGAACCAGAGCCAATGGGGGAGCCCATCCTCCATGGGCCGGCAGAGGAGTCAAACAAAACAAGATGATATCAGGGTGATATCATTGCCATTCTGCGCCATCGGGCTCGCCTCTAGCACGAACTTTGGTGCAAAATGCCAAGGGTGTCACTGGTACAATCGCTTTTCCACAGAAAATTTTGTATGCCGTCATCTTCCTAAATGGCGTTAGAAAACAGCAACTGTTACAATCAGCGTCTGGAGCGAAATAATTCCCAGAGTCCCTGTGT
Source organism: Petrocephalus sullivani (assembly GCA_026780845.1). Lineage (NCBI taxonomy): Eukaryota > Metazoa > Chordata > Actinopteri > Osteoglossiformes > Mormyridae > Petrocephalus > Petrocephalus sullivani. The sequence continues at coordinate 23,148,282 of JAODKM010000118.1, forward strand.
GTCACGGCGCCATCAGGCTGGCACCCGGTGTTTTAAAAAAAAATCTTGTGTACAATTCAAATATGAATAAAACAGTCAGGCTTGATTGTTATTGACTGTACTTCCATAGTAACCACATTACCGGTGCTCTGGAGGTAACGTGGCCATTTTGTTTTATGCTGACATATAAGGTGTACAGTACATTAAAAAAGGAGATCACACACAAATATGGCAGTTTTAAAGGCAGATATAAATGCACAGACTCTGGCTTAGAGGTCGAGATTCAATAAAATTTGATAAACACAATCTCTCCTAAATCATGTAAGGTAGGGATGTCCAATCTTATCCGCAAAGGGTCGTTGTGTATGCAGGTTTTCGCTGCAACTCCCTAATTAGGTTACTAATTAGAGGACTGACTGGCTGAAGAGTCCTCGTACCTGGGTTTGAACAGCTGATGTAAAAAGGTAATCCGGAAAACCGGCAGACAGCCCTGATGTAAGGGCAGACATGTCAGTGCAGCTCTACACGTGTGCATCGTGCCTCAGGACCTGTTACAGCAGCCACAGCTTCACTTTATTAAGGAATGTTACAGCCAAAGGGTTCAGGACAGATCTTCGGTTCTGGCATTCTGAGCATCACCGGTTTCTCTGATTAAAGTACAAGGCTTCATTTTTTTGGAGAAAATACAGCCATGAGAATTAAGACGATCACCTCACGTAAATGTAAGATCAATTTTTAGCATTGGTTGAGTTTCAAACATCATCTGTTGTGGTTTTGTGTGTGTGAGAGAGACACAGAGATGGTCTGGGTGTGGCCAGCACTACCCAATTATTTTTCCCCAAGTACTGAACTCTCTCTCTACCACACAAAGCCAAAGGCCACTGCCCCAGCTTTTGTGATGCTATGCTGGTTGACTTGCCAGGTGGCTTGGTGCTTGGGGGGGCATGCATTTCACTCTCTGGCCGGCAAGCCCCCAACTGAAGCCCCCAGCTGTGTTCTGTAAATCCCGATATTTACAACCGCTGTGCTACATGTCGGATTCTCAGTCTGGTGTTTCTGTGTCCCTGCTGACGCAGGAAGGCCATAACCACAATGTGTGTAGTGTTTCCCTCCTTGGCTAATTCTCAGGTAATGCCCTCTACTGGAAGTTTAAGAGCCTTCACTTTGAGTGTACATCATACACCAGGATCAAGTGTAATTCAGTGACTCCCATCCATCTAAACTGCGTAGCCCGGCTAACATAGAGAGGATGTCCACATTTCATACATGCCGATAGAGATGGGGAAAGAATGAAGCTTACAGGACCAGGGTGATGAGACACACCTGTCCACACGGCCACCACACCACCCCAAATATGAATGATCCATCCATTTTTTGTGACTGCCTTGCCATATTCCGGGTTGCAGGGGGTCCAGAGTCTATTCCTAATTCCATGGGTGCAAAACAGTGAACAACTCAGGATGGGGCCAAATATGAATGATTTACCGACAAAATGTACATATGTACATACATAATACCAGGTTCATTAGTTTGTTTTTTAAAATGATTCTGTTGAACCACATATATTTATCTATTATTACATTTGTCAGTTTCAAGTTATTTCAGTGACCATTGTGGGTTTTTATTTCTTTAACAGAAGGGTACCAACAATTTTGTCCACGTGTGTATAAGACCTATGTAAATGGGCATTGAAGACATAAATATAAAATATGAAATGTTTCAAAGAGGCACACACTACCATTATTATTATTATTATTATTATTATTACAAATGTGAAAATATCAAAAGAACATTAATTTCCTGTTCCAGAACTGGGCTTCTACTGACCATTTGGTGACAGTTAAATTTTAATCCACCTTTTCATACAGGACATTTATGTCTTTGTGTGTAAATACACACACAACCTGGTTTATATATGCGTGTATACGCAAGCAAAAACGCATACATATATGCTTATTCACTTCCTTAGACAGTTACAGACCCACAAAAAACATGAACATGCAGCGTTTACATCTCGTGTTTAATTTCAGTTTTTGGCCGTTCCTCCTTAATTCCATCCTTCGCCATTAGTGTCGCTTTCTGTTATATTCATGCTCTTTAATATTCTGAAACCTTCGACACAAAACGGGCAGGTATATCAGCATCTTCCAAACTGTATCAGGATGTGCGGCTGTCCAGTTACACATGCTCCACTCCTGATGTCCGGGGACAGCCTGGACGCACACGTTACTCAGGAGGCTTAGATAAAACATCCCTATTTGTTACTGCAGCAGTCATACAATTCATCCCCAAAAGCAAAAGGATGTTGTTCTCAGTGGTGTCGGGCGAAACGATTCCCCTTCAGTCCCACGCACACCTTTGCACGTGCTGTAGATTACAGGTTTGCATAGAGATGCAGAGACGACGAGGCCCGGAAGCTCAGGAGATGCTGCAGTGCGTGTCTCCGTCTTTCCCACTGAAGCTATGGGCCCTAGTCCTCCCCCCCCGCTTGCTGGGCCCTGTTGCTCCTCCCCTCCTTCCCGCCGCTCGTTCTCCGGCCGACACGGACCTGCGCAGCTGTGGAGGCAGCGGGATGGGCTGGCCGAGGAAGTAGCCTTCCTCCTCCGACTCGGAGGAAGAGGAGCAGGTGGAGCAGGGATCTTCGTGCTTCCAGCGGCCGGGCAGCAGGGTGAGAGGGGTGTGGTGGCGGGCAGGCGGGCCCTTCTCCAGGTCCCCGTGCCAGTCCAGGGCATCCAGGCGGGGCCTGCCAGCATGCATCCGCCGGGGGTGCTTCCTAGTGCTCTGGTGGGGGGGTGAGCCAGAGGCTGCCTGAATGTGGCCCCAGCCTGAGCCACCCCTTCGGGAAGTGCGCTGTTGGTACGGTCCATTGGCTAGGAGGACAGTGGGAAAAGCCGACAGTTAACGGGCAGGAGGTGCGACCAGATGAAGTACGGGGAAGAGTAAAATGGCTTAGAAGGTTGTGAGTAGGGAAGATGCTCAAGAGAAGACAGGAAGTTGTGGGTATGAGCAAAATGAGTGAAACGTGTGAAATCAACACGCTATGGTGGACAGTGTGTGCTGGGGAGGTATTTAAAGTAACCCAAGCCATACAGCATGTAACTGTGAGCATGGCCTCCCTACCCGGCAGGTCCATGTGCGCGGCCGCACACAATCGCGGCGTTCGCCTCGGGAGTCGGCGCTTTCCTCCCTCCGGGTCCTCGTCCTGCCCCCGCTCTTCCTCATCGACGTCTTCCTCATCTATCAGGTAGCTGCAGCTGATTGGCTCGCGGAAGCTGACCCTGGTGCCGCAGGGCCGTGAGGGTGGGGGACACAGCGCGGTCGGTGCGGGAGGACTCTCAGTGGGACCAGCCGAGGAGTCACGCTGAGAGTCACACACTGGGTGAGTGCAGGTTGGGGCGGGGGGGGGGGGGGGGGGGGGGGGGGGGGAGGGAGAGGCTTTATTTTTTTATTTTTATTTTTAGGTTTTTGGGTGTTTGTTTTTTTGCCCAAAAAAC
>JAODKM010000118.1:23181604-23199051 GCA_026780845.1 Petrocephalus sullivani
AATGAGAGGTCTCTATCAACACAGGAAGGATGGGAGGTCTCAGCTAACACAGGAAGAATGAGAGGTCTCTATCAACATAGGAAGGATGGGAGGTCTCAGCTAACACAGGAAGAATGAGAGGTCTCTATCAACACAGGAAGGATGGGAGGTCTCAGCTAACACAGGAAGAATGAGAGGTCTCTATCAACATAGGAAGGATGGGAGGTCTCAGCTAACACAGGAAGAATGAGAGGTCTCTATCAACATAGGAAGGATGGGAGGTCTCTGCAAACACAAGAATATTGAGCGGTCTCTATTAACACAGGAAGACTGGGAGGTCTCTGCTAACAAAGGAAGAATGAGAGAGGTCTCTATTAACATAGGAAGGGTGGGAGGTCTCTGCTAACACAGGCATAATGAGAGGTAGGTCTCTATTAACATAGGAAGGATGGGAGGTCTCTGCTAATACAGGAAGAATGAAAGGTCTCTATCAACATAGGAAGGATGGGAGGTCTCTGCTAATACAGGAAGAATGAAAGGTCTCTATCAACATAGGAAGGATGGGAGGTCTCTGCTAACACAGGAAGAATGAAAGGTCTCTATCAACATAGGAAGAATGGGAGGTCTCTGCTAACACAGGAAGAATGAGCGGTCTCTATCAACATAGGAAGAATGGGAGGTCTCTGCTAATACAGGAAGAATGAGCGATCTCTATTAACACAGGAAGGATGGGAGGTCTCTGCTTATACAGGAAGAATGAAAGGTCTCTATCAACATAGGAAAGATGGGAGGTCTCTGCTAACACAGGAAGAATGAGAGGTCTCTATCAACATAGGAAGGATGGGAGGTCTCTGCTAACACAGGAAGAATGAAAGGTCTCTATCAACATAGGAAGAATGGGAGGTCTCTGCTAACACAGGAAGAATGAGCGATCTCTATTAACACAGGAAGGATGGGAGGTCTCTGCTAACACAGGAAGAATGAGCGATCTCTGTTAACATAGGAAGGATGGGGGGTCTCTGCTAACACAATACAGATATGTAAAGATATGATTGCCTCACTGTGTTGTCTTTAGGGCTGCATGTGTCATACTCCAACAGACCCTATTCAAGCCAACGGCTTCATTTTGCTGGTGTTTCACATGCACACATATAGTATACAAAGTCTTCGTGGGCAGTACACGCCCACATACATGTCATCTGTAACAGAAGGACCATTGCAATTTTAATCACAATACTATATACCTTTCTGGACATGTGGCCTTGAATCTGAGCTGGCCTTCAGTCCCCTCAAAGGCTCGCAGTAGACAGCCTTTTAAAAGCTGTACTGAGTGTTTAGTGAAAAGGTAATATAACCGGTGATCCTCGTTCTTACATGAAAGCCAACCCCCCCAAATAAGGGAGGTGAATTAATTAGTATATGACTAATTAACCCTGCAGGTACTCGGCTGTTGACTGATACAATTTGTCCGGGAAAAAAACATGGTATGGCCACCAGCTGTGTGTGATGTGATAGTGACAAGTATCATTTACAGACAGGTACTGTTTGCTCAGCTGGGCCGTGTTTCACTCCACGCGTGAAGTCGGGCTGCAAGGAGCCCCTCCCTCACAGTCTGGGAGCACGTGGATTGTAGCGTGGGATCAGGCAGAGTAAATCAGCAGCCCACGGATCAGGACGTGTACCGGATCCGTCCCGTCATGCTAATGCATGGCGACATGACCAAAAAAAAAATCCATTAACAGCATCTGCAGCTCAAGGACATTTTTAGGAAGGAGGGCAGAATGGTTATCGGTCCCATGGCGGAATACGGCACCCTGGGAATGCTTCCGGACGGGAACGCGGCATGACCGTGACTTCCCCGGGCTTCTGGAAGACTAGCAGGAAGCGTGTCAGAGGGAAACACCCAGGAGGCCCCGCCATGTTAAACACAGAACATGGCTTCATAAAAGTCACCCCCCCCCCAGTGACCTTTGAGTAATTCTGGGGACCATCACTGAAAAAATACCTGCAGAAGGGGAAAAGGTCACGCTGGTGGGCCTTTAGAGTGGGAGCTTGCAGATGAATAATAACGATAGATACCTGGAGGCCAGAGTAGGAGAGATGAAGCAGAGGAGAGGAAACACGGAGACCCGATGTACGGTGAGATGGCTATTGCCCAGCATAGCACACGTGACCTTAACGGGATTGCACCACTCTGCGGGTCACATGTGCCCTAACCCTAATCCTAACCCTAACCCTGCACACACGGCATGCGGAGGCTGGAATACTGCGCGAGCCCAGCAGGTTTCCCTGTGTCAGATGGTCAGGACACCCACCCCCCCAATTCCACACATCCTTCTCCCGCCTGGTCCTCACTCCAGATGGTCTGCTGTTCCTTCATCCTTCCTTCAGCCTGGAGATAACGCCTCTTTAATCTTCATTTAGCCCGCCTTTCAAATTAGTATTATTTTGCACGGGTCGGCTGACACACTTCGCTTTCAAGTCACATCCCATAATGAGCTGGACCGAGGCACAATGGAGCATCACGGAAAACAGCCCCCTGGCTGGTAGCGCTCAGCAGATGACACGCCTCCCGTCAGCCATTTTGGTAGGTATATATGTAAACAGCTTATGAATCTACTTCGGCACTGTCAGCATCCTGTAGGCCGCGTCTTGCAGCAGCTCACGGATACAGCCTCGTTGGTCAGGTCCACAAAATGCAGGTGTGTTCTGCATCCATTTATCCCTGGAGTGCTCGCTGCTCTGCCTAACACGTCCTCACGAGCCACTTTCCGCCATCAACATTCTGAGCAGCGCCGTCTACGCCAGACGGGATTAAGGTTCTGTCACGGATTCAGCATGCCTGCCGCAATCTGTCGCCGCTTTTTTGTTCCTACAAATCGATGCTCACACAAGCTCCATGACTTCAGAGAACGGGCCGCTGAAGGTAGCGGAGAAGAGAGAAATACCCGGACCCGAGAGCGCCGCGGCAGCAGCTGTCACGGTGACGGGAACAGCTGACCTGGGAATGCCATGTGCAGAGCTGTCAATTTCAGGTCCAGAAAGTAAAAGTCCAGACCAGGATTTTGCTTCAACCAGTGAGTTGAGCATAAAGAGTCACAGTCACAGAGTGCTCAACTAGTTGGTTGAAACAAAATCCTGGTCCGGATTTTTACTTTCTGGACCTGAAATTGACACCTCTGGCCATGTGTAAGTTTGTCACACGGCACACAGGGAAGGTTAGAGGCAGGCAGCAGCAGGAGGTGCGCTGGAAACAGCTGTCCAGGGGGATTAAGCAGGATATGACTGGCAGCTGACACACCCGGCTCGCTGCTCGCGGTGTGGAGCACACACGGCCACGACTTGGTCGCGTATCTGTGGTTATGTTTTGTCAAGTAGTCAACATGACCTGAAAAGATCAACATCATATTTACAAACTATATTTCCTGAATTCACCTGCACTGCATTTGTGTAGATTAATGATAATTAAGTCTTAAATACGCAGTATATTACCGGATGTACTATTAAACATGCAATTTAACTCCCAATCACAAATTGCTAGTCTTTACTCACAAAATATATGCATAATTTTCTTGATTATAGCACATATATAACACACAGGCCTACATTGTGCTGTTCTGAGTCCACTAGTGACCAGAAAATTATCAAAGACGGGTTGTTTTGCTCCTAAAAGCAGGCAGCCTACACAGACGCATGTCCCTTGAGGACCTCATGTCCTTCGCACCCCTGTTCCCAGTTTGACCGGCCTTTGCTCTCATCACTTCTCGACCAACTTCTCTGATCTGCTGCTAGCTCTAACATGGTATTGGACCCAGCGGTGCCCCCTAGGCTGGCATTAATCAGGTTCAACATGGTGAGCACAATGTTATATTCTGTGAACTATATTTGCAGTCAAGGCAGAAAAGAAATGAGAAAAAGCATGAGGCAGTCCTTCATACTGCTCAGTCCTCGATGGCATTTTCCCTCAAACCCCGTAAAACAGACCCACAAAATGCTCGTACAGCAGTGGTGGGGAGATACGACTCTACCTCTGTATTTTATTCTCATCCCCAGCAATTCCCCCGATTCCCCTGCATTTTACTTCATTCAGCTTCATTCAGGGAGTTTGATGCCAGGGAGAGGGTGACTCATCCTTCAGGGCCATTGGTCTCTACATAATGACAATCTATTGTGTTTATATCATTATTCCAACAAATTTTCATTCACCCTCATTTGTCTCTTAAAAAATATGCACATCACTCATTTGTTGAACAATGCAAAGATCTGATTACTGGCAAGCAGACACAGCAGAGCCGTGTTATATAACTCCACAGCACACAAACACGCTGCTGCAATTAATGGGAAGTGCCCGAGAACACGCATGAATATATTGTAGAAAAGCACCTTAATCTCTGAAACACAGAGGAGCAGCACATAATAGACCAGGGAAGCCGCCGTTTCTCGAAACACAAAAGTCCAGGCATCTCCTGAAGCCTGACGCCTGGTTGGGTGACCTCCAGATGTGGGGGGAAGGACACACAACCACAAGGTGTCAAATGATCACACTGCCACCCGCTGGCAAACAACATCGGGACCCCCTTCCTATCCAGGACACTGCATCTCTCTCTCTCTCTCTCTCTCTCTCTCTCTCTCACACACACACACATACACAAGCACACAGCCACACTTGCGCACAGACGCACACACACTCACGTTCGCAGATTTGCACACCCAGAGACACACGCACCCATACTCGTGCAGACGCTCACACGTTTGCGCACACACAGCCAGACACACATCCACAGTAGCGCACAGAAACACACACACACACACAGAAACACAAACGCACGCACATGCGCACATGCAGAGTCGCAGAACGCCTCCTTACCCATTCCAGGACTTTTATAAACCCCAGCGGCTGTTTCACCACGGTGAACTGGCCAGTGGCGACCAACTGCCAACAAAGAAAAGAACAATGAGCACCCATTAGCTGCGGTACGAAGCCGGCGCATTTAACAGAAGAGCCGTAGAGCTGATGGCAGGTCGGTCCGAATCAGGCTGATGCGCCGACATAACATTGGAACTGATCCCTGATCAGGAGGAAAGGTTCTGCCACATCTGGATTGCCAGCCTGGCATGACCGAGGTGCTGATCGCTGATCAATCCCCGGACACCTCCGTGCTCTTAATGAACGCATGGCGAGCTGCCCTTTTTGATAATTATATTTATCATTATTCTCCCAATCACCTGCCACATCCGTGTGACCAAGCTGCGTGCTTGGGCGGGTGGGGGTGTCATTGGCACAGCATTAGGTAGCATTACACAAAGCTACTTACCGGCGTCTCCCTCACACACAGACGCTCCAGTCCGAATATCACTGCAGATATTTACATTTTTTAATTATTAATTGGATCGTTTTATTCCCATCCCTTCCATCTAAACAGTCACGGGGGGATGAGGGTTACACAAATCTGACCTCTCCTCTTTTCAACTTTAATTTTAAAGCTCCAGCTCGTCTAATTTGATTTCAGAAGCATAAATGATACCCAGCCTAGTTGTTTACGGGTAACTATGCAGTAACTAGTCGGGCATTTAATATACATGACGTTTCACCCTGATGTAACACCCCTACCCCAGCTCCTTGGAAAACCTTGGAAATAAACCGATGTGTCCTATTTTTTTTTATAGAAAGCCTATTGTAAGAGTATCAGAATATGTACCATGCAATTGTATACTATACTGATACATAAAGCATTTAGTGTTTCAGGTACACAGGCTTCATGAAAATTTGCACGCTTAAAATATATGAAATACTACGATTTCCATGCAAATAACGATTTAAATATTGCAATGATTATATTTTTCTCACTATGGATTATATTAAAATAGATGCTATTGTACAAAACATCTATCCGCCTGACACCGCCATTGATGCAGGACAACACAGCAGAATGACCAAAATGTTAGTAAAAAAGCATTTTGCCAGGTCGAACAGCATTCTCCCAGGCATAACGGTGTTTTTGCAGGTATAACAGTATTTATTCCAGTTGCAATCGCATGCAGTTGGCTTTTAGCCTTCTCTTCCAAATACGAAAATCAAGTCATCCTGTATCGTCATCACTGCATTTCACACGCATTGACATTTATCATATATTCGCAGTTTTTAGCTGAAATGCACTACTGCCATTTTCCATCCCACAGTCCTACGCCGCAGGTGATGTACGCATAACTATGAACATTAACTCAAACATCGGCAGAGCCCGTGCAATAAATAATTTGTTCTTTGAGGAGCCTACCTGGTTCACAATATCCATCTTAGCCGCCTGCCCGGAGATAAGAGGATCAGCAGAGCGGAGGGAGTGAGGAGCGCCGTCCGGAAGCGGCCGCGGAGGGGGCGCAGGAGAGAGCTGGGAACAGCGTCCTGACGTCACCAGCCAGCTGAGGGCGCCCGAACCTGGAGGATGCGAGCGGATCCGGAGCACTCCAAAACGGCAAACCCTTCACCAAACTGTGCGAACAGGAACATCCATCACAGAGTCCGCAAGACGCGGCACTAGCCTGATCGGTTAATAACCATGCTGGAGAATTTCATACATCACAACAGTGCTAGCAGAGGGCTGCATTTCCCACAATCTGTGTAGTGCTGCCACGATCAGGGCCGCAGGACCTGGGAGGAACCAATTTCAATTTGGCTTCATTTACCCCCCCTTCCAAAAAATAGACCTTTCCATTTAAATGATTAAATTGTGCCTTCCCCCCATCTCCCCAGTATTAAAGTCGCCCGTGCACCCTCGCCTATGATCATCGTAACTTCAGAGCTCTTAGGTGGAGCTGGGGACCCTTGGACAAATTAGGTCTCTGGGCTTCTAGCAAGGTCCCTGCAATCCACTAAAGTCTAGGTGCCCAACAGGCAACCCACTGTATGGATTCCAGTATGACTGATTAGATCACAGCTAAACATACGTTCTGCATAATGTAAAAATGTACACAAATCCTTTTACTTTCAGACTAATCGTGTCTGAGGTGAAGGGTCCAGGGTGACAGTGGTGAGCACTGTTGTCTCACATGTCTTGGGCTGGGGTTCGAGTCTCTGCAGTGGCTCCATCAGTTTGCATGTTCTGCCTGGGCTGTCATGGGCTTTCCTCCAGGTACTCGAGTTTCCCCCACAGTCCAAATACATGCTGAGGTCAATTGAAATTGCCAGTTGGTCTCTGTGTGAGTGTGCCCTGTGACGGGCTGGTGCTCCATCCTGGTTTGTACCCTATGATGGTTACAGAAAATGGATGGGTTCAGCATCTGTGCAACTATAAATGAATTTCACAATACAATAAGCAGCACCCGCGTGTGCAAAGCTGAATACAACAGCACTATGGGGGATGGGGGGTTCATACCCCAGCCCTGCAGACTGTAATCACTGTAATAAAAATGTGAGTCTGTGTGTGAATATGGCTTCAATTTTGATGTATAGTCTGTAGGAATTTAGGAACAACACCAAACCTGCAGTGTATATATACTGTCGTTTTAGGCCTGAGACCCCTGGAAGTTCAAGTGACATCACTGGTCATTTTGGGTTTGGGTCAGGCTTGCTATCAGACTGGCTGACAACATAGAGGGGGGTTTGGCAGGGTACGGCCAGGTGTAATAGGGAGGGCAAAGAGAGAAGGGGTGTGGCATTTAAGGTGAGATGAACCTCAGAGGCAAACTGCATTGAGAGAAGGGGACTGAGAGGCCTGCAAAGATTACGCTCCATCCTGTTCCTCCTAACTCCCTCCCAACTGGCAGTCCTCACTGACTCCAGCTCATATACTTACAGGGCTCTGCTGGGGGGGGGGGTAACTGTGCCTAGTGGAAGGGGTCATCGCGGTGTAGAAAACAGGCAAATTTATTTTGAGGATAACTAAGGGACCCATGAGACTTTCCAGATTAAGCGTCTGGAAGGTGGGTGGGTGGTTAGGTGGATGTTCATTTTAAGAATAACTTGGGGAGCCATGATTTTGTACTAATAAGCAGTTGAAAGTGTGAAAGCGGAGACCTCCGTTCTCTTCAGGGTATCATCCTCTTTGGAGTTAATCTCACTTAAAGTAAAACAAAAAAAAGCAGTCCTTAGCCAGCAGACTAAGGTTAACCACTTGGGTATTTGGAGGACACTGCAGCCACTTAGAGTATCTGTACCCCACAGCTTACGTAGCACAGGCCTGAAAAGCCAGCAAGGGCAAAAACTCAAAAATGTAGTGCCAATTTTACATTGAGGTGAAACTAACTGCTATAACGTGCAACATATGAACAGTTTTACTTTGTAATAAAAAGGGGAAAAAGGACAATCATTACACACACGGTGAAAATCAGTTTATTCACATTGTTGACTCATAAAAGCTCTTGATAACCTGTGATTTTACACCTGCTATCTGCTACATCGATATGGTGCAGAGATTCAGAAAGGTGGACTATGGTCAAACTCATAGTCTGTGAAGCTCCTTAGTGGTCAGCCAAGGCTGTGGTTCAGCTCTTTCCCATGAGAAACCCGGAAAACTGATTCTGTACAGCAAAGGAGAAGCTCAGCAGGTGGCTCGAGAGGAACACGGAAGGTTCCGGAAGAAGTGTAACGCGATTAAAAAAGTGAGGTGGATGGCGCAGTGCTGCAGAAAGGCGTCAGGAATGGGTTCCCATGCAGTTCATCTCATCTGCTAGGTCCTCTTCGATCCGGCCCCACGGGATCTCGTCGTCGCTGTGCACTAGCCCTGCCTCCGCATAGCGCTGCTGGCGGTGGCTCGCGCATCTCAGCAGGTCATTGGCTGCGTTGTCCATCTCGTCGACGGTCATGTCGCAGGCGCTGGCGATCTCCCGCTTGGCGAAGTCTACGAACTTGGGGTCCTTGGCGTAAAGGCCCAGCCCCTCGGAGATGAGAACCTGAGAGAAAGCAGGGAGACAGAGGGACGGTGGAGCACAGGGGTTGGATGAGGTCGGAGTTGGGGCTTTGCCTGCAGACAGAAACTTACTGATTCCACCAGGCTGTCTGCGCTGCCTCTCTTTTCCAGGTACGGCGAGCTAAACTGAGAGGGCACCCCCAGGCTGGAGAATGTCCGGCTGGCATCCGCAAACCAGCCCGGCACACGCGTGGCAGCGGGCAGGCTGGCGCTACTCGACACTTCGTCTGCCCATGTGGCCAGGCCAGGGGCTCTCTGCCTCTCTTCCTCCACCAGGATGAGGGGTGTGTAGAGCAGGCGGCCATGCCGCGGATCTGTGCTGGCCCAGGTTGAGGAGGAAGGTGATCCTACAGTGGACCGACCAGCGCGATGTGGATCGACAGTGCTGTATGTCTGGAAGAGAGGGGTTGTGTTCGAGAGGAGAATAGGAGTCACACACCTTGCTTACCTTTACTCAAGTCTGTGTTACCTGTGCTATGTTACCTGTATCCGAGTCTGTTTTACCTGTGCTAACTGTGTTAACTATATTCAAGTTTGTGTTACCTGTGCTATGTTACCTGTATCCAAGTCTGTTACCTGTGCCAAGTGTGTTACCTATATTCAAGTTTGTGTTACCTGTGCTATGTTACCTGTATCCAAGTCTGTTACCTGTGCCAAGTGTGTTACCTATATTCAAGTTTGTGTTACCTGTGCTATGTTACCTGTATCCGCGTCTGTCTTACCTGTGCTAAGTGTGTTAACTATATTCAAGTTTGTGTTACCTGTGCTATGTTACCTGTATCCGAGTAGTGTTACCTCTGCCAACTGTGTTACCTGTATTCCAGTTTGTGTTACCTGCATTCGTTTTCGACAGGGTGGCGAGTTTTGCAGATAGATTCCTGGGATGGGAGTGTCCCCATTGCTGCTCGGGTACCTCAGAGACTGGATATTAAATGAAGGCTTTCGCCCTGGTAAGAGAAGGAGTGGACAGATGGAGGAGAGGCAGAGCGTGATGTGTGCAAAGGGAAGGGAGATGGGCGAGAAGCGGACAGCATGGAGCTGATGGGGGAGGTGCTGAGAGACCACTAGGATAAACATTTGATCGCAGGGGGAGGGTCCGGGAGGATGGGGCTGGCCTACCAGCGGGTGTGGCTGGGAGCAGACGCCGGCGTCGGTGCCCTGATATTTGTGCCTCCCCATTGTTGTAGGGGGGGCCGTAGGCTATGTGGTTGGCAGGCTGTGCATCGTAGAGGTGCTCACGGTGCCCAGGGGACAGCGGGAGGGCCTCGGGGTACCAGGGCCTAGGAGGGACATTTTACAGAGTGTAGCTATTGTACAGCGGCAGGGGCTAAATGGCCCCACCTTACAGTAGCCCTCCATACCTGTCCCGGGACGTGGTGCTCTCCGTGTCCTCCTCCCGGCTATAGTAGCCTTGCTCACCCGAACCGTTCTCCTCGCCGACCTCCGGCACATATTCCCGCTGGGACACAGGGCTGTACTGGCTGCTTGGGACAGGTGGGTGGAATTGGGGAAGAGGGGAAGCAGGAATTACAGCAAATGCAGGGCAAGGAGATGGTTTGATGAGGAGCAAAAAACAAATGAATGACTAATAAATCAAGACGGGTAGGGGGTCAAATTCCACACACATGCAGGTGTATTTGCTCCAGATGTGTGATTACCTGTTGGTGGATTTTGGCTGCTGGACAACCACCTCCTGATTGGCTAATCGCTTGTGCTGGACCGGCTGAGGGAGGGGCTCAGACTCCACCTCCTCCAGCTCCCCACCCAGCTCCCCCTCTTCCACGAGGGGCTCGTCGGCTGCCTCCTCCATGGTGACGACCTCTCCCAGCTCTTCTTCCTGGGCTGACTCATATGGGCCATCGACGTCTGGTGACTCGAGGCAAAAGTTGTCTTGCGGCGGGAGCTCCCGGTCATCCTTGTGCATGTCATTACTCTGTGGGCCGGTATGAAGGCAGGTGACCATTAGGGTTCCAATGTGGAAGCCAGGAAGGAAGACAGTTTCCTGCCACACCCACCCTGCAGAAGTCTTCATCTTCCCTAAACTCCCCCGTCTCCCCCATTTCCTCCTCCTCCCCCTCCAGGTCACATGACATGGCCAGCCGCATCTCTGGGCCCAGGTCTTGTAGGGTACGTAACCCAGCCTATGAATGAAGTAGATGTCAAAACATACACTGACTGACTTTTTCTTACACATAACTGTTCTGAAGGTAGAACAAAAAAATTATTGGTTCAGAGAGATAACCAATCACATTGTAGAGGAGGCGGGTCCAAGCAACTAGAGCAGACTGGACCAAGACATCTAATTGGTTGGTGTGGTGTTTGATACAAGATCTGATCGGTTATCTCATTGAACCAATCATTTTTCGTTCTGCCCTCAGAACATTTTTGTGTAAGTAAATCTCCAATGAGCCAGCAGCATTTGCTCACAGTGGTTCACAAAGGGACACTGTTATCCAAACCTGTAAGGCAGAAGATTTATCCTTCTTCTTCTTCCGGTTATTCTTTCTCTTCCGGTATTTTTTGAAGTAGTCCTGGATTAGAAAGCTGGCGTAGAACTTCCCCAGTGTTACCTCTCCCTCTGAGTGAGCCAAATGGATACTTTCCATCATCACCCACACATGAAGGGTATGAGGAATATGGTTTGGGGCACGTCTACTGTACCCACGACTAAGGAACTGAATAATGATATTGGCCATACCCTCTCTTTGTGGAAGGATTTCATCCAAAAGTTTGGGCTTTGTATGTTTCCAGATTTTCTTAATGATGAGCCTTAACTCCTCATTGTCCACCTCTGGGGGGCCTGTGGGGGGAGGATACAGTGGTAGGTAGACAGATGTGTAAATGTCCAGGTATCTCTATTTACATTAGTGTCAGTGACAGTGGTAGATAGACAGATGTGTAAATGTCCAGGTATCTCTATTTACATTAGTGTCAGTGACAGTGGTAGGTAGACAGATGTGTAAATGTCCAGGTATCTCTATTTACATTAGTGTCAGTGAATGGCCAGTTCTGAAAGAGCACTACATCATGCTGTCTGCAGGGGGCAGGACTGAAACATCCCCCACCATATCTATCCCAAATGACATTCTGGCTGTCGAACATCCCCATGGGGGCATATGACTGACCGTCTGTGCGGATCTTCAGTGCAGTCCTGACCAGGGCGAACAAGGTGGCGTTGAAGGTCACCTTACCATCGCCTCTCAGCGGCATGTTCATGGCCACCAGTCTCTGGGTTGGGCATGGGGTGGGTTAGGCAAATTAGACAGCAAGAGAGGTGGCAGAGTCTGTGTTATACAGGATCTCAGCCATCTAACAGCACAGACAGAGGCAAGGACGCAGGAATTGCTCCAAGGACAGCATGCAGCGGTACCTTGCAGGCGACTCGATGTGGACACAACTTCCCAAAGCCCAGAGGAGGCTGAATCCTGCGGAGGAGCGTCACCAGATCCAGATGCTTAATGCGGCCACTGCAAAGCGAGACTGCCACTGAGCGACGCAAGACTGAAAGCGTGAATGCAGTATGACGCGGGGGCTCGAGAACGTCAGAGATGGAGAGGGAAAGGGAGGGAGGGCAGCTGACGGGGGGAGAGAGGGATTAGGGAGAGAGTGAGAACGCGCAAGAGGCAGGAGAGGAGGTAAGGAGGGGGAGGGAGGGAGGATGAGAGAAAAGAAAAAGGCAGGGAGGGAGGGAGGGAGGGAAACGGGAAGAGACAGAGGGAGAGGGAGAGACTGAAAGTGACAGGGTAATGTAGAGGATGGGGTGGGAAGGCGCTGACCTGGCCTCAGGGTCATACTCAGACCACAGTCTTTTGAACTCATCGAGGTGATGGGGGCCCAGGATGGACCAATCACGCGTGAGATAGTCAAAGTTGTCCATTATGACGGCAATAAAGAGGTTAATAATCTAAGAAAAAGACAAGAAGGTTAGTTAAAAGGAGCGGGGTTTGAACGGCGTGTGGGCTCCCCGCGGGGGGCGTGGCCACATGCCGGTCCAGCCTCACCAGGAAGGCGCAGAGCATGAAGAAGCTGATGAAGTAGATGATGGCTAGGTTGCTGCCACATGTGTACTCCTCCCCAGGCTCGCAGTCTGACTCGGGGTCACACAGCTTCCCCGGCAGAGCGGCCAGCATGATCTCCTGCCAGGCCTCTCCAGTGGCACACCTGTGATGGTCCAGAGGGACGGGTATGTTTAAACCACCACAGCACGCAAGGAACGGGTGCGAGAAAGACGTGCTCATGTCCGCTCACCTGAACAGCAGCAGCACGGCCTGCGGGAATGTCTGGAAGTTGTTGTTCCGGTTGATGCTGGTGTTGTCCTGCAGAGCTATCTTCCCAAATGTCTGGAGCAGAGATGAAGAGCAGGAATATGGACGAGGATCCACAGGAGATGTTCAGAAATCATCGGTCAACTATTTGTAGGTGGGAAGATCTCACAGAGCTGAGTATTGATCTTTAGAAAGCCTGGGAGAATGTCCTTACAGCAAGGAGTTACTTCACATTCTTGGGTCCAAATAGATACATTTTACACAGTTCAAACATGTGAAAAGATTTTCTACCACTGTTCTCATGGAGGTCAAAACAACTTTAACAGTTTACAGAAGCTGCTTAATGTAGACACGTCCATGTTCTTGTAACTTATGAATGAGTACCTAACTTTACAACCTTAAAGTGGCTATGAGATGCATGTTTTACTATGAGAATGCACCTGCATGCCGATGACAGCGTAGATGAAGAAGATCATGGCGATGAGGAGGCCAACGTAGGGCAGAGCCTTGTGGGATACAAAGTACAGACAGCTTCATCACACAAAGCGCAATACTGGTCATCACAGATATCCAGCGGGGCGCCCCCTAGTGCTGCGGAGACAAACTCAGCACTATGGTTTATCAGCATTACAGTCTAGTGAGTGAAATGGAGTAAAAGGGCCTTTAAATCTAGGATTTTTTTTCCATTCCTCGGTTTAAAAGCTGTAATGGACATGCTCTGATTCATCAGACCACAGAAACACTAATACTAATTAGTACTAATGACCACATTTAGGAATAAAACAAACAACTTCTACATTATGTGTTTTTTTCCTAGTGCATATTAGTCACTTTTGTTTAAGTTTCCTTGTTGTTCTTCAGTTCACAGCACTGTGCAGGGCCTGACCTCTCTGTAGCTGCACTACGCTGCACATAAGAGCACTGCAGTGTTCCAAACTGCCAAAGATCATACTGGTCACCACTGTGGTGCTGCGGACTGACCTGGAGGGACTTGACAAAGGTCCAGAGTAGAGTACGAATGCCCTCCCCCTTGTTCAGCAGCTTGACCAATCGCATCACTCGGAAAAGACGAAAGAAAGTGATAGACACCCTGGAGCTTTCCTCTGAGCCCTGGGGGGGGGGGATAAGAGGAGGGATGTGATTGGTGCTGGAGCACCAGTCAAAACACTGACATCGTTGGCTGAGTTGAGGAGCGAGGGCCGGTGTCTCCCCTCACCTCTGCAGAGTGTCCGGTCTGGAAGACGAGAGGAGAAAGACAGAGGAGAGGCAGCAAGGCATTTGTGTTAATGTAACCACCATAAACAAATACTGTTAACATAAATAAATGCACATTTAAAACTGGGTAAAGGGAAAAGGACTATATAAGTAAAACACATTTACAATGAAAAATATATTGAATCTAGCAATTATAGAAATGACATTATATTCATTACCTTGGTTTATTGTATATTACTTTTCAGTATAACACTGTAGGAACAGCAGTAGCCTAGTGATGTTAAAGTATGATTATTGAAGGGTTTGCACAAGAACATTCTAATACAGGACTGATTGTCTACGAGGTTCTTTGGGGTAATAAGACAGGCCAAATGAAGGCGACCCACTCACACTCAGCTCTGTCAGCAGGATGTCCAGAACACTGCCCACCACGATCAGAGCGTCAAAAGAGTTCCAGGCGTCCATAAAGTAGTGCTACACACATTGCCATCAATGTTAGAGATTCACAGGTCGTAGGTGCTTTATAAAGCTGCTTTATAATCACAAGGTATTCACAGGTACGCCCCGGATAAATGAATATTAATAACAATGACATAGAGAGAGGGTAGGACCAGGCAAGGGGATTCTTACCCTCAAGCGCAAAGCCAGAAGCTTGAGCACCATCTCCACAGTGAAGAGACAAGTGAAGACCATGTTCAGCATGTCCATGACAGAGCTGAAGGACTTGGACTGGTCGTAGTGCTGCGGAACGTGAGCACAGAGGCACGATGAGCCACGAGCCAGCACCTCGAGCAGGCCGCCAAGCGGGGGGACATTGTGGGTGTCCATGTGTACCTGTACGGCCAGCGTCACCGTGTTGAGCAGGATGAGGGCGAACATGATGTACTCAAAAGCAGTGGAGTTTATGATCGCCCAGAACTTCAGCTGGGTTGGATTCTTGGGGATGTAGAGTTTCAGAGGTTGGGCCTTCAGAGCATAATACACACACTGTCTCTGAAAATGATGGAGGGGAAGAAATAAGCCGTTGTGCTCATTCCTCCAAAGAGCTCATATGTAAGCAATGACATGAGATTTTAACCGTTCAAATCCCTGCCTAGAACAAGCGCAGATATAAGTCTGAAGGCTAAGCAACGTAAATGTAACACTGTTGTGTACAAGCTCAATTATCCATATCAGGTTCAAAAAAGAAAGATATGACGCCTTATTTGCTATTTGCACAAACAGATTGGAATGCTTTTTTTTTTTTACAAATCCCATCTTTCTCTCCTCTGAGACACACACACAGCTGAGAGAAAACCTTGGGGCCCGATCATACGGAGGGGTGATTAATCTGCCGTCCCGGGAGCAGACCCTGGAGGGGTTAAGGGCCTTGCTCAAGGGCCCAACGGAACCGGGGCTATCCTGCCTAACCTGCGGAGCCACACACCACCCACCAGTTCTAAGCCAGTTAGCACATTTTCAGGACAGGAACATCACATGTCACAGTATTACATAGTTGGCAGGAGCTTCTGAAGGTCAAGCTTACTGTGTTTTAGGCTGGCTTGGCGCGCGCTCTTCTCCTGTGTGCTTGTTCATAAGTTTGGCACAGAAGAGGCCATGTCTCCCTCAGACCCCAGATGTGTGTGTATATGGGTTATGTATAAATTACATGGTGGGGACCAAATGTCCTACACAATGCGATGATAACCTATTATTTTGATGTTGTGGGGACCATTTTTCAGGTCTCCACAAAGATTTGTGAATGTAATTAAAAAACTAAAAATGCCAAAAGTTTCATATTTTGTTTGGTTACTTATGGTTAAGGATAGAGCTGGGTAGGGGTTAAAGGTGTCATAGTTTAGGGATCAGGGTTATGCCCATAGGAATGAATGGAGTGTCCCCATAAAGATAGGAATACATGGTATGTGTGTGTGTGTGTGTGTGTGTGCTTATTGCTGCTCACCTGGTTCTTATTCAGCTCGCAGTTCTTATACTCGGCCTCGCCCTGCTCACGGAAGGTGATGATGACGAAGCCCACGAAGATGTTCATCATGAAGAAGGCGATGATGATGATGTAGATGATGAAGAAAATGGAAATCTCCACACGGTAGTTGTATATGGGACCTTGATTCTCAGCGTTGGCGTCGATGGCTTTGTACAAAAGGCTGAAGGTCACAAGAAAAAGAAAGACGTCAGCAAAATGATGATGACAGAGAAGGAACTTTTATGGACAGGAGACACTGCAGAATGTCTGAAGCCTCCTGATAGATTCACACACATTCACTTTCACGTGACTAAGAGCTTCTCACTTCCCAAGCAAACCTCAGAAACAGACGACAATAGACTATAAAACGACTGAAATGCTTCGGCATGGGAAACACTCACGCAGGCCATCCCTCAAAGGTTGACACGGTGAAGAGAGCCATCATCCCCTGAGGCACGTTGTCAAAATTGAACTCGTTATTGTACCAGACCCTTTCCCTCATCATTGGGTGGTTCACATCCCCGTCCTTGTACACCACGAATGTCCCCCTGCCGGACACGCCAGGGACACCAAATGTCACATGACCAGCCGCCTGAAACGTGCTGCTAATCATCAGCAGGAAGGCTTTCTGGAATCCCCAGTATAACGGGGACTGAAGGAGGCCACAGTGAGGACAGGCGGTGCACTCCACTTACTTGCACTCTTCAGGCGTGTGCTTGGCTTCATCAGTGCAGGCATAGAACTTCCCCTAAAACAGGATAAACAGCACAAAGGGCCACTATCTATGAATGCAGTGTCTTTAAGAATCCATGAACGCGTACAGAACACATTTGATGCACTCATTGTAAACATGGCTATAAATATTTATAAAAAGCCCTAATACATTATAGCTGTGTTTATTGTGCATTTTGATACCTTCATAATGCAGTACAAAGCATTGCCAATTCTTATACCGACCATTATAATGAATTACGAAGGTATCTATAGTGAATTATAGATGACAGCTTCAAGTAAAGTGTTACTGCACAAAGGTATGGCTTGACAATTATTCACTATTACCCCCCACCATACCCCCCCGCCGGCCCCCCCCCCCCCCCCCCCCCCCCCCCCCCCCCCCCCCCC